>OX451208.1:13699293-14158055 GCA_949628255.1 Macrophya alboannulata
AAAATGTCAAGGGGATCACATGCACTGATCGAATGGACTGTCCAATTCTAAAAATCCTTTAGGATGTATCCAGATTTTCCAGACCCAAAACTGTAAACACCCTTATAACTTGAGGTGGTCGATGTACACCTTTTTGGAGAAATGATTATTAACAATTAAACATAGGAATTTATAGCTTGGTGACTTTCGATTCTTAGCTAGTGAAGTTAACGATGGATTGTACGCTGAATGTCACAGAAACAAAATTCTAATCAAAATTCTCTGACAACCCTTGAAAACAAATTTTTGAAAGTCTAGTATCATACTTTGATTCAATTGATGATTTGCCATCAAAATTTGACCAAAATCAGTCGAATTTTTTGTCTAGAAATTTGCATTCAAATGACACATTGTGTCAGAATGTGGAATTTTTTCATTTCTTTTCTCCAAAGGTGTGGATGGCACCTTCAAAAATGTCGTTAATTCCTTGTAACCCTTCCGAAGACTCGGGGCGAGACTTCGTCAGTCGCGATATACCAAAAATTTGGTTACGATGAACCACGTAGGACCCTGGAGGACCTCGAGAAGCCCCAGTTCCTCGCCCTGAACCTTGCCACCCCACCTGTTCCTACTTTAGATATTCATACCCCAAGACTGCAGCAGGACGTCGTATGAGAAAGGTTATTTTTTGTTCCTGGCCCCGGTCGGTATTGTGAGAAAAAAAAAAAAAAAACACAGAGCTTTCGAAAATCAGAGAGAATATTTTTTCTTCAAAGTTCCAGTCAGTAACTGCAGATAATGACATTTCAGCCCCTCCACACGCGCAATTGGGAGACGCAGTGCGGAGTTGCTAATGGGGTACTAAACGGCCGAAATCGGCGTCCTTATTAAGGATTAGAAGGAGAGACAGAATTCGAGCAGTGACAGATATAAAACCATGAGTACGAATTCAATACGATCTCTAAAGATCAATTTGGTTGTGTTTTCTTGACAGTGATGATGATTGCGGTTGTTGAAGATTTGAATTGTTTGTTAATGTCTTTCATTCTTTTTTTTTTTCTTTCTTTTTTTTTCATTTTTTTATCTTTTTTGGACTTTTACTTTCACTCTTAATTATTAATACAGTATAGATGTACCAAGTTCACAAGAATATAATCACTCGCATATTATATATATATATAATACAATACATATATATACATATATATGTATATAATTATTAATTTTTAATCGTCAATTAATCAAAAACACTTTATATATAATTACATAAAATTGCAGTCATTTTTTTCCTTATTTTTTTTTTTTATTTCTTAACGAATCCTCTTCTTTTTTTTTCATTTCTGTTTCATTTTTTTTTTCTTTCTTTCTCATCCTTTGGGCTCCATTTCTCAATTTCTCAATTTCTCTTCTATTTTCTATTATTCTCTTTTTTTTTTCCTATTATCTCATATACTTTTATATTTTGTTACGGAGTGTGTTTCAAGAGTAGTTATTAAGTAAGTAAATGGGTATTTATTTGTTTGCTGGTGGCGGGTCTCGACGACTGTGCTGTGCAATGGTGGTTTGGTTACCCTTGAAAACACGCTGTGGTTTTCCATTTATAACTATTAAGGATCCTCGTCTGCTAACGACGATCGACTTGACCGACTGAAATAATTGAAAAAAAAAAAAAAACCAAAAGAAAAACTTATAGTAATAATTAAAACTATGAGAAAATCTAACGACTACTTTCTCGACTTATACGAAATGGTTCAGATTTCAACCGGGTTTCGATAAACCGACCATTGCCTGCACCAAAATAGCATGCATTAATTTTTTACCGTGGCGCTAGGGCAGGGATATCGATTCTAGGAAATTCAGGGCGATTAGCCAGTTCGGGACGAAAATTTTTGTCTTTCCAATTTGTGCCTTTTTTTTGTTTCTTTTTTTTACTAGGATTGATAGTTTTTTTTTTTCTTTGCATAAATTTTCTACAAAATAGACAAGGAAAAATGAACCAAAATTGAAAACAAATAAAACGATAATAGAAAAGAAACAACTCGTGCGCAGTAAAGTTAAAATACCGGAGATATTTTGGTTAAAGTTTGGCAAGTATATCTGAGTTCGGTTGTTTCTAGAGACACTTATATACCTATATCTATAAACAAGTCAAAAATTGTCATTACGTATATACGGCGACGTGATGTTCCAAATTTTGGGCTTTTACCACACAGCTGCAAAACTCCACAAAGCAACTGTCGTGTCCGCGTTTAACGTACATATCGAATATATATACTTATATATGTATATGTATGTATCTATTGACGTAGAATTATCTTGGCTGTAAAATCGAGGACACTTCGACTGAGTATTTTTTCTTTTCTGACGCGTTCAAACGCCAACGCAAAAAGCGCTAACTTTTTGTTTTTTATTTTATCATTTCCACAAAAATCATCGGTCATCCTCTGGATGAAATAAAACTAGTTCAAATATAGTTTGAACGTAAAATTTTGATATCAGACCTCGGAATCTGATAGAAAATTAAATGAAAAATGGAAAATGAAAAATCTTCATCAATTTCTTGTCAATGAAATTTCTCTCTCGACGGATCAGAGTCTAACGATATATAACAATCGTCCTAGCCATGAACAATGTGCGATATAGGTATTTCTTGTAGGCCGTAGGGCTCTCTAACAAATAATAACCTTGTGCGTGTGGTGAAGGCTTACACTACACTTGGTGTCGCTATATTGGTGTTGTATTTTTGGTGTTGTAATTGATGGTTTCAATAACACGGTTCAAAATATCGCGCATCGATTCCAAAACGGAGAAATCCGCGGTATGCCATACTGTGTGAAAAAAAAACAGAAAACATATATATAACGGCTGATACAGCAACGGAATAAAAAGCTAAATCCATTACGAAATAAAAACCGAGAGATCAGCTGCGACTCGTGATCTCTACGGTCCAAACCCCCCGGACAGAACTTTTTTACTCATACCCAACATGGGGACCACATGCAAAGTGGCGAGTCCAAAGGTTTGTCACTCTATACGTCTCGGGCTGATGCGAACGCTTGAAGAACGTCGCGAGCTTTTAATGATTACATAATTATGTTTAATGAAAAATCGTATTCCAGATCCTGGAGACTGGATCCTACCGAAATATTTCGGTAATTTCTCTCATATTCTGATCATTCTTACCGATCAACTTAATTCAATTAATTCGCAGACCGTTTAAGAGGATATCGGAAAGCTTGCAGTGTATTTTCTATACTGTGCAGACATCCGGAAATATTATCTTCGGATTTGAGATGAAAAGGGGATCCTTTTAATTCCTGAGCTGATTATTCGCAGTCTGCAAAGTCCAGATCGTGTAATCATAGCAATGAAATTCTACACCGTAGTGTATTCGCCCGCTGCAGGCTCTGCGTTAGTATAGCTTCTTCCACGCGGCGTTGCGGTGTCGCAAGCTCGGGCGACGCTCTGCGTCGAAGTCAGCCATTTTGGTTGGCAAGAGTCCAATCTTTATTTAGATCCACCTGTGTCCCCCGTGTCAACCCCTCCGCACGTTTGCTATACATTGCCGACGTCGAACTCGAGACTAAGATTTAGGAGCACGCCGCGAGGCGGGCGCGGTTTCTTTAGTTTAGCCTATTTCCGCGTATCTCTTACTCTAATCTTTTTTTCTTCTATATCCCTGTCATCCTCTAAACCTATCTCTAGCTTTATCTTCATCTCTCTTCATCCCGAGGCTTACGACACCTGTTCGACCATAATTCTGAACGGTTGACGAAGGTTTTAAGATTTCTACCTAATTACCATCGCGGTCTCAACCGAGACGAAGCGACGCCATACGAGGCACGTTACGAAAAAACGGAGATCAGCAAACGCCCCCCAGTTGGTCAGCCCCGACTGTTATCACTTCCATTTTCAGCCCACTGGCTAAAATCCCAGGAGCTACTACGTGTATCCGATGGGGCGATGGCCACTGGTTTTCCGTCAACGTCTGGTCTAATGTCCCCGCAGTTTCTGTGACGATGGGTATAAATAGTCGTGTAATTAATGGCCGACACGTGGCTCTCGTAGGTAGTCATTTCATTTGATTTCTCACTCGTATCTATAAACCCGACCAGCCCCGTTTTAACTGTTCAATTTTGTCGATTTTTAAAACTTTCAATTTTTCCATTGGCTCACGTTTAGAGCCGCGAGGTCTTCGTCGTAGGAGATCGAAGCGTCCAAATCCTCAGAAAAAATAACACATATTTTTCAATATTTTTACGCATCGTGAAAAATCTTTGAAGAATTGCGCTGCAGTGGATTTCCACCTCGATTGTTAGTATTCGCGTGGCAGAGCCACCCCTAGGCTTTCATTGGTTAAGGGAACCTTGAGTGGATTGGTGGATGATCCCATTGGATTATCCTAACTTAACGACGACGGCGCCCGCGCCGGCGCCGCGGAAATTTCGACGCTGATCTCGCGCACCCTTATAGAGGCGTCGAACTGATTTTTTCGGAGGCGTTTTGATTCCAATTATTAACCTGTTGCAAAAAGAAGGTTTCAAGCTTCCCTTCGAATTATGGCGTCAGATTTAGAATTCCAATAGACATGTTAGACTACAGTAGTAGGAAAAAAAATTTTATTGAAAGGAACGATTATAATATAAATAGTCAGAGTTCTCATCGATTTAGAAGAAAGAAAAAAAAAATGATTAACTACATTCAATGAAGCTAATTTCACTAATTTGATAGAATTATTTTACTTCCCTTGACCTGATATAATCATAAATAGCGTTTTTGTTAATCATCAATTCACGTTTATGTGTTAATAATTGTACATGGTATATGAAAACCTGACCTCTTCTAATTCTCTAGCATAGTTTAATTTTTTTTCTTCAATTTTTATCTATTTCTGTTGTTCTTCGGTTCTTTTTACCTTGAGAGAAAATATAGAGTAAATACCTACCCTCGCGAGCATTCGGACAGCTTAATGTGAAAGCCTTAAAACGTGGTATTAGGGCGGCAATGTAATTAGCTGAAATTAATGCTCTCTGTGGTTCACAGGGGTTATTATCTTGAAATAAAATATTCCGCAACAAAGAGAGGCTAGGGTTTATCGTTGTTCGATTACCTTGTCACAATGCAAATAAAGTATTGCAGAAAGATGGAATAATTTGCATCTAAATTTATATATAGTTGTATGTATAACGTATATGTATATATTATAGCTTTGAGCTACGTAGTAGCTGAGTCTTTTTATCCTGCATGACCATCGTCGCAATATAGTTATACTTACGTACGTAGGTGTGTATGTACATACAACCTATACCTACATATGTATAAACATCGTTTTTACAAAGGTTACGTTGTCCACGAGCAAATAGCCTTAACTCTTATCGATTTAGCTTCGATTTCCGCGTTATACATATGTATGTGTACCGTGTGACTCATATACAACGCGAAATTACTTGAAAACCGGACGAGGTGCTAGGGAAATATTACCGTCTTTGAAAAATGGTATTTTTCACATGCGTATGGATACCGTATATAATGACGAGAATCCGTCACATCGGGATAATCACGTTGCGGTGCGATTAAATAAATTGCTGCCACGAACGGACGGACAAACGATCCGAGGTGGAACAAGGCTGCATACTCGTATATCTATATATCTGTACAGTATATATATATATATATATATATACCCAGTCAACCCCTAATCACGCGATGTATGTACCTATACGATTGTTTGGTCCCTATTCTGACCAGGACGAGGTGAGGTTCCCCTGGCTCGTACGTTTCATCAAACGTAACGCACCTGCCGTCCAGCAGAACCCACAAACCCGCTCGGTCACCTGTTATACAAAGAAATATGTGTCTATATCCGTGTATTCCACTAATACAAGAGTTTTAAAGAATGTATGTATATACCCGTGGAATAGGAATATGTATTTGTGCGTATCTCGCTTCACTGTTATATACCTACACCGAGTTTGCGAGACAGGGAATGAAGAGGGGTGTAGAAGGGAATAGAAGGGGGTCAACCTTTGGCGGTGGTGCTTATAGTAATAGTCCTAAGTCGAGAGATCCTAATCGAGGTAGCGACCACTTTGCGTCGGAAGTCGTAGGGGAAGTTGGTCAGATCCGACACGAATGTCTACATATACCCATCCGCCTTCCCTACCTATGGCTAACGCAACCCCCGCGATAGGAAACGCGGATTAAGATAACCGCAAGTGGTTTTTCCTTCCTTTTGGTAATCAAATCGTTCTCTCACCTAACAAGATCTCGCATGTATAGAAAATACGTTATCTGTACGTTTAGTGCTGCACTTCTTTGCAATTGACTATAAGGAAACCTATTCCATTTCCGGTCTTAGCTTCAATTACGAGGATTAGTTTAATCATGGAATTGGTCGATGCTTGTGAAACCAAATTGAATTTGTAGATTTCTAAATTCTGCATCTAATTTTTATGTAAATGAATGAAGAAAAAATTGTCTACAGACTTAGATGACTGCGATTGCTTTCTATACCGAAATCTGCAGCGGATCATATTCACGGAATAAATTCCGTACGGTTTGGTACCTACACGGTGTGATAATAACGTAGTGACATATTATATGAATATTAGCTGCTTATACACGGGGGACACGGTTAAAATGACTAAAGGGGGGGTTTGGACTGTGGGCTATTATACCTATGCACGGTGGTAGTTTCTACACAGAATACAAGAGACTGAATGTTATGGTGCGGCGAGCTGACGAGAGATATAGAGTTTCGAGTTGGTAACACGCGAGCAATCCATAATGCAGACCTCGCCGGAGATGCGACGAAGAGATAAATTCGATAAAAAGTGCTTCGGACGTCCCGCGCGAATAAAATCTACCAGCCCCTTCTCGCCACCACCCTTTTTCATACCTGACGTATCTATGTTATTTTCCACACACTGGATAGTTCAGAAAATTGTCTCACCCTAAATAAATTCGTGCGCGTGGTGGATTGACGGGTTGAAGTTTCGAGTTTTAAAAGTTCGTATTCGTTTGAGACGATTTTAAATTTTCGAAAACGTTAAAGTTCGGAATATCAAAATATTTCGGAATCAAAAATTTTTCCGTACGTGAATTTCAAGTTTCAAAATCTCGGTCTCTCGGGTCTTTAGCTTTCTAATTTTTTTCTTTCTTTCGGAGACTGTAATTCGGAGAAATACTCTTTCTAAAAACCGTGAATCGGTAATATTAAAATTCGGAATTTTGACTATTCAGGACTTTTAGAATTCGAAATTCCACCCCAGCCCTGTGCAATATACGCAATTTGTGTAAGAAAATATCGTTCGATATACTCCTTTTTTATTTCAATTTGGACGTAACACTAGCAGAGAGTTTGAAGCAATTTTTCGTGCCATCCTTTAGGCAGTTTAGGTTCATAATTGGGGAACTCTTGAGTACCCCTGTTCGGGGAATCCCGGAGGTAAAGAAGTACGTTGGACGGTGTTAGCTATAACCAGGTCGTTGTAACTTGCGGGGTTCTTAATGTAACGATAAGTTCGTGTTGGATAGAATCCGAATTGATTATACAGAGTTCAGTGTCAGGTGAAATTGACAAATGATAATCCTGACGGGTTAGTATGTCCAACTTCCACAAGGGAAGTACACTTCGTCATTGTATACATATTTCCCTTCTTTTTTTTTTCTTTTTTCTTTTTTCTTTTTTCTTTTTCCTTCTCTCTTTTTGTCGTAGTTAGCATTTGAGGCTCCACAGGACATATTGATTTCCGCCGTTGGACACTGGCTATTATCGATTCGTTGAAAAGTTCAGGGCTGTCCAGGAAAAGGGAATCTCTCCGGCGATTCCACGCATTTTTTTTTATTTTTATTATTTTCCACATCCATGCCCTGCACTGCTTATCCCGATTGCCCCGTTTATCTACGTCTGATCAACGATTTGCTGATCAGAATTTCGACAAAAATAAATAACCATTACAAAGCTTTTACATATCAATCGACGGGCGAGCTATCTCGGATTCATATAGGCTTAAAATCCTTTGCAGGGGTTTCATAAATCGTTTGGGAAACGTCCCGGGTCTAGAGCATTGATACGTGCAGGGGATCAACGAAAGAAATTGACAACTCCCCCGGGACTAGCCGGGAACAACCGCAGGCAAAACCCTCGTTATACAACAATTAAGGAACTATTAGGTACTAACGTTGGTGTTAGTTGATCGTGTGTCGTGTGCAGATATACATATATATTATTATTATTATTATGTATTATATACTACACGTTTTGGTTTGCTGTGTTGGCAACACTGCAGATTTTTTTCGTATTTTTTTTTTTCATTGTCGTTGCTATTATATACTATGTAAAGAAATATATATATAAAAAAAAAAAAAAAAAAACGATTTTGGGCATCACGATATAAATTATTGAAGTCGCTTATTATACAATTGCTTACCGCAAATGCCATGTCTTGATACATATACCTCTCTCCTGCGATCTCTTAATTCGACATACATAGATTTAGAGTTCTAGTTTATACCATGTATACGATCCGTTGATCGGTAAAAAATTTATATGAATCAATTGAAATCGAAAAGGCTTATAATCTCTGCAGTCTCCAAAAAATCCTCAATATATCTATACTACTCTGTCTTTTGTGTTGCGTGTTTGGTTTTGTAGACACAAAAGTTTTCACTCCGTTTCATTCGTTTCGAACCTCGGAAGCCGAAGGTATAACAACCGATGGCCTTGTAACGGCTGTTATTTATTTTCTATTTTAATTAAATCGATGAATATCAAACGGTCTGGAAGAAATCGCAGCCATCAGAGGGAACTAACGACAAAGAGAAGAAGTCATCTTCGTGGTTTTCTTTATCCAGACTTATTCATCTATAAGTTTTTTTTTTTTTTTTTTTTTTTAATATTTTTATACGTCATCTTCACGAGCCATTCGCGATGCTCAGATCGCTTGCGGTTGAAAAATTTTCAATCTCCGTTCGTCCTTCCAATTATATGATCAGAAGATATTCAAAAAAATCGAAATTATAAGAGATATGCGTCGTGAAAGGTAAATTCCTCGTTTCCAAAAACAATCCTCCATATTGTCTGGTTAAATTTTTTTTTTTCTTTTTTTTTCTCCTGACGTAAAACGGTCCTCAAAATTTCCGATAACTGAATTCGAGTGACTTTTTAACGTAATTTACCATTATGTTGCAGAGTTCCACCTGGGTACGTTTACCAATCTCCTTACCTGACCGCAGCAGCACCAGGAGGCTTGGTGCCTCTACCTGCGACACAGCTAAGCCATGCAGCCGCGGTAGCTGCAGCATCCCAGTTTTACGAGTACCAAAATGCAGCGGCGGCCGCAGCATCGGCAGCATCATATCCAGGAACGTCGTATAACTTCGCCGAGGCTTATCCATACACCAGTGCAGCTGCTGCCGGTACGAATTTTCGAAATAAACTTTTTATCTCATGATTTTTTTTTGTTTTCTTGTTAACGATTTTACCGTTTCATGTATTCGATTATTTGGAGATAGCGTTCATCCAAAGCAAATACACTCGTTACCATTTTAAATAAAATCTCTTATAGATGTAGGATATCCCGTATGGGAGTAAGGAGGTATAAGATAAGCAGGCATTGCCTCTTTGCTCGAATTTTACTAGCTATATGACTGCAGAGTTGACACACGTTACGCAAGATTTTAGACCATGGCATTTCGATACCATCTTAACGGTGCGAGAAACGAGATAGCATCGGTAACATCTAAATTTAAAGAGACCTCTGCTATTGAGGACCATTTTAAACCGTTCTTTTTAAGCTTAACATTCGCAACGGGTGTCTTTGACCGGGGATGTCTTACGTTCATCTTTTTTTTCAAGAATTAACTATCAAAAAATATCATCACCGTCCGAACTCGATCATATCTCGATGATGAGGTTTCCAATTTCAATTTCGATTTCAATTTTACAGTTGAAAATACAAAATTGATGGAAATGGCAGGATTTCGTAAATTTTCTCACAGCTTTTTTTTGTTCCTTTTATTTTTCCGTCAGGATTCGTTTTTGCCATGTTTTGATTGCAGATCTAATTCGAATTCAAATCAGTGTTTGAATATCGAGTTTTATTATAATCTTTTATTACAGTTGAAGTTGAAAACGAATCGAAGATGATTGTCAATTGATTTGAAATGTTTTTTTTTTCTTTCAATTTTGCAGCGAACGCAGCAGCCGCTAGCTACGTAACGCCGTACACCTACGCGACGCTGCCTGGCGCCGGTGGACTTCCTGGTGCGGGAGCAACCGGCGCAGCTTTCCCCGGATTACCTTACCAGACGACACCCCAAGAGGCCAGACTCCAATAGGAAAGATTCCGTTCGCCAGCTCAAGAACTATTCTATAAAATGAAAAAACTTGATTCTCAATTAATGTATTTATAGTATGGTGGCATGGCGAACGTTCTGAACAGAACTCTTTTGGTTCCTAAAATTGGGTTTCAATTTTATTCAAGTTTACCTGTATAGAAGGTCGGTGAAGTTTTATTCAGTTAATATCGAATGGAATCTAACTAAATTATTGAGAAATAACAACAAGTATGTTCAACCGAATCGTGACAAAAAAAAAAAAAAAAAAAATTTGACAAAGATCTGATCTTTCTTTCGGGAGTAGAATTGAAATAGGAATCCCCGTCTAGGTTGACGACATACGGTGAAAAAAAAATACCTATACTTCTGAGGAGGAAACCTTCCAGTCGGCGTGATCGCAGCGTTGTGTATTAACTTTTATAATTATTATTATTATTTTTTTTTTTTTTTCAATTTTTTTCGTTTCTTGTAATAACGTTATAAACGATTATTATTAATTTATTTAACGATCTGGAACCAGAAGGGCGCTAATACGATCGACTCTTCTATAATCCTTTCTACTAACCCAAACTCTATCTTCCCTAATCTTCCCCAAGGAGCCAAAATTGGCGTTTTGGGGCTCATATTGCCCTTTTAGCCAATCGCCTCCAAAGAGAGATACTAGTTATACTATTTATAGAGATGTACGTATGAATAGGACTCGAATAAAACTCGTAGATTTACGAATCTAGCCGTAGCCTTAGACCGTGTTACGTGGATATTATAACCACGTGAAATGTCAAACAACGTACAAAAAAATTAGCCCAGGCGTATTTGTCCCTATTTTATACATTTTCATTATCGTGAAAAAAATAGGGACCATCTTGTTTGTCAAGCTAATTATTTTTCTTCCTTTTCTTTTCACGCATCTTTCATCCAAGCCTCGGTTCTTGAGGAGATCTAACAAAATTATTTACTGCTTCTGCAGCAGATATTCATATAAGCGTGTCACAATAAGTGAAATAATTTTCTTTTCTTTTCTTCACATTTATTTTTCGGTTTTTGGTCACGTTTCAACATTATCCACAATATTTTGCTAAATCGGAATTACAGTCGATCAAATTTTTCATGGATTTGAAATTAGCGAAACAATATAAAAAAAAGACGTAGCCTTGTTTCTAAAATTTTATCTAAAAAATTCAAGTCAGAAAGAAATATTAAAAATTTTTAAATAAGCAAAAAAATACCATCTGAAAATTTCCAGTGTTGAATGCAAATCAGTGATTCAGCAATTCTGATTTAGAAAAAATTTGTGAATAGTGTTAAAAAGTTCTCTTTACGAAGATTCGAAAGAGATTCATTTCACTTATGTATTAGACACATTACGGACGCAGGCTACAAAAATAATTATCGATATCGAAAGCCCATTTAATTAGTCGCGATAATAAAACGATTTAAGGGAAATTAGCCTCACATCTTTTGGCAAATTAAATCGCGCGTGACAGAACAAGGTTGAGGCGCTAAGCGCACCTTAATTAATCATCTGCCTTATTAGGATTGTAGTTACCTTAGCATCACACGAGTAAGAAATAAATGGTTAAAAAATGAAAAAAAAAAATCAAAAACGAAAAAAAAAAACATACAAACGAAAAAAAAAAAAAAATGTTACTCTAACCGAGATTGCCTTATCTTGTCGAAGAAAAATTTTCAAAGTGTCTTACGCATTAAATCGAGGCCTTCTATTAATCTAGACTCGCTCGGGTAGTAGAAAAAAAAAAAAAATTCTCCATACACATAAATTATTAATTAGAGTTTTTCTAAATGTTTGCCGATTTATTAACACCTGCAGGAAGAGATCGAGCGATCCGTATTTCTTTATATTTTTATTACAATTTTTTCTCGCCAGCTTTAAGACTCGAAATCTAATCAATGCGCACAGTTTTTACGATATTTAAAGATCAACGAACTTTGGATCAGTGATCCCTGAATCATTTGAATTCGGATTGTCTCCTTCTCCCGGAACGAATCTTTCCCTAAATAATGTGAACGGTATATTTATTTGTTATTATTGACTACGTATCGGCACCAATTCTTCGTTTACTTTGATATGTTTCTTTTTTTTTTTTTTCTAAATTTTTGAATTTTTTTCAAATATCTTTTCTTACATTTGTTCGGTTTCTTATCGACCGTTGATATAACCAGCGTGAGTCGCTCCGCAACGTTCCTACATCCTGAGCTCAATATCGAGTTCTACTCTCACGGTGCCTTAACGATAATTTTAACGAGAACGAATACGATAACAATAAGTATAACAATAACCAAGAACGATAACGGTTCTGGCGAATCGTCGGTTAGAAGCTAGTCAGAGTGTGCAGAAGAAGATATGCTAGTGGTGGACCTGACAGTATTAGCTAATAATGTCAGGCCCCACATATGTACGAGTTTACGTTGAGAATATAAAGAGAGGATGTCTAGTCCTAATACCCTTAGCGTGACTTGGCTCGTCTTAGGCTAAGTTTAATAGTTTTAAGAAAAGTCCCACTTCTTGTATAAAAAAAAACAAAAGGTCGATCGATTAAATAAAAAGTGGATTATAATAAAGAAATAAAAATTAAGTTAATTAACAAAAACAAAAAAAAAAAAAACATGTCATTACAGCAACAACAACAACAACTAGGAAACTCTAGACATAAGTATTACTACCTAACTGATCAGATGTAGAATAATAGGAAGATAAATTAACACTACTATTATTATTAATTATTAATTAATAATAATTATTATTATTGACTATTATTATTATTATATTATTTTTAATATTATTATTATTATTATTATTATTATTATTATCATTATTGCTATTATCATTATTATGTACTTATTAGAAGGAACTACGAAGGTAGCATGAAATTATAATAATTATTAAAGAACAATGTTTCGTAAGAAGGCAACCGAAATTACTCTATTAATTCGATTTGTTTTATTTTTTATTTTTTTTTCAATATCTCATTGTACTCTTAGTATCAATAACTGTAATATATTATCTGTTATCTTCAATATTATACTTAAATATATTAGGTTATGAAGAAAAAAAAGCAAAAAAAAAAAAGCAAAAAAAAATAACATAATTAATGAAAATATATCGTCTCTGAGAGATCGTGTCCCTTCAATCCGAAAGTTTTTATATTTACATTAGATATACATACGAATATCAATTTTTTTATTTTTTCTCATATTTTTAGATTTTCCTTTCATCTGTTTCGCAATCTTTTCTATGGTTAATATCATCTTCGTAGATCGTACAATTGCAATTTATACTTTCTACCAGGTATGAGGATGTCAATTTAAAGTATGAAATTTTCAACTTATCAGCATCTATTTAGTTCAAATTTTATTGCGGATTTTTTTTTTTTTTGTTTGTGACGATCGAAAAAGTGACCGAAAGTCTAATATAAAACGCTGATTTGAAAAGAAAGCAAAAAATAGAGACCAGATAACTTGAAACGAACATTCTAATCCTGGTATCAATTCTGATTGGTATATCTTTGGAATTTTGTTTTCTCCGTTTCGTTTTAAATAATTAAAACCAATCATTGTCGAAATTCTTGATATTCTTAATTTTTGTGATTATAAATTATCGCCGTGGAATTTCTGTCCCTATAACTATAATATACTGAACCGCATGCTGTTTGTCGTCAACGTTATAGTCGGTCTGCAGCCACATGCGCATATTATGAACTCTGAAAAACCTGAATCGTTATTTTTCTCTCGTCTGTCTGTTCGTCTAGTCCGACGAACTCGCAGTTCAACGTTTTCCGGAGCTAAAGATAATCCTAACTGCTAACATTCGGTGGATTAGATGCGGGGGCGAGACGTCGCGTTCAGACGTCCCGATGCTCAGACTAAATCATTCGCTGCAACGAACCATGCCGAGACTGGAATTTTTGGGCCAAAAATAATTCAACTTCTTTGAAAGAGAATTTTCTTCTCATATACTGCAGTACTATAATATTAACCAGCAGGTTTTGTCAAGTTATAATAAACCAAGACGATTTCTTCTTCTTCTTCCTCGTCATCATCTTCATATTCTTCAAGAAAGGGGTTGCAACGTTGGCGAAGAATCATTACAGACTTGATTACTGCCTCCTGCTCAATTCCATGGCTTATTAAATACCATAATTATTACCAATAAATAATATTAATAATGATAATACCAATGAATAAAATATTCTATAAATAAATTGCAAATCGAAGTAGAAAAAAAAAAAAGAAAAATCAGTAAATCAGTTTCGTCAATATTTTAGACTAAATTGATACGAAAATATTTTTCTTTGAAAATTATGAATTTTGATTGAAAAATAAATTCTTTTTGATTTTTATTCATTTATTTATTTTTTGATCGAAGATCAATTTGAAATACCTACTACGTGGTCGGTTAGTTCTTCGTCTGTGTATCTTGCCATCGAAGTTTAGCACGGAGTAGAACCCCACCGAGTATAAAGTGCTACAGTAAATGTTCGCAAGAGAGAGCCACCAGTAGATTTGGTGGGAAAGTTAATAGTATATTGTGCATCAAGGGAGTAAAATACTGTTTAATTTGTTGGAGGGGGATTATTGTTAGTATAGTATACGCACCATTCAGTTATGCCGCGCTTATTCGTGTAATCAAACTGTCTTGACACAGTGATTTTTATTTTCTCAACCACCAACCCAGTTTATACCGTATATAATATCACTACGCGTTATTCAAACAACAAGGATTAAAACTATCGAGAATTTATATAGATTTAGATAAAGACCCGGAATTTACTCCGGCGTCGATGCAAAATATACGTGAAAATATCTCGTCTATAAACTATTCGCCGAAGAGGTAAGCGCACAGAGTTGAATAACAACTTAAACCCATATTCACTATATCGTTTAAACTTGATTATGAATACTTCTACTCTTGGAAGAAGAAAAAAGAAGAAAAAGATTCGATATATAAATTCTAATCAAAGTCACGGATGTGAATCTTCTCGTCATTTTAAATACCATTCTATAGATCCTCTATAGAAACAGTTATAAACCTCTCGCGAAAGTATAGTATATATGCATCGCACAGTGTTTCTCCTCTACTGAACTGTGGATCGGAATATACACCTATTAACGCCTGTAGAGAGATCCGTTAATGAATGAGCTCGTGGCTCCAGTGGATCACTGAATTTGCATTAGCATAATGACTGTAATAGGTGTAGATACATACTAGCAGACGTAGAGAAGCACGCAGTGTTTAGCATTCAGAGAATTGTTTAATTGTCGATTTTAATTAGCGTTATTATACAGATATAGGTATAATAGAGAAGTGTCCAGGAACCGGTTGAATAACATTGTGATCGCCGTTTTTCTTAATCCCGATAGTGATGTGTATTACTGATTGTGAGAGGCACGGTTCATAATCGCGTAATTACGTAACTGCACAGGTGCACCGTCACAGATGATACGTACGTAATAAATTTGTTGTTTCCACCGTTTTCCTAAACTCTGGATAGGATTTATTCACTTCATTCGTTTGTCTTTTTTTTTGGTAGAACGTTCATAAACGTCAAGGTAATGACCAGAGTGTACGGTAGCAGAAATTGAAATAAGCTTGTGAAAAAAAATTCTGAAAATCGGCCTAATTTCAGAACAGCCAGATCATCGACTTTGATAAACGCCATGCTATAGCGATAAGATTAATACAACTCAATATATAATTACATATAAATCCTCCCGACCTGCTCGACAAGAAGATAGATAGGAAGGTATAACAAGTGAAAATTGACACTGTAGATACAATCGGGCTGTGCTGCCTTGGTGCTTCAAACACTTAAAAATTGTCAGGTCTAAGGCGGGTGTTATAATGTTAGCCACGTGACAACTAAACATTACAAACTATAGACTAGGGGACATACGTTTAACTGATGCATGTAGATATGTTATTGTCTTATTGATGTACCTATAGGTGGTCGAGATGCTTGCTGTATGTGTGTACGCGGTTTGTTCTAGCCTCTATAATAATCTAGATGACTTGCATTACCTTATCGTCTCCTACGACTTTTATGCATGCGAGATGTAATCACATATAAATACCTATATGTATAATACATATTTAATTCCGAACTCTAGACAAATAATGAATGACGAGAAATTTCGTATAATCTTTGAGCAATTGTTATCGTCAGCAATTCATTCAACTGGATTTAATTTTGCTGGATTATGAATGGCTGAAAAAATCTCGGGACAAACAGTCCGGCAAAGAGAGATAGGTTTATCCTGTCCACTACAAAGGCAGGCAGTATGCGGGAACGAAATTATAAAATAATTAGTCACGGATTGTAAAATATAAACCATAGAATATGGATGAATATAGGACCTGATCGTTCATACCCATAATTTTTTTTCTTTCTTTTTTTTTTTTGGCACTGCAATTGTATCTACGCATCTGTTCATTTCTCTCCTAATATTAGACCATCAACATGAGGGCTGAGATAAAATTGTTCTTATCGCGAATCCCGATAAAGCCAAAGTTTATTCAGAGACTTAGAATCTGAATAAAAAAAAAAATATATGTATATACTATACATATATATTTGTCGTGTAATAAATGCGTGGTGCTAAAGGTCAGAGTTTGATTCTGATTCTAATCACGTTGCATTCGACCGTTTCAAAGTTCGAGATTTGTTTTCATCCGTGTAGGTAATGTTGGATCGAGGATAAGCCATAGTCGGCTTTGATTTCAATTCGGAAAAGTGGAATTACGGTTAAAGAAAAAAAATATATAATTCAAGATATTAAGACAAAAAGATATAGCAAATTTATTATGTTCTGGCGAAGATTATGCAGATGTCATTTATCTGTGCAGAATACTGCGTACTTATCAACGTTTGTAAGGCTGTTTGACGATAGCAATCAAACGTGAGTGAGTAATCAATATCAGTCGATGAAGAATTTCGAAAATTCCAGCTGCACATTATCTAAGCCTGGTAGGCCTCAACAGCTAAAAAAAAAATTCGAACCATTGCATATACATTTTATACCAAAGTTACAACATTTCGTGAATTTGATAAGATTTTAGACTCCAAGTGAAGGTACGAAAATATTTGCCGGTGAGCTATTTGACCTCGAAGAATATGGCCCATCTTAGGTGTCGTGTTTTTGCTTTACATTAAAAGTACGGATACGTTTGGATCTCTTCAAAATTCATTCGAACAAATATAATTGCAAAGTAGTACGTTTGTTGAAAACGGACGCCAAATTAGGGAAACTGCATCAGCTACCACATTATTAAGTTCGAAAAGGCTAGAAAAAAAAGTTTGAATTTTAGTGGTCCGTATAATTCGCATATTTTACTTTGTACCAAATACGAGGAGAAGTTTAAAGGCCATCCCTTTCTCTAAGCACGAGTATAACTCAGTCAATCGTAATTTGGTCCATATAGATTGGATTGGACCCAGTGATCATGGCTGGGGATCAAGACTGCGGATTTTATGGATTCTACCCGCGATGGTTGAGGAACAGAGCGTCTTCCAAGGCGTTCATAATAGTCTACGGACTCCTTGGCACTGTCCAGGCAATGTCGTTCATCTACGTAGTCGTCACACTGACCACCCTGGAGAAAAGGTTCAAAATCCCAAGTCGTACTACAGGTAAACCATATTTAAGTCTTCAGCGGAGTCGTTTTGACCGATGAAATTGATGTTGCTTTTTTAATAGCTTATTGCATCTGAACCTAAATAACTGTAGAAAATTTTCTTCGTGATGTAGCCTTGAGCGCAGTGGCATACTACAACCCAGTTACTCTGCAGACGTCTTAAAAACTAAATTCTGACAGATTTTATTTTAAGGCAGTTAGCACTGACATGGGTTGCATAATTGTTATACGGTACCTTTTGTTTGTTATTTGCATAATGAGGAGAGGGAAAGAGGACGGAAGAGTAAAACCTGCTCGAGAACCTGTTCGTGAGACAAAAATTATTATTTAGTATTTCGTCAGAAAATATTTCGACCATTGGATCCTGTGACACGTATTGACGATCTAATGATTTGGCGATCGGCACTTGAGAGAATATTAAATTTGCTGTATCAAAATTTTCAAGAATGAATGAGACAGCTCAAATTACTTTTGAGATGACAATCAACTTTTCTACATTCAGACGGAAATTGTTTAAGTATTTGCCTAGAAGCTGATAACGCTCTTGCAAGTTCTCTCAGGTGTCATCATCACATCGTTAAAATCTTTCAACATGCGTTACAAAATGAGATGGTACTCTCACTTCGGTAAAGTAGAGCTAAATTGTTACTTTCTGACCGGTATGACACTGTTTCATAATTAAACGTCGATCAATTGTCTATAATACTAATTAAAATATTACTTCCAACGCGTGATAAATAATTCATATTGTGGCTAGTTGATAAAAAAATATTACCCATTAATTTTGGGTAATTCCACAATTAATTAAACAATTATTATAACACATTGATTAATTTTTACCCAACTTGACCTCCGTATTTAATTCGTAATTTGTAGCCATGATGTATAAAAATTTGAAAATAGTGGACCTAAAAATGTCGTCGATTGTCACTTACAGTAGTCAAAAAATACAATCAAAGACGTCGAATGCCTCATCAAGAAAATTATATCTATTAGCTTATTGAAAATCCAGGTTTATCGAGGTACTCTTATTACAAAACATTCTCCGTGGTTTGAATTCAACACCACAACCGCACAACACAGTTTTTCTAATATCATTACGCCTTGGGATAAGCTACCTTGGGGTAATACTCAGTATGAAAAGTATTACGAAGCCTGTGTAAATGTGTGCAGTAGACATAGCCTCATATCAATTAAAAACGAACGTGGTAGCGTTACGAGTGGGGCCAGATAACTTATCAGAATCAACTTGCTTTCCAAGAAACGTTTTTACGACTCAATTTCAATCGTATTTGCTAACCGATTGTTTTAAGTCTGTAAAAATGATCGTTTTAACCTCCAAGTGGAAAATACGATACTCATACGCGACAGGGAATTACGGGCTTTCCATGTCTGCGCACAATAAGAGTCGACATCGGTGTACCCATATTTGTCTGCATCACTTCTCCGGCCATGTAATAAATGTAATTTTGCTTCATGATATCATTGAAAGATGGACCGTTACCATTAATTGGTAAAAAATTTCAGGCATCATTCTCTCCGGCAACGAGATATCGCAAGTCCTGTCTCTCGTCTTGATATATTACGGAGGATCCGGTCATCGTCCCAGATGGATCGCCGTTGGGGTCGCCCTCAGTGCATTATCCTGCCTGGTCCTTGCTCTGCCACATTTTATTTACGGACCCGGAAAAGACGCGCTGGCTTTGACTAAGGAACACTTGGATCAGAGCCTACTGAATGTAACGTCAGAGTCGAAGGACATTGATATCTGTCCTCGGACAGCAGGGCCTGAGACTTGCGACGAAGACGCGCTCTCGGACATCAGTATATTGCCAAGGCTTTTGGTTTTTATTTCTCAATTCATCCTGGGAATCGGTACAACCCTTTACTACGGCCTGGGACAAACCTACATTGACGATAATGCGAAGAAGACGAACACGCCAATGCTATTAGGTATGGTAATCGCACCAAGCCCTGCAGACATTGCAATTCAAGATTGGATAAGAATTGCATACGCTTCAGTATAAAGAGAAAGATAATTACTTTTATGACCGGTTAACGCTCTCAACTTATTTTATTTCTGTTCGAGTTCTTATCATGTTATTTTACCATCATTCATTGTTACGAAAACATATTTTCATAAATAATATTTAATATATTGTGTTCAAATAAAAACGATAGCGTATCTCCTGTAGCAAACGAAAGTGAATGATTGTTCTGACACGTGACGAAATCATGCTCGTTATAATCCGCACTGTCATTCAAGTGGCCATATCTACCTATACATACAGTAGCCGGACCAACCAGGGATTGTTTGCTAATTCGTAACAACATTTCAGTACCCATAAGATAACAATCACAAATTAACAAAGTTAGTGGCACTAAATTTCAAAATGGAGCCTTTCTAAAAATACTTTCATTGCTCACACAAAGCCAGACCGAAGATAATTAGCGGAGGAAAGACTCTTCAAGATCTTCAAATTAGCCTTTTAAAATTCTATGATTTAATAGGGGTGAAATTTATTCATCAGGATTTACGTATGCTCTGAGGACAATTGGGCCAGTTTTCGGGTTCCTGCTTGGTTACCTTTGCCTGAATATTTACATCGAGCCAAGTCTACACCCTGTCATCACAGAGAAAGATCCAAGATGGCTTGGAGCTTGGTGGCTGGGATGGATCATCCTGGGAATTGTAATGGGCCTTTTTTCAATCCTAGTCGCGATGTTTCCAAGGGAATTACCGCGGTCGCAACCAGCACCGACAAGGCCACGAGAGGTAATAAACCGTGCCCGAAAAGTTCTCGCGCTTATTCACAGTTGAATTATGCTTGTGATTAGCCATATTTGTAATGCACTCGTTACAATTTCGAAGCAGTGATAGTTCTTGGTTTGAGTTGACGAATTCATACTTCACAGATATAGATATTTTTTATCCGATTTGTACTTTTAATTAGGATGGGGAAATTCCATTGAAACTGCAGGATCTGGTCGCGGAGAAAAAGCATCCTGATCAGCAAGAAGTTTCGAGGCTGCAAGCAGTTCAGCCAGACTCAAAACCGAATATAAAAGATTTTCCCAAGGCCATGAAGAGATTGTTCACCAACAAATTAGTAATTTTTAACAATTTTGGTGCAGTTTTGTATGTCCTGGGAGCTTCTGGCTTCATTACTTTTCTCGCAAAGTACTTGGAGATCCAGTTTGGAACTTCTGCTGCCGGTGGCACCGCGATAGCAGGTGACATTACACTTTAATCCAGTCATATATTTACTTGATCCCATTTACTTATTGACCCTATGGCACTTCAGCCCAAGTAGAAAATTGGAATCGAGGTATAATGTAACTTGTATGCATTCTGCGATTGGTTTATGTTTCGCTGGACGTTGTACAGCAACATGAATCGATTTTTGTCCAATCTTAGCTCACCTTTCGTTTAATTTTTACTTCCAGGCCCCATTTCGTTGCTCGGAATGGTGCTAGGTTTCCTGATATCGGGAATAGTGATCAGTAAGTATAAACCAGGCCCCAGGGTTCTCCTTGGCTGGAACGTTATGGTTGGCTTCTGTTTTCTGATCGGTATGATTTCCTACTCGTTGCTCAGCTGTAATGACACTGGAATTCGAGGACTCGATATAGAGACACAGATGTGAGTTATCCTGTCAATATCTCGTAATAAAACCCGGTCTATTTCCTCAGCGTTAAATTATCCCCACAGATTAAACCTAACCGCATCATGTAACGCCGGTTGTTCTTGCGATGGTATCAAGTACTCCCCAGTCTGCCATGAAGCAACGGGAACCACGTTTTTCTCAGCTTGTCATGCTGGATGTACGACCACTCTAAATGACAAGGAGTTCGGTAGCTGTGCCTGCATATCGACCTTGACGAACTCAACAATCTTAAACAATGCTGAACAATCAATGAACGACAAAGTAAAAGCTGGCCCGTGCCCAAGAGACTGTAGTTCACCCTACTTATGGTTCATCATTCTCACATCTGTAATACAAGTCTTAGCTTGTTCCGGCAAGATAGGAAATGTCCTGGTGAACTACAGAGCCGTCGAGCCCCAGGACAAGAGTACTGCTCAAGGATTTTCCCTGATGTTAATATCTCTCTTCGGTTTGATACCAGGGCCAATTATTTACGGGGCGTTGATCGACTCGACTTGTCTAATATGGGAAGAATCTTGCGGGCAAAGGGGAAACTGTTGGTATTATCATAGGGACAATTTCCGTTACCTGATGAATCTTACTGGGGCTGGTAAGGGGCTCAGCAGCATTTGATTTTGATTTATAAATGTTAGTATTTGTTTTTCAATTCCAAAATTTGTTCCTTCTCGTTCCAGGTTTCATATTACTGGGCATATGCTTTGACGGTACAGTATGGTACCTGGCTAAGGATCTCGATTTGTATTGTTCGGAGGAGGAAGACAAACGGCGGGAATTCGCGAAGATCGAAAATCCGGTTGTATCGAATGAGATTAGCAAATCAGCTGTAGTAAATGGGATCGTTAATCCCGATCACGAGATCGTACAAAACCACGAGAGTGACGTGAAATGACAATTTCATTTCCTCAAATATAATCGTTAATAAATTTTAAGTAATAAAAAAAAAAGAAATTTTAAAGACTCGATTGTCATACGTAAGTTGGTACACTATACGTATTAATGACGTCCATAACGATGATTATAATATAGATATACATATATTAGTGTAAAATACAACCTTTTGTAAATAAAAGTTGAATATTTTTAATAATGTGTTATATACAATTTTTTTTCTTTTTCATATAATACCGCCAAAGTTTGGCATTCAAACGAGGGCCGCAGAGAGGGCAGAGTTGTTAAAACGTTAAAACCTTTTCGTTAACTTTTAATTTCTAAACACTCCGGAAGTATGACACATTTTTTTAAACCGCTTGAATTTTTTATTTTTCATTTTTTCTTTTTTCTCTCTTCTGTGATCCTTCCAATGATCCTTTGCAAACGAAGAGTAATGCCCAGAAAGCGGTTGGCGGAATAAAAATATATAAATTGTTTTAGCATCCCTTCTCGGGCTCTGAAGGGAGCGTCTATATTACGTAGGGTATACACGTTGAACGAGGAAAGGGGTTTGGGTCGAAAAGCGCGAGGTCTTAGGCCATCCATATACCATGGAGGAATTGCAGTCGTAACGAAGAAAAAGGGTAGAGGCTTCGGAGTTTTTGTTTGAGAGCCTTTTAATTTTTAAGCCTTCTAGATTTTGCTTCTAATGAATTCAGCGTCCCGTGACAACGTCACTGAAGGCATCGGGACGCCCCTATCGATCGCGGGCTACTACTGTAGGAGATGCGCTTTGGTAGTATTAATGGATTAACTGCCACTCCCATCGGGGGTCAACTCCCAGCCTGCTGAGATAAGATTTGCAGACACGTTTCAATAGGCCCGCTATTTTTTTCTGCCTTTTTTTTCCAATCAAAATACAGTTTTCTTGCAAATTTAGATTTTGACGATGGTTGTACGCGCACGCATTGTGCATGACCCTGACCCATCTTTCATACAGAACTCATCAGCGTCTTCTAAGCTCAAGTACAGTCGGTGCAAAATGTTAATACCGATTCATCCCAGCGTTGATCTGTGTAAACAATGTTACCCAGTTCAGAAAGATATTTGAATAGTTTTAATGACGAAATAAATCGAGAGAGTAGATCCAAATATCTGAATGATTAGAGGTGATTATTTTCAGGGGATAATTGCAGGGTAAAGTGGAGTGCGGATCAAGGTATTTGGTAAGTAACTGAAATTGATGATTGATTGGGTTCAATTGTTGACCATGTTTTATGTAAAATGATTAAAAATCTGCTCCTCCCCTCTCAAGCTCTACAACCCGTGCGTGAAGGCGTCAAGACGCTAAATGGTCCAGTCCAGTAATCATGCGTCTAATCTGACTCGTCCGGCCTGGCCTCGACTCTGAATGCTGTAATTTACTTGATTCACTTGACAATTGGGTTGCAACATTCAATTTACATTTTTGGCTATTATTTTTCGCGTGCAGACCTTTCAAGCTCTTGAAAATAACTGTTTACTAATATTCTGATACACCTACGTCGAATCCCTGCCCAAAAAACCAAAGAAAAACAAATAATAATAATGATAATAAATCATAACCACGCGAAGTTACCAAAAGTAATAAAATCAAAATACATTTATTTCAGTATCTCGAAACTGTCTCATAGTTTTCTGGAATAAAAAAAAAAAAAAAACTGACAAGCTTACTGTACAAGAAAGCAAGAAAGGTGAGAGAATCTTATTGTATAACTGAAATTACTTTTTCTTAGATTATCAAGCACAGCAATCTTGTGAATTAAAAATTAGAAAAGGGGTTATAGTACTGAGAAATAACTTGAGATAAAGATAAAAAAAAAACTATTGTTATTGTTGATCATAGTGAGCTTTGTGATTATCAAAGTATATCCATGGAACCACTGTCCACTTTCATCGAAAACACTAATTCTTTCACGCACCTTCGTGTACCATATCGAGAGAAAGATGTTCATGATTCTTTAGCGGTCAGGTAATAAACGAAAAAAATCGATAAAGATTCGTTCAACTTTTGATCGAATTTCTTCTATTATTTTTTACGGATTCTTTATCCTTCTGGTTACTGTAACGAGTTTGGTTTAGGATTAGTCTCCCGAATTTTTTTTTTTTTTTTGCTGTTTGCTCAGAATGAAGGGAAAAACTGAACACAATACGCCACCCCCATAATATTATCTTTGCTAAAAACTATGAGATATATCGAATGGCGTCTATATACCAACTATACTCAGTCTGTTTTTATTAGATTTAGCTATGTACTCGCAGAGTCTGGAAATGCAGCGATAAGGAAACTGCAGCGTTGTTTTTACGATTGATAGCAAGACTTTTGAAATCTGATTTGTGCAAAGTCTAATAACGACCGATGATTGATTTTTACTTATACAAGATACCTACGAAAATAAAATTTAAGTGTAAGAACCTGTCAACAAATTTAGAACGTTTCGGATCAATCACTCTTCAAATGTGAGCTTGTATCTACAAGAAAACCAAGGCAGAACCACTCACTTCCGGTTGATTGGCTTCGTGTAAAAACCATGCAAGCACGCTAAAATGTCTGGAGGCCACGTCTCGGTTTTAGAACAATACCAAGAATCTCAGAAGCTCGAGTCTGACAAGTTTGAGAATAAAA
Organism: Macrophya alboannulata; assembly: GCA_949628255.1. Classification (NCBI taxonomy): domain Eukaryota; kingdom Metazoa; phylum Arthropoda; class Insecta; order Hymenoptera; family Tenthredinidae; genus Macrophya; species Macrophya alboannulata. Next base: position 13,724,468 of record OX451208.1, read on the forward strand.
ACTCCAAGGTCTGCTTTGAGAATAATTTATGGCTCCAAAGAGGAAGGATCCAAATGTCCTTGGATATCCGATAACTGACTAAAATAACGGTGACGTTCTTGATTCTCATGGTCACGAAAATTCTATAATTAATCTCACCGCTTGGAAGATAATTAATTGCACTGATAAGAATAAATGGATGCATCTTTCCTAGCCGTTTATAGAGCAAACTCAGATCAATGTCAAATAGTGAATCGACAAAATCTCGTGTGCATAAACTTGTTCTAAATTTATACCTACGACTATTTTCTCGTAAGCGTTTCCTCAAGGTTTCATTATTCCGGCATGTAGATGACTTACATCCACTACAATCACGGTTCGAATTGCTAATGTTTTTTTTTTCTTTCCTTTTTTTTTTTGTTTATCAGCAAAGAAACAGCGCAGTGACCTCGTGTCAGACAATTGAGTTTTCAAAAATGCGATCAACGGTACATGTCAGATATATTTGCGAACACGCCTCCAGCAAGAACGATGCACCAATTGGCACATGCTAGACGATCAAGTATAAGAGTATGAAGATAAAGCAATGATGAACAATCATTTACTATATACCTACATGCATAGTTGTATCTATGGATACAAATATTGTGCACGTAATATAGATCCAGTGTACCTATTTGATCAGGGTAGACAATGTAACTATTTGCATTACATGGCATTTTATTTGATTTTATTCTGATTTTATACTGTTCATTTTTTTGTTCCGTCTTATTTCTTTCCCCGAGATTATACTACCGCTTACATCTGCGTCAGAAAAGTAATGACTTACGCATTAACCACGGCTTACTTCGAAAATTTATTATAATGCATTTATGATTCTAGCTTTTCGTATTTTCTACTATGCTTCTACACGCAAATATGAGCAGGCTAATGCTTAGAAAACCATCGCGAAATGAACCATCTAAATGACGTACGCTGACAAGGGCAATCGTTCCATGTGCCATCACGTGGATTCGGACATGGTTATTTTATTTTATTTTATTATATTTTTTTCCTATGAGATGCCAAACCTAACTAAACTGCAAATACGGGCTTCCAAAAGTCATGGTTTTTTTCCCTAAATTAAAATTTTTTATAGTATACATCACATTACGACTCCGAGATGGTTATGCAAAACGATTAGGCAAATCGAGCTCAACGAGAGCTCGTGTTTCTTGACAATCAAGTCTACAATATTACTTCAGTGTCATTTATAATTTACGTAACGCTATTTATCATGGGGAAGCGGAAATCAGGTCATTATAGCAAAGGGGGATACGTGATACATGATCCATTAATCGCCATGTCCAGTTAACAATTAGCACTTGGAACACTCTCATTAAATCAAAGGATACTTGTCACAGTCAGGTATGATGATACAGGATAAATTTTGGAACTATATAATAAAAAATTCCTGCAATATCCTCCAAGTTCAGCGCTTCATGATTTATATGGCGTATAGCTTCAGTCAACTTATTCTCATTCCCTCTGAGGTACTTTTGCTTCAGGATTCAATTAGCTTGATAAAAAGTATACCTACTTTAACGGAAAATGACGGGGCAGTGTCCATTTTCTTGCCGTCTGAGTGTTTATCCCGGAAATTCAGTTATTATTTTTCATTTTGATGAAATACAATCGAATTTTGATAGAGCTATGATCTGGGATGACGGGAAATTGCCATAGTTGGATTGCTCTGATAACGAGTCGTGGTGCCCGTTGGCAGTCTAATCTCAAAATTTAATTCCTGCAGCAATTAGCCAATCGCCATTAGCAGAGCTATTTGGTGTGCCAGCGGCAATACAGCGATTAAGCAACCAAGCGATGGTAGGAAGAGTTTCAAGTCTAGATATATACGAGTACATAGGCCTGGTCTATTAAGCCAAAATGGACGCACAATGTGAGCAGCAAGTTCGCTCTCGAATAAGCACTAACAAGACCCGCGCATCCTCATACCGATACGCGCGTGGTCCGATGCCCAGTGACGCGACGTACCTATAGGATTTTCAGAGTAAATCCAGTCGAAACTTTTTTATTTTTTTGGCCCCATATGACGAGGCAGCAATAAGAAATTTGGATCATTTTTATTATGACAACTGCGGTTCGCCTATAAATCACAAAACCTATGCTCATGCCTGTGGCTGCATCTTAGGTTTGGTTGAGATACGCGTGCGTGTTCTCGACGAAGGTGAAATGATACGGTTTCATTAAAATGTTATATTTCGTGTTTTTTCTCACACTACTTCTTGTCTTGTTTGGTAAAAAAAATGACGTTTAAACCCTGGGCAAACTAACGTTGCAACCTTATGAATGCCTTCGCGGCAGAAGGGCTCACTGTTTGCTCTCGCTCGTTCGAATTACGGCAGGGGGGTACGGTGGGGGGTATGGTCTGACACAGGAGGGTGGCGACTGACTAGATACACTTGATAAGAGTAAAGACAGACGTCTTAAAGAGACGCACACCGAAGCGCATCGTGTCTTTGGATCCGCGAAGTGGGGATCAAGCGTTCCTAGATCCTCAATACGTCTTATTAACCATAAAGGACCGTTGCTCAGTCGAGAAAGAATATCGGCGGTTTTCGTATGCGAATATAAAACGCGGTTTAATCGGTTGTGAAAATTGAATCAGAAAATTACGGAAAGCGTACGGTACAGATCTTCGATTCGATTCGGTTCGGCTCACTTCTGCATAGCGCGTTAGCGATCCTTGGTATCGGTGCAGACAGTCTTTGACATGCACTGTGCAGATGCGAGCCGAATCGAACCGAATCGGAATTTTCTATTACACACTATCTTATGCGGATGTATGTACCCACCATTCGGAAACGAACCTGTGCGAAAATCTGCATAAATAAAAAAATCTTCTGGTATAAAACGTCGCTTCGGTTCGGTTCGGCTCACTTTTTGCATAGCGTGTATCGACCTTTAATTCTAATAGTTGTTTGTTTAATTTTAAATGTTCAGGCTAGCGGTGGGTGGCAGTGATCGTGCTCCGTGGAACATCATGTGTACCTCAAACAGGCGTGAGATGTATGGCGATTGTCAAGCAGCGTAAATAAACGATAAAGAAGACTTTATTATTGTAATCTCTATCACTTGTCAGAACGGTTCTGTCGAGCGTCATTTATTCCCGAGGCTGGCGTGACTTTTCATAAATTTAAACGCACGGGCATCTCTTGTGGTTCGTAGGTGGTTGCCATTGCGTAACATGTGAATGAGGCACTTCCTTGTCCGGAAGAGATAATAAAAAAGGGACGAAACAGAGAAAATATAAATAATATCGTCGTTCAATAAATAGAAGAAAGAAGAAAAAAGCACATTTTTTTCGAACATGGAACACCTCGGGGTTATTGGATGAAAGAAATTCAAGAATGTTTCGAATGCGTCTACAGTTCAGCAGGTAACTGATCCAAGACAGAAGCGTTTCGATTGCTGACGGCTGACCATCGGCAGAGACTCCAGCTCGGCAATTATGAAGAACTCAAACAATAACTCGAACCACGAGAGAAATGGACCGGAGCATTTAAACTTATTAAAAGTGCCTTCCTCGACGCCTACGACACCAACGACTCCGAATCGAGGCCTGGAAGATGTATTCAGAGAAATGCCAATCACCGAGGAAACGGCGTGTGGAATTTGGTGTTTCCAGGGGCCCAACTTACAGAGGTTCGCAAACAAGAAGGCATACGTTTTCCTCTACGGTGTTCTTGGCTGCATATTTTCCGCCAGCTACGCGTACTTCAACGGGACTATTACCACCATTGAAAAAAGGTTCAAGATTCCCTCGAAAACAACGGGTAAGAATATCTATAACCCTTCGAATTTTCAATCGGGATCTTAACACGCGGTTTTAAAAATTTTCGATATTATTTTCTGCTCGACAGGGTTGATTACCGTGGGCAATGACATTTCTCAACTATTTATATCCGTTGTTCTCTCTTATTACGCGGGTCGAGGTCACAGGCCCAGATGGATCGCTGTGGGTATTTACACGGTAAGTCCAACTGTCCCTGTCCGTTATTCGGTATCAAAAATGATCGCGGTAACGAGGTCAGATTTTACTACCAAATTTTCAACCTCATTTCGTAATGTGAATTCGGTGAAAACTCGTATTCGTCATATACGACTGGAATTATTTGCCATTGAATATGTACATACATAGTACATACCAAGAAGTTCTCCGCCACGTGAGTTAGTCGTGGTTATAACAGAGTCACATAGCTAATTGTCAATTGAGTTACGTTGCAACCGTAGACGCACTGTCAGATAATTCGATAACATTTGCACGCTTGTCGTTTCATTTGAACAATATTCCGTTGCTATTTAACTCGTATATTTATCAAATATATTGCCAGGTTGTCGTATTTTGCTGTCTAACGATGCTGCCTCACTTCATGTACGGACCTGGCGAAAAGGCTCTTCTTCTGACCAAAGAATACGGCCCTTTAGAATCAAGAAACTCCACAGTCTTCAATCTCTGTCTTGGCAAAGATGGTCGTGGTGCAGAGTGCGAGGAAGCCGAGGGTAACTTTGCACCCCAGGTGCTTCTGTTCATGGCACAGTTAATCTCCGGCGTCGGTGGTTCCCTCCATTACACCCTCGGCGTTTCGTACATGGACGACAATATACAGAAATCAAAAACTCCCGCTCTCATCAGCTTCTCATATTTTCTACGGATGTTGGGTCCAGCCATCGGCTACGGCCTCGCATCATTTGCTCTAAAGTTTTACATCAGTCCCACTTTGACCCCAACAATAACTACCCAGGATCCTCGATGGCTAGGAGCCTGGTGGCTCGGATGGATAATTCTGGCAATTCTGCTCTTCATATTCGCGAGCATAATTGCTCTGTTTCCAAAAACATTGCCAAGGGCAGCTGCTCGGAAGGCTTTAGCCTTAGAGAAGAGCAAGTCGTCAGCGAGCTTCCTCAACGATCCAGAGCCGGAATTGCCAGCGTCAATTTCCGACATGCTAAAAACCTTCAAACGCCTTCTGACCAACGCAACTCTTATGTGCAACAATCTGGCTGCGGTTTTCTACTTCCTCGGCTACATGCCTTACTGGATTTTTATGCCGAAATATATTGAGACGCAGTACAGGCAGTCCGCTTCCCTCGCATCGCTGATCACGGGAACCGTAGGTCTCGTCTTCAGCGCTTTTGGAATCCTTCTCTCCGGCCTTGTCATTTCCAAGTACAAACCGAAGGCCAGGTATCTTGCAGCTTGGAATGTGATCGTTAGTGCAGTGTCCGTCATGGGTATGGTCTCGTACGCTTTCCTCGGCTGTCCAGCAAACGACAATCAAATTTCGGTGCTACCGAATGGCGAACTTCAGACTGAATTGTCCTGCAACCAACATTGCTCTTGTGATTACGTAACGTACAATCCAGTCTGCGCGGAAGATGGCCACACATACATATCGGCCTGCCATGCTGGCTGTAGAAACGTGCAGGTCAGTGACTCTTTCGGTTTAATCAAAATCACCTTGCTGATTGAGCGTAGGTTTGCACAAATCTTGTAAACAGGATCATATCGCAGACCATTGTTCTTATTGTTAAGGCAAAACTATTTACTTGTGTAACATTTTGATAAGGCGTACCTACAGTACCATGTCGATCTTTTTGCTAATCAATTATTGACACTAGATAATCTGAGGTAGTTCTGCTTAACCGCGTACTATATCTCTCTATATTTAATGTGTTCGTTCGACAAAAAAAAAAAACAAAACTGGATTATTTCAGGTGGCCGACAACGGTACCAAAATTTTCACCGAATGTAGCTGCGTCAAGCCTAAGGTATCGCAGGTACTGTCACTGATGCTTCCACCCAACGTTACGATATTCTCCGATACGATGCCTTTAGAAACGACTCCGAAAACTACCGGACTCCCAACTTTGGGTACTGCACTTCCTGGCTCTTGTTCTGTGGACTGTGTGGACAAGTTCTACATCTTTTTGGCGGTTGTGTGCCTATTAAAGTTCAGCGGGGCTACCGGAAGAGCATCAAACTTCCTCGTTTCTGTGAGATGCGTTGAAGAGAAGGACAAAACGGTAGCCATGGGATTTGGGCTGACCATTATGAGCCTCTTCGCGTTTATACCGTCACCCATACTGTTTGGTTATATCATGGGTAAGCCTCATTTTGCTATTCACTACTGCTCACCATAAAAACTTTTTGATATATCAAAAACCCCTATTTTACAGTATTTCTACTTCTTTCCATCATTTAGCAATTATCTACCGTAGTGTGTTCTTGAAACCAAAATGCCGAATAGTAATGCCACTCTTATCGTATCTCATTGCACCTATGAAAGTGTTGAAAATCTTGTAAAGCGAATTTAACAGTCTGACATCGGATCGGAAACTATAAATCCCTGTACCATTTTCTTGTAAGCTTGGTATCAGTCGTTTATCGAGTGGAGTATTTTGCGACACCCCATCACCCCAAAATTTCACATATAATCGTTCCAATTTTCATTTCATTTTAGGAAGGTTATATTTATCTATCGGTAACTATCAAGTTCCTCTACGTCTATCGTTATATGGTGAAATTTTCGACGGAGTAATTCACAATGAATGCTCATGTAACACCAACAATCTGCCTTTTTTTTCTTGTACCAAGGAGGCAGACGTTGTCCCATATTTTTATCATTAGATATAAAATTGTAGAAAATGATTGAATAATTTCTTCTCCTTTCACAGACAGTACCTGCCTCGTCTGGGGTAAAACTTGTTCCGGAACTGGGAACTGTTGGCTTTACAACGGAGAGGCTCTAAGATATTTGTTGAACTTTACTGCTGCAAGTAAGTGACATTTCGAGGTTTGTAAAAATCTCCATTTGAAATCACATAGAGTTTGAATTGAATATTAGATGTTTGATTAAATTTGTCTGGATTTCCATTAAGGCTTCGTGACAATTGGCACAATATTTGACGTCGGAGTATGGTACTTCGTCAAGGACGTCAAGATCTTCGACGAGGAGATCGAGCTGGAAAATATCGCGGAAGACACCACGGACGCAATGTGAAGAAGCTGTCCCAAGATAAACAAGGATTCATCATAAAACAAAGACTTTCCAAGTACCTTAAGCACCTCCTTAGATATTTATAATTAAATTATATATAGGTACGAGCATTCTGTCGGTCGAGTACCGAACACATATTTTTCTACGTATATCGGCGTCGTTATTATCCTATAATATAACTCATAACATGTGTAGAAAGTTCTCTGCTGGTGACGGAAAGATCATGTTAGCATATCTGGATTCATCCTGCTGTGCACTGCAAGTTTTTATTTACAAACCGTGCGGATGTTTCAACCAATCGAAATAAGTCTCTCATATAATGCAACGGGAAATGCAATTAGGGAAATTCAAAACTATCAGAAAATTTCGAACAGTATGAGTTATTGAACATAATCATTGATTATAATTTGTGATGAATGGATAATTGACAAGTTGTAACATTTATCCGTCATCGAACATGAATATTTCAGATTCATTGCTATCAAGGTGTGCACATAGAAGCCCTAGTCGACGAAGTATACTCATACAACGAAATTTTCTCGACTTTCAGAAAGCCAGACAGCTGATCGTTGCTCCGTTAATGATAAAAAAAAAAAAAAAATTTATAAATATTGTATGATACGAGCGTAGGATTAGGTAAATTACAGATTTATAAAACCTTAGTATAGGTATATCAGAGTTTTATTGAATAAATATATAAAATACTATATTTCCTTGTACTGTATAGTGACGCGCTTTGTGCATGTATAGATTTATTCTATATTCAAAAATCGGTTATCAATGTTGGCAGTTTTCTTCCGCTCGGCGAAACCGCAGGGCTAATTGCTCTGTCAAGATTTTCACGAGACCTTGATACTATTTTGTCAATAACTGGACCACCAGCCTTGTCATCAATCTCAGAAAATGGCAAACTACTAATACCAGAAGATGTGGTACTTTGCGGTGGAGGACTGCTAGGCAAAGGAGGCACTTCCAGTTCGGCTACAATATCCTCTATTTTATACTCCTCATTATTCGGACTCCCCGGATCGATCTGTTCCTCAGGGGTAGGAGTTTTGTCCAGATTATCCCGACTCATGTGTAATTGAAATTTGTCCTGCGTTGACTGAATACTTTGAATCTTGATCACCGGACTGGTGGGACTTGTCGGTTCATCGTCCGAATCTAAAGTCGGTATTCCAACTTCATTAAAGTCGCCGGTCATCCGATACGGCTCCCACTTATTCGAGGTATCGCCCCCGACTTTACCTGGCTTCGACGCTGTCTTTGGCGCGTACTCGAAGCTGTCAGTTTTCGAAAACCCATCATCATTGTCACTTCGTAAATCAAACTCCTTAACACGCTCCTGTACAGGGCTCAAGGAGTTTACATTTTGCGACGATCTGCTCGGCCGTGATTTTCGCCAATCTTTGTAGGTTGTATCTTCATCGTCTGGAGATACCGGTTTGGGAAAAGAAGCTATCCCGATATTGTTTAGCACTGGGTCAAAGTCTCTGCTCACTACATTCTTCCTAGTCCTTGGCCCAGTGCTATTCAAATCACTTTCTAGATCTGAATCCAACTCCAAAGGTTGGTAAGCGATCTCAGTACTTCGCTTTCGATTTTCCGGAACAGCCTCGTCGTCGGTTGACGAGTCCAATTCATCTTCAGTTTCTGCGATCGTTCGATTAGAGCTGGGTACCTCGATTACGGCGGGAATGCTGTCATTTGATCTTTGTCTCCCTGGACCTAGAGGCCCGAACCTAAGCGGAGCAGTTTTTTGTTCTGATTCTGTCGCTACTCGGGCTTCATTCTCAGGTGGTGATGCAGCAGGATGTACGGTTACCACAGCTTGAACATTAACTGGATTGTCGTCGGGATTTTCATCGACGTTATCACCTAGTGAAGAAGGAAAAAATTAGCTTGTCTAGTGAAGAAGAGAAGTTGAGAAGTTTTTAAAAGTTGATTAGAGCTTTTGCAGCAGTTTATCCATTATAGATTAGTTATCTCGATTTATTTGTGTTCACGGAGCGTTATAATCGTTACGTATTTGTAATCCGAAACTTACTGGACTTCGCGACAGTAGATTGTAGATTTCCTGCCAGTAATGGGGAAATTTGAATATCCTTGAGCTCAGTATCTTCGGGTAAGTCGATCTCAGGGTATCCATAGAGTCTTAAATTTTTAGCAAAAACCCATACGAGGAATTGAAAGATCGCACCGATGAACGTGATCGCTGCTGATAAGTAGCACAAATAGTCGCCGAGGGTTTGAGTATCGTAGAGGTGACAAATTAACTCGTCAGTTCCCCAATGCCAGCATGTTTTGCTCACAATCCTTTCGTACAATATTTTCCCTGGGATATACACAAACAAGGCTATCCACGTCATGTGGAAACCTATGGACAAGGCTTTGTCTTGAGGAAGTATACTCCTGAAGATGAGGATGACATTGCCAACTGCCGCTGACGCCAGGAATGCCGAAATCAGAACTGAACTTATCTGATGACAGGAGGTTAAAGTACCATAAATATGATTGTTCACTGAGAGGAATTGTCATCAAGTGTGGTACACTTACCTGAAAGATTATCCAGCCCATGTGACAACTCCATGAGCTGCAGGGTCCGTCTACAGCTACGGTGTTACCCAAGCCCAACATTTCCTCAACGCATCTACATCCTTGATAAAGCTTCGTACCGTTGACGAACTCAACAGTGGTGCATCCCGCATGACAAGCGCTATAAAATGTGAACTTGCCTTGTTGGTCGCAAACAGGACGAAAATCGGCGTCACGAGAACATCGACAATCCTTGTTGCAATATTTTAGAAGGACTAATCTGAAGAGCAAACATTATTAGTAAATTTATCATTTAATAGTGGCGTTCTGTATAAATAAACTAAGGCCTTCTTACGAATTTCGGTGTGTTCCGACTATGGATGGTTTTTCACATGTGGCGAATGCTAAGGCCAGGAATATTGTAGCCACTTTGGCCAAGGCCATAACGTTGTAGCCTGCCACGTACGATGACCGAGGCTTGGCCTTGACAATGACTATGCCGGTAAGGATCACCGTCAACCCGACCACGATGGGCTTCAAGATATCTTGGCAGGAGTAATAATATAGAATTATTATAATACAGTGTAGATAAGTGTTTTATCAATATGTTACGAAGAAATAATAGAAAATCTAAAATAAAAGCTCACTCGCGACTAATCTGGATGTCCAGGGGTCTCCAAACCCTAGGTACATTCCATTGGGTTTCGGAATATAGTATCTAGACTCAAGGAATATGTTTTCGTAAACCATGAAGTTGACAACCGCCGTCATAGCGAACATGGACGCTATCACATTGAATATTATTATTTTATTCCCAAATAGCCTTCCCACCGATGAAATGAAAGCAGGACTGCCAATTTGTTGATGGTAAGACTTGAAACTACTGCGCCTGGATCCGTGAGCGCTATCCAGGATGGATGCAGCGGCCTGTTCAACGACCTGGAGGAATGTTAAGATCACACTTCGTTATTTAGAAGAAGATTTTGTGAGCTCTTTTATATATAAATTACCAGATGGAGTGATAAATAATACTTTAATACTGTTCAGTGTGCATACCTCAGAAGGCAATCTTCTGGGCAACATGGCCATTATCATAGCAGAAACAAATAAGATGAATCCTAAAAGTGGCCAGCCTAACCACCATGCTCCAATTTGTTCCTGGTAAGACTCTACCACATTGAAGTTATCAGCGTCTAGCCTAAATACGTTAATCGTTAATTAATTTCACAATTACTTTCCTTCGCGATAGAGCATCCAAAAATCTGAATTAATCCATATATTAATTAGAATATTTGCATTATATGTAAATGCCCATTGTGAAAGCTGTGATTGAATATCTTCTCATTTTTATGAAAATATTCTGATTTTCGATGGCTTACCTCAGGCATGCCCATGCCAATAAGTAGCCTAGTAGTATCCCAAAGAATTTCGCGGACAGAATGCAACTAATATAGAAGGCGACACTTTTCTTCTTTGTGTTGTCGTCTAAGTAAGAAAGTGTCAATGCATAATAGGCAACGTTTCCAATTCCAGCAATAATTTGGATGACGATTATTAATCCCAGAGTCAAATAGCTGGAGTTTTCCTCCTTTATGACTAACATCGACAAGCCTGGAGAACACACGTCTGGACTATCATCTGAAAAGACGAATTACGAGATATATCTTAACGATCATATGAAAATTGATCAGATACGTTTGATTTTCAAAGTTAATTTACACCTCCTGCACAAAGGTCAACGTCACAGGCATCCTGCGTTTAATTTTAGGATCACTCTGAATCCAGAAATCTAAGAATTTCATCATCAAGTTCATGGAGGCAATACGTACCGGCATACAGAGATGCGTGAGTGATATTTACTGACTCTTCTATGATCTTTACATTGCTCGTTATGTGCGGGATGATCATTGAAAAGTAACCGGTAGCTTGCAGCATCACTAAAGCCCCGGTCCAGGCAGCCCTGTGAATTCTGTCACCCCAATAAGCGATCAGCAGGCCACAGAACAACGGGGTTATTTCGGGAAGAACAGTGATCCATTCTGGAGATAAAAAAAATGAAAATCATCATTTCATTGATGAACTATTTGGGTCATGACGTCACTTTTCAAAGAATCAAATATCGGAAATACCCGGACATGATTGATTAATTTCATTTGAAATTGATTGGAAACTTATACCTGCATGTGGCTGTTTGTGATGTTTTATACTTACGCATCACGTACGGATTGAAGTGAAACCTTCTCGCTATGGTAGGACCAGTAACAAATAAATAGGCTTGGGCAGCAGCCTGTATAATTCCTATGGTGGCAACGAGACTCACAAAGAGACCTCGCGTTGCAAACCTGGCTAATTTAGGGCAAGGCATTTGTCCACAACCACAATCAATAGATTCCCGTGGAATCGGATTCGCAGGGCCCGACAAACCGCCTTCAACCTCCGACCTCATTACCCCCTGGGGTCCGATCGGCATTTTAGTTCCTAAGAAACAAGCTTCAGTAAGATAACTCCTCAAGAATTCAAAGCTCAGAGGCAATCAACCAATTTTTATCAAACTAACTATCTACTGCGTTATAATGAAAGTAAAAAACAGGCGTGTACTCACCTCAGCTATCAACAGACTTCAATATTGAAGAACACACTTATGAAAACACTGCTGGTAGGAAATCACGTTTCACGTACAATATGGTCATGAGCACTGGCGTTTTACATTTTAGGACGAAAAATTTTCATTAAACTATCTTACGGGAGAATCAAGCAAAGGTTCAACCAGTCTCGTTGTAGCTTCTAGGCGCGGTGATTCCAGTCCACGTGTTATCTTCGCGTAGATACGGCAACAGATATCTCTTGATAAAATTCCGTGACACATACGCACTGTACAGGTATACCTATATATATGTACATAGGCCATGTGTAATACTCGCTAAGAGGGGGGACAGATTTTTCGAAAAATAAGAATAGCAATTTGCAAAAAAAATAAAAATTATAAACGATCCAAAAAAAATCCGAAAACTAAAACGTGTCTTATATTATTTTATAAATCTATGCACCTTCGACATTTGTAAGATACACAGCGTTATATGCGTGCGCAGAATTTAATCTCGGCTTATACACGACGTTGATGACTAATCTCTCTTCAGCCAAAGATGTTCCATTTAATCTAAACATGTGTCATAATATAACAGGAATCCCATATCCATTGACTCACAGCCCGGAAGTACAATTCTTGAATGAAATGTGCCATTTTTTGTACTTTATAATAGTGCCTAATATAGTCAGTCATCATAGAAGTCAAAAAAATCCGTATATTCATGATTAGATATTTTCGAGTGCTGAAATCTTCGTCCGAGTTGTTGAAACTGCGATACCTCGATTACCTGGATATCATGTGACGTACTGATCACGTTCACGTAATTTAAAAAAAAGAACAGACAAATTTTGGACTTACCAAAATGCGCGACTTTTAGTCACCAGTGCAGACCTATGGATAGACGCTGTTCCTGTAGCATTATACCACATTCATTAGCCGATCATCGTGATATTGGAGGAGAACATTAGAGTGGCTAATTTAGAAATTTTTCGTTTTTAACTCGCGCATAGCGTTATCGTAAAAGTCTTTCTAAGTCGGTGTTGTAAGAAAATGACGGATGCCAATTAGCATATGAAAGCCTTTGAAGAGGCAGAGGGCAGCTCGGGGCAGCACTTGGCAGGGCGATCACGTTTTTGAATATTAAGGGCGGGATTACACGTAGGGCTTAAGGCGCGAAATTTAGTCCGGCAGAACCTGGAAAAAATCACCCTTAAGACCCCTCGCAGAGCCCCAACGAACTCCGCCACCTTTGCCACCCGCTACGCGAATCACCACCCCCCAGAGGCATAACGCTTCGCTGACGAAGGCGGCCCAGAAATATCTGCTTCATTTGCATTCGTATTTATACACATATACTAATAGTAAAAAACTTCGCTGTAACAACCGGAGTGCAGTTTCATCCTGACTCTGACCAATTTTTTGTTTTTTCAAAATTTCAAATAATTATCATCAGTTTAGCAGAACAGCATGAGCTATAACTCCTAGACTTAATAATTGACGGTAAACCTAATTTACATTTTGGAATATGAAAATTAGTATCTACTCAAATTTTGTCGGTAAAATTATGTTCTCGTCCATGGATACGAAAGCTTCGTTAAAATAAACTGGTAGACTTGACTCCCGCTCTTCATTGAATTGAAAATTGTCGATCCCTTGACATCAGACCGCCGTACTTTGCTGTACGAGTCGTCAAAGTATTCGGATGCATCATTTTGAGGACGGAGAAGACTGGAATAGGAGAACGGGCGGGCACAAGGACAGACTGTTAGTAGTAGAACGAGAGTGGCAGGATGGCTCGGGACGGGCTTTCCATTAACGGAGTGAGTGACCGCCGCGAAGCTTTTCTTTGATGTCAGCTAATTTACTAATAACATTGGCGGCCAGTCCAACCTCTAAATATTTGTATCGCCCACATATTGACTTGACCTCAAGTAATTAAGCCGTAGGTAAGTTTATTCAATTATTTTACAATTAGTCAGCTTGGGTCTGCCAGTTTATTTAACTTTATGGCCTTTACGAGCCTCGTGCTTTTTCAAAAACCAACTTACGGCGTTTTAGATTTTACAGTATTACATACAAGGTGGGCGTAGGTGTCTATGGATCGTTGAATAAATCTCTGCGAAAATCCGTGCTCGAAATGGAATCGAAAGATTCGCGATAGCTCGCAGTTTCTATACCGGAGTGGGTCCAGGCGCCGCGATGGGGGACGGGGGCGTCGCAACGCTCGGGGGAATCTTAGCAGGGATTACATGGAATTAAGTCAGGGCCGGGTCGCTCGTGCCCCCGTAACACTTAATTTTTCCCTCGATTTTTTAATCTCCCAGTAAATATCTGGCCCTACCCCATCGCCCGCAACCCCCTTAGACCCCGTTCGCCCTCTTTTCCCGTTCCTCACCGTCGCCGTCAAAGAAGAACCCATTTAAAAACCTCATCAATGCTTAAGCCTCTGTGCTCCGGTAGAAACTAATCCCCCCTATTTTACCGGCAGCAGCACCCGGTTGCTTTTAAAAGTAAGACTGCTTTTATTAGTAGATACAACACTTTTTATTTTCGAAAAGGAACAATTCCTCCTACCGTATACCTAATTGGCAATCTTCTGGGTCCCCGTATACCTATCTTACCGCACCGAATGTCCTCTCCGACTCGAACTTAATTAATGGGTCAAAATCATACCGAAGCCAAGAGTAAATTGAAACGAATATCCCCTTTCAACGATCTGCCTTTTCCCTAATTAATTCATTACACACTGGTCTACGATACAAATGTCTAGCTACAATTATAATTTTCAACGATATATCCAGATCAAATATTCGTACACCACCCACTCGTTTAAGTATAGTAATCAACCATATTCACTGTGTATTTAGATTCTAGGTAAACATTAACGACCGTTATACCCGCGACAGCCATGTAACCGCAAGTCAATTTAATCTGTCCGCATGATGATGATGCACTCGAGGATATACGTCATTTTTTATCTATCCATGTATTAACCGAGCCTATACGTCGCGTACGGATACGATACGTGGTTAAAACTGTTAATTATTTGAAGGGTGTTTGATTTACGGGGGAATCTCGAGTGTTGGGCTAACAGTAATAATGAAATTAATCTACCCCCGAACACTGGTCGTCCTGCGGACGGCTCTACTACCAGCTCGTGTCCGGTGAGTAGGGTCAACTTGCAGGTCACGAAATATTAACACGGACAAAATTCGAGATTAATATACATGTATGAAGAGATTTGCGAGGATTAATTAATACATTTGTAGCTGCAGATGTGGGTAATTTGTTGTTAGCGGTGAGAGTTCCCCGTCAAATATGATCTCCCCCATAAACTGAACAAACTTGAAGCAGTATCTGCAACTCAAGACGAAACTGCATTACAGTGAACGAACTAAACGATAAAATTCGATCGGCAAAATTCTATTTGGACGACGATTGTTCCTTCAAAGTGATTATTTCGTCTCACTTTGCAGCACGAAAGAAATTCCCATGGAAAAAAATTCATTCGTTATACGTATGGGTTGGTTTTGTGATGTTAGACATACCTGTACCTTGTTAGCAGGGTATTAATAAACTGAATAAAATAAAAATGAGCCAATACAGCGATATATATGGTGATCAACGCGAATATCCCGTAACCACACCAAAGTTAGCAGAATTACAGAATTTTTCTTCGAAAAGCCGCGTACTTAGCATCACAATGGCTTCTCCCGCGAAACCCTGGTCCCTTGCCCACCCCTTCGCGAACTGGAGCTATACCGTCGCCGCCACCCCCCTGTCGACGTCCGCCCCCTTCAATTCAACGAAAAGCTCCAACGACGCCGGATTACAACTCTTTTATGAATCGCAGATCTTGATGAATTGTCTCTACGATTTCTTATTCTTTGCGCGGTGAAGCTTGCGGGGAAATTACCATTATAGAAGTAAAAAACGGTATACACATAATAGCCGCTTAATACTAAAAAAGAAACTTGGTATGCTAAATAAATACCACATAGATCTGAAATGAGAGCATCAGTTTTCCGGTTTTTAGCTACAACCCCTAAGCACGAGACGAAAATGATGATTACTTTTTGAAAGAATTGGGATTAAGAAATATTATAACTTATTTCAATTCTCAAAATAGTTTTTGATCCTCCTTGATATGATGGATTCTTAGAAACAATTGATCAGTTCCTAATAAGACAGTTGGATTCGGTGTAAACGTGGAGACAGGTGAATAGTCCCTTGAAATTTGTGTAGACTGTGTTAAAATCACAATAAGCTTATGATAAGTAGCGGTAATTTTTGGGGCGAAAATTTTTGTGGGAATAAACGAGTGGCAAATGAAGTTCAAAGGATCGCCCAGACGGCGGCTAGCCGAGATATTTTTCTTAAGGAAATATTTTTCCCTTCATTTTTATCTCTTCTCTTTTTTTTACTCAGTAATTTTATTTCATTTTACAAATAGAAGTAAGAGTTTTGAAAATCAACACGGTACTCGCACAGATCAAAAGCAACGGTATCGATAATTGATAGAAATCTTTTCCACCCCCGCCCATGGCTGTACTGTCGAACGTCGTTTGAGGATTACACGTTTTCTCCGGCTGCGATGAAAAACATTTGATATTTATTTTGTCTCTTGAACTGGGACTGGCTGAAGGGGGCAAAAGAAGGAGCCTTACCTTACACTGTATCTTTGCTTTACGCTTTACTTTTATTTATCTCTGCAAAAGGTTGAATTCACCCTCGATATACCTACCTATAGAGTATACAGCACATAGACGTCGAGGTAGGCAGCCGGGCGGACGATCCTCTCGCATTGACTGATCACAGGTATTGAAATTCGCCATTATTTTTATTCCATTTAAGCTTCCCTCGCTATTCATTGGAAAAAAAATTAAAATAATTTATGAAAATCAGCTACGGCTGGAAATCAAAGTGATTGATAACGTGTCTATAGGTGTATACCTATATACGTGGGTGTTTCGTTTTAATAAGACTAAAACAAAAGATTGGAACGTAATCGGTTTCGAAACACGCTCCGCTGCCGACAAAATTATTCCAATTAAAATATCGTATTAATCACGCGACTGTCGTCAGCTGGAATTTTCCAGTCAAACGAGTAAAAACGAGAAAATTAATTCGCGGAGTCCAGGGGTTTCAAGGACGCAAACGCTATGGAAATAACAAAAATTGGGTAAAACTCGAACGGGCAATTGTCTCCAAGAAGGCAAAAGGGCGAAAAAAGAACACTCTCGTAAAAACAGTCAATGGCGAGTCAGACAACGCGAATCTACTTTTCTTTTCGTTAATTTAACGCAAGGAAAACTGAGAGCGATAGAAACTAATTAGGTATGTGCGGTTAACTGGATGCGTTAATGACGACTAAACGTCACGGAAGCCTGATGGCAGGTTGGAAAAAGAATACATAGGAGCACTAGGCAAAAGAGGAAAGAAATGAGGAAAAAAGCTAAAACAAAAAAAAAAAAGAAAAACGAAAACGAAGAGATGGGGTTAACTCGAAATTGTTTTGTTAAATGACCCGCGAGTAACAATCCAGGGTCCTTAAGCCCCGCGGCTCATTCCATTCTGCTTCTCTTCGCTCCCGTCTTAATTCTTAGCTTTATTCTCTCTAAGACTCTCTCTTAATTTCTTATTTCTTCGTCCCGCACCGCGCCCCTTTTCCTGACCCCTTCTCAACCCCACAGCACCCACCCAACCCTTCGCGGCCTTCGCTGTTCTCCATCGCAATTTATACGCGAAGCCAGGAGGCCACTGAATGCCAGGCTTACGTTGCAGACAATGCTTCGCTTTCAGACCTCGGCTTCGAGAATCTTCTTTCGTATTACGATGACTTAATTCTTTAAACGTGTCTTGCAACGGACCAGCCGCCTTTCTCCACATCCCCAAGTCCCCGTTTGAAATTTTCTCGATAAACGCTGATCGATATCCCGGCCATATATCACAGAATCTAGGTACGCGTTGAGGACGTCAATAAAGGTCAAATTTCGCGACTATCTTGAAGAAGTCAACGCAAGGGAGGTATAAAGGTGAAAGCAAACAGCCGAAATCCGAGTGTGGGTATGTCTAATTGGGAAAGTTGTGGCAAGACGGTCTCGGGGCTGATTCTAGGATCGGTTTTCCTCGCCTGAATTTCTGGTACATACAATTCAGTATGCCCAGTGGCCAGTATAATGGCCACTTTGAGAAAGCGAACTAACAATAAGCCAGCTTCAAGGGACCTGAGCTGGTTCTCTCTAAGGAGTGTTAGGGTCAAAGACTGCCCATCAATAGACCAATAAAATAGCCACGAATCTGCGACTTACATCTGAACGTGTAATTCTCTAGCCTTTAATTTGCAAATACACAGATACGCCAATCGAGAAGAACTCAGGTATCTGATATCGCACACAGATAAATCAAATTTTCGATTTTCTGGGCGTTTATGGACTATTACGCATAAAAGGACCGAGGGTAAGAGTTTAGATGCATAGTAGGTATCGCATGGCATGGGTGAAATACACTGCTGCAGTGTAATACCTACACAGTGTACTTACAGTGGCAATGGTGTATAGCTGGTATGGCATAATAATTCAGAAATTTGCATGTACGCGGGCTAACTCTTCAAGTAGGTTATCTATGCTTGAAGTTTTCTCCATGATATATACCTATCTAGAACCGAGCTAAAATACCACGTGCAGAACTTACGGAAGGCTTGGTACACAGTATAACATGCATCCTAATATATGGTGGAAGGGAAGACATTATCTTTCAAATTAGAATAACTCCTCCGTGCTGAGAACTCAGGTGGTGGGTATACTGCAACCTGCAGTAATTTTACTTTCCATCCCTTTATATCATTATAACGGGAATTCCTGAAATATTTTTCCGAGCTTTTAACAAAAGCTATATCAACTCTTTCGATGCACGTATATACCTATATACGTATACCTATACACACCTTTTACATACGTATGTATTATACACAGGCGACAAATTGAGTAGGCTATATTAGATGCTAATTAACAACGTAAACTTAATTTAGTTGAGGACACAGACAGCCGGGGGCCGGCTCCGCTCTTTGCAGGACACAAAGCTAACTAACTGAATTTTCTTGAGAAGCGTCCATCAAAGATATTCTACCAACTGCGCATCTATATAAGGGGGTGTCTCTCATCTAACTATAGGTAGACGTCGTCGACCCAACGCCGAACCGCGTTGACATCGCGCCGCGATGTCTATACCTCGACGGCTGAACGTATCCACGATGTATACAGGGTGTTCGCGATAAGTAATTGACTTACGGCTCTATTGAGTTAACCCTTGCTTCTGCCGTGCCTCGCCACTTAGCTTCTCGAATCCTCCCCTGCCCCTTTTTACCCCAAACCCCCTCCCCCCGCCCCGCGAAAGCCCTACGCTATGGCACTGTATATTATGACGAGCGTCGGGACGTCCGCGAGTTTCGTTTCAGCCTAAAACCATCCCTCTGATGCGCGTACTGGCACGCGTCAGCGTCGTGGGGCGCAAAGTCGCGCCCGAAAGTCCGATATCGTGAACGCCAGTGTCGTATGGATTGCGGTACGTACGGAAAAATCGTCTCGCGAGTTCTGCACTCGTCTATATCTTAGAAAAAAAAAAATTCAATATCTTCATTCCATTACAGCAGATTTTTTAATTTCTTTCCTTTTTTCATTCTTAACCATCCGATTTGTGCAACGTGAATTTTCAAAGATTACAGGAATGGCAGGTCATTGATTGAATTTCGAACATATTATCTACCCATCTGGAAACTTCACGGGCGTCTCCTTCGAACAGCTTACACCCTTGTACGCAATATAACTACATGGTCAGGAAATTTAGCATGATAAAGGTTATCATCTCCAAAGGCCAACTCAACTCTCACACAGCGATGATCTAAGCAGCTTGACGAATAGTTTAGTATCCCTAAGTAGATATATACGGCTATCTACACATACTGACGTCTGCAGTCCCAGGAACCCGAGGACGAAGGGTTCTAATCCAAATTTCAAAACCTCAAATTTGCCTTTGAGTCTCTGCTGGCCACCCTCCTCGTCTCACTTCCTAACAGAGTTCGTTTCCGAACACGTGGAGGACATATGTGTGTAGGTATACGTTTCCTACTCGACGACATATTCGTAGAACATGCAGATAATTCCCTGGGCTACTCGCTCTATCTCTTCCTCAAAGGCTCGGGGATTATATGAAGCAGCTCTCAGTTTGACGGAGTTACAACCTGACGGTAGGTAGGTAGGTAGGTACTATCACGAGTTTCGAGTTCGAGTAAAGTATTAAAATTTACTTTGCTACACAGCCGGTTGCAAAGCTCCCAATGTTAGGAACAAGACAATTATTAGCGGTTCCGCAATGTGTAAGTTTCGTCGCTAATTTTAACCTGATAGACCGTATCAGGCGGTATTGAAAATCTAAGATTAAATTCCTATTAATCTGAGTACAGCCTCGGTTGATCATAAAATATTCGGCTCAAAGGATCTTCTAATTCGCTTTGAGTATATCAATTTGGATAATTCGGTCAAATTATCAGATATCCAACGGATAGATCGTATAAAATGAGAAGTTTGAGAAAGATTATAGACTAATCCGTGGATTGAAATACGGGCAAATCATTTCTCTGGGTGTATTGTAACAGATGCTGCCTTTCTCAGTTCTGAAACATCGCGAAGATCCATATCGTCGAATATAAGGGTAGAGAAGAAAACCACGAACGATAAAAAAAGGGAGCTGTACTTGATGAACGTGGCTTATTTTCTCGATTTCGATGTTAATTATGTTACGGATACTCAAAGAACGTCACGTTTAGTATATCAGTCCTGAAATCGATACGAAACCTTCCTATCTTACTGTCTATAAATGAACATACATCAAGCTATTACAAACACCGTTATTACCGTATAAAATTCTAACGAGAATACAATTGTCTTTTAAACGATTGGTCTCGGCTACGCATAGGTACGTACCTACGAAGGGTAAGGCGAGCTTTTGCTTACGACCATGTGTTTATACACCCACAAGCATAGTTCACTTTAGACATACCCGTGAATTCGTGAGAGACAGATATACGTATACCTACATCGAGATGTAGAGAGACGAGAGATCTCCAGGTATATTATATGTGTAGATATTTACATATGTATTATATAATACGAAATAGGTATATATGTCTATGTGTATGTATGAATGCTAGATGTATACAGATGAATGAGAAATTCCTTAAGTGGCGTAATATGGCGTATTATTATTATAGGTATATCATATTCGTGTATATAGGTATGTATGTATGTGTATATAGGTATGTATGTATGTGTATACCCTATGTATGTATAAGGTATCTTTGGTAACCCTCCTGCAGCCGTCGTAAATCTGAATTTATTAACACTTTGAGGGTCGAGGAGATTTACCAAATGGTTTTCAATTTGTACCTAAACATACGGGTCCTATTTTGAAGACGTTCGATGGGATTAGAGACAGACACTTTTATTTTAAATTTGCGAACGCTGCTAGACTCCAAAATACTTTTCGATACACCCAATATACGAATACCCGCGGTATATATAATATCTTGCGTACAATCTATATACTTTATAATATCGGAAATTTTACATAATTTATTCGTAAACAGATTTGCTATCGATGAAAAAAAAAAAAAATAATAATAATAATAAGAACGATCCATGTATAGGTATACGTACTTGTATCTGCACGTTGATTAATTTCCGAATCCGATAAGGGTTTACTAAAAATACTTCTTAACCTTGTTCAAACATATTTTCTTCTCAAGTGTTCCGGTACTTCACCTGCTAATATATTACGGTTTAATGATTACGCCTAACTTTCGTGAGATTTCAACGTATATCGTATAATGATCCTGAAAAAATCGTATACTATCGATAATTGTTAATCATGACTGATACGTCAGCCGACCGTTCTATACATATAAGAACAAACCGTGGTTGGGGCCTCATAAAATCACATCATTATTACGTAGTCATTAAGTTTATAAATTGCCCTCGTTGTATATAGATGGCGATAAAGTGTAGGTATATATATACGTACATAAAATATTTTTTTCCAACTTTTTTCTCAATCCTCGATTATCGCCTAAAGTATCGTTTTTGTTTTAGCTGTGAACAAGATTAGATTAAAAATTAACACGGCATCCGGTAATATGAAACGAATTTTATCAATACATAGATTAAGAACTTTCGCGGGTAGATTTGTACAGTCGGCTGATTGAAATCATAATCGACACGTTAAGCCAAATTCAGAAATTTCACCACTGTTGAATGATAAACGTTTTGCCTATTCATACGATTGAAATTTATCCAAACGCTGACAATATCATAATTATTCAATTTTCACTTGAACCTCGATACGACCCCTCGCAATTCCTCGATCTGCAAATCTTGAAAATTTCTAATAAAATGAAAAACGATCGATTTTACCAAGAACAGAAATCCCAAGCCAATGTATCTCATCCAGAGAAATATGCAAAGAATTTTGGTAAAAGTAGTTGTATACATATTTATTTTTATGTGTAGAAATAAGAAAGAAGACCACGTCACAGCTTCAAGCAGAACTAAAATGTGAAAGAAGTTGAAAAAGAAAAAAAAAAAACGAAAAAAAACTGCTAGCGATGTGAATTATTTTGCAGAAAAATTCATGCCTTAGCCGAGCTTGCGGCTCTGGAGTGATTGTGCGGTAGAGTTGGAGGTACGGAATGGGCGATGCGGCGAGAGGAGAAATGTGTCCTCTTGTAGATGAGGATGTTCTGATGCATCGTGCGGGGAGCTCGTAATTTTATCGTAAGCTTGGGCAAATTAGCTCTGGGCATACGTTGCCCTTACTCCCACCTTGCCTTAGCAAAGCTCCTGCCCCTTAAGGCTGCGGGGTAAAATGGGTCTGCCACCCCTAAAACGCCCCGTACTTTCAAAGCTCGGTACCGCCAGACCCGGGGTTCCCTACCTCCGATAATGCTTGTCCCGCTCCGTAAATGCTGGATAAAAAGAGACAGAAATCCAGGAAAGCTCCAGGAAGGCGTTCCGGGAAGCTCCGCCCGAAAGCTCTTCGACCCGCCTCGGTGATACGCCCCTTACGAAGAACCCTCGAACACTGAAACCCTCGAGCCCATACCAATAATGCACCCTACCGTTCACCGCTCACCGCGTACCGCGTTTCTAACTTTATCACCGCTTTGCACACAGATTGCATCCCCGTGAGCCCGACCGCGCTTCGGATGCAACCATTACCTACCTACCAGATAGGTGGGTTGGTATACCTTATATCTAGCTATAAGGGAAAATTATTACGTAAAGCTCGTCTGAGGAGGGAAGGGGGATCATTTTTACTACTTAGTTTTCTCCCGTCTCGTTCGCAACGTTCGACTTCTACTTACAGGGATAGCTGATACAGTATTTCAGGCCCGGTCTGTGTACTAACGGAATTTTTCACTGACCAGCAGCACACGGATGATCGCTACAGTCTCTCGGAGAAAAATCAGGCGAAAGTCACGGTTTAAAACTATCACTTCTAATGGTTAAAAACAGTCTTGGCGAAACTAAAAACAATTGTGGCGAGGAATCGGACCAAACGCGATTCGTATTACAGATTTTTTCGCCTCTGGTAGCGCGCAACACAAACTTGGACATCTAACGATCAACACAAAATTTTTAATAATCAATTTTTTTTTCTACGTGTGTTAAGAATTTTTTCCAGATAATTCAAAGTTCAAAAATATCTTGATTAGTTGTCATTTTGATTAAATGGGCAAAAAGATTATCAGCAGCTGCTTTAGATTCTTTTTTCCAATTTACCTCGCTGAGTCTAATTAGCTTTGGTTATCTATTGGCTTGCTATTATAATTATACAACTATTCGCGTTGATTCATACGGCTCCATTTATAATTGAAGAAGCGATTTATATCTGAGTTTACAGGAACCCCTTTACACTCGTATTCTATGGATTGACTAATTGCAAGTTAGATAGTTATTTACTGTAGTAGTAAATGCTCTTATCTCATCTTACACGCGGTTTCAGTTAGTAGAATTTTTCTTCACTGTATAGGTAATTAGGACGAACGTCATAGCTTAATTAGAACCTCGTATTCCAAAGCCTGACGAAAACTAATTTTTACTATCTAACTTATCAAAATCTGTTTTCCAGTAAATTACAGTGTACTTATAGCCTACGGGGCTGATCTTCTGCAAAACATTTATGTGAGCAACACACGATGCATATGCGGTTGAACTTCAATTGTAGGTATAGGTTCATGCGTAGTGATCAGAGACGAAGACAAGACGAGGCTTTAATCCTGTGATTTTCCATCAAGCTGACTTATTCAGTCGTGAGAATAGACGTTGGGGAAATTTTTTTTAAAGAAAATACGGTATATTCGCCACGAGGGGTAAATTGGATTTCGGGAGTGTGAAACATCGTAGTCTCTTTACGAGATGATGCGTGCAGTGCAGTGCATCTCTTAGAAGCCTCGAGACGCATCTGATATACCAGACAGTATAAAATCGTAAATTGTCGAATTGCATCCAGTCTTATCCCAGTTGAGCAGCCTGAAATTTTGAAAGCTAGAGTAAAATCATCGGGCGAACGAAACTTCCGGAAAGAATTATTACAGGCGCTATATTTCTTATCAAATTAGACTACAGGTAATCGTAGGTTATTATATCACGCCATCTATTGATCACTATACGATTATGCAAAAGGAGATAAGTCAAAATATAAGTTCGCCGAAATTGTATACCCAATGCCTATAAATCGGGGGACAGTTTTGATCTGAAATACTTTACACACTACGAGTTTAATTCAATTGTAATTTCAAATCCGTGAGAATTTTTTTTGTCAATCTGATGATCACTATAATGACGTGCATGAGAATTGACGAGTCCAGTCCAGACAAATTTCAACGAAGACTTTAAAGAGATCAGTCGGAGAGAAAATGATAATTTGGGTTTGGCTCCTGTCGTAAATATCCATTCGCAAATAATGCTTTCAAACTTGTCAATTTCAGACCGCAAAAACGTTTGTTGAAACTTCTATTTCAATAATTAAAATCTTCTAACGAACGGTTCGATCAATAATGCTAAATTTTCTTTATTTTAAAATATCTTCAGTGGTGCAGTGAGTACAAGACTGATATCTGTAGTTGTACTATTCAAAGAACTAGTACAATCACCGTGTACAATTCGACGGCTGAGCAGAACAACATCGTATCTTAAAATTTGGTTCAACAACATCGTATCTCAAAATTTGGTTCAACATCGTATCTCGAAATTTGGTTCAAAAACATCGTATCTCCTATGTCTTATACACAGAGATACGATGTTGTTGAACCAAATTTTGAGATACGATGGTCTTGGACCAAATTTTGAGATACGATGTTGTTCTGCTCAGCCGTCGAATTGTACGATGCAGAGTACAGATTTTACCTCATTTACCTGCTCTATCAACCTTCTAAATTTTAAAGCCCTGCAAGTATGAAGTAAAATAATAAAAGTAAATAAAATGCAAGACTATTTCTACCAATGGACTATCCACCCCCAAACGTGAGCAGTGGTCATCGTCTCATAGTCGGCAAGGAATCGCGTATATGTATAGAAGCATCGTTATACGCGTGCCTTATCCCAAGACACACCCCTTGGACGTTGCAGGGTGGCGTTGGGCGAGATGAGTCGTCTCGGGTTTGGACGGCAAGGATGTCGGGGTTTGGGAGTTGGCGAGTAACGGGGATGCCGCGAGGGATGAGGCGCAGAAAGCGGCGTGGGGTTAAAGGGGGAGAAAGGTGGCGGAGGCGTCAGAGGGGCAGATCGGGCGCCGCGACGTTCGAGGACCGCACAGTCGCGCGCGAAGCGCCGTCGCACACGAACGCTTCTGTTCGTACGGTCGGGCTCTGACGTTACGACAATCTCGGCGTTCTGACGGAGCCTTGTTGTTCAGCTTTATAAGTCCTGATCCCGCTGCGTTAAGTTGCTAGATTCGGTCGCGGGGAACAATAACTCGCAGTGGCGCGGACCGTAATTTGAATTTTTTTTCGCTCACGAAACAGAAAAAAAAAGAACAAGAACAAAAACAATTACAAAAAACATTAGGAGGAGGATAATCAAGCGAATCGGAATAGGAGAAGCTGTATGGAAAGAGTAAGAAGAGCGGGGAAAAAGAAACCCAACTTTTAGCATGAAACAACGTAATTCGTTGTAGCGAGGAATAGCTGAAGAAACACGCCGCTTCGATTATCGGCATTCGTTGAAACAAATAAAAAAAACAAAAAACCAAAACAAAAAAAAAATTGTCTAAAACGCAAAGTAACACCGGTTCGTTTTTTTTTTTTTTTTCTTCCTTTTTTTTGTAAAGGAACTAAAAACGTTAGTTAAGAAATTTTAATTCCAGTTTTCTTTCGGTCTTCTTTTTTTTTTTTTTTTTTTTGTTTCATGACTGTGGTGGTTAGTTTCGTTAAACGTATGTATACTATGTATACGTAAATGTACAATGTAAACGCGTGATTTGTTCGTCGAATAAAAGCGCGATTGGGAAGAACTGAATACAGTCACTAAAACTATAAATTTAAACAAAGTGTATTTTATTAATAATATCATCGTTGCTGTTTTTGATTATATTTAAATAAATAAAATTGTTGTTCTACTGTACAAAGTATATGTTGAAAATACTTGAAAAAAAAAAAAAAACTATCATACAAAAGTAATCGCTAACTTTGGTACTAAATGTAACGAGAAGGAGGAGACCGATGTGTTTGTCATCCCCTCGTCAAAGAAGACTTCCGTACGAAAGATTATCCGCGAGGTTTCCGATCTGCAGCGAATAAGAAGAAACAGTTGATTGAATAAAAAAAAAAAAAAAGGATCAGAAAGGACAAAAAAAAAGTACTAACTATAAATAAGTTGATAAATTATTGAGAAATAAAATTTCACTAATTTTGGACACGGTGAAACTGTGTGCAGTGTCAAAGATGTCATCGGGCCTAGAATTTTTTAAATAATTAAAATATAAAGGGGGAATGGATTTTCAGAGCGCGATGGAGACGTTTGCAGAGGCATGGGTGGCCGCTAATACAAAAACTGATCAAGTTCAGGTAAGATTATTATTCATTCTTCTCACGTCATTTAATTATTAGCAATCACATTACCCAAATTATGTATACGAAATCACGTATGAGTAACAATTTGAGGAAAAAAAAAAGATCGATATTAATTCATTTTATCAGTTTCGAAAATAGGGGAAGAATTTTTTAGCAACCACCCCTTTCGAATTCGTACTCTTAATTAAACAGTCGTCGTTCAATTTTTCACCATTTCATTCAAATATAATTCGATTTATCAAAAAGCAGTAATACACTGGGTTCGACAAGAATTAACAGCCATCAAAATCTCGATAAGAAAGTACGAAACTGAATAGCAAAAAATAATGTTAAATTCATCCCAGTCGGGGGTTGCAGTGCCCCTGAAAAGTCTGTCGATAAACAGGTGTGGTTAATATGGAAAGGTATAATTTATTCATTGATTGAACGTGTCTGTGTGTGTATTTTATTTATTCATACATATTTCCTTCTTCAAACAAGAATCCATCGTAACATTTAACAAGATTATCGATAATCGTTACCCGTTAGAATAAAATCGCTACTCGGTTTGATAAAATTTAAAATCAAAGATTATTTCGATCAAGGAGTGAGTCTAGAGAGACCCAGCCTTCATCAAACGGGTGTTGAATAAAATAAGGGGCCGAATGAAGACTCGACGTCTAAAAGTTTAAGACGTAGCTCGCGTATGTGAACACGGACTACAAATGGAACAATAAAAACTATAACTAGACAAGAGAAACTGAATAATATATAGTAACGTAAAAAAATTGTGTATGTGGGAACAAATGCAAGGCTCTCCGAAGAGATAGAGAGTCGGATAATCCTCGGCTCAACGGTTGGGGTTTAGGCTTTCGGGTTCCGCGGTGAGGGTGTCACGGACCCGTGCCCACGCTACGGATGTGTCTGCCCCAGCCTTCTTCCTGTCTCTTCCCGGTTCTCTCCCGTACCTATATACACACTCGTAGTACATAATACGTATGCCATAGTCGTTTTACACCACTCGTTGATCCCCCAGCCACGAATCTTTTCTCTGAAAACAAAATTATCCTGATATATACGAGTACGTATGCGTGTGCTTGTTTGTTTTAACCCGATCGTACGAAGTTGGCTGTGTAATTTATTCTCCGAATCAGACGAAGGAGTAGTTGAGCTAATCTCCCGATCTTGCGGATTGAAAGAAGGAGTATAAAAAAGAAAAGGGCGTAGCCCTCTGAAGCCGATTAGAATTTAGAGAATAAACGGTGCGATGATGTTATAAAAGTTGCGGGTCAAAGTTACGACCGTAAAATTCTGAGTTAGGCAAACGGTAGACACGCATGGTCACGGTATTTGACCACCCCAGCACGGCGGAATGATTGTAATCCGTCTATCCGTTCGCCGTCCGCCGATACATCAAACGTATTTGGAACCACCGTGTTGGTTGCCTCAAAGCTATACGCCTCTCTATACCCATACAACTATGAGCAAAGCAAACGACTGTACGAAATCTGATTTATATAACGGCATTTTCGGTATCTTTTAATCCACGGATAATCTTTTAGGGTACCCGAGGCACTCAAAGCGTCTCAATTACCGAGATATATCGGCCATTTGATACTCGAATTGATTATCGAACGAATGATTAATGTTTATTTACGGATGATATGCGGGCCGCGTGTAGATTTATACGTGTTCGTTAATATGTAGCTACATGGATATACATACATACATACGTACACGTATTATCCGCGTTTCTAAGCAAGTACACAGGTAAAATTCGATCGCCACGTCCGCGCCGCCTCAACCGAGCCCCCTGAAACAGGCTGCAAAGTCGTCACCCTGTTAAATGATCAAGACAATCATTGTCTCGGTTTCTGTTCGCGCGATGATCATCTGCCAACTAAAAAGGACCTGAAATAAATAAATTGTCAAATTTAAGTAGGAAGACAGGGCGTAATGGTTGCTCGTTCGTTTCTGTGGGACGGTTACATAAGCGAAATATCGACTCATAGATGGCATAGATTTTTATAAATCAATTGATCAATCGCCTAGTTTGTCGAGGTCGAGGTATAGGCGCCTGTCCAGGACATCGCCGGGCCTATTCCATTGGTTTTGGTCAATTGGAATGACGCCATTGGTAAAATCCAGATTGTCTCGGACAGATTCGGATAGCAAAGAGTTCGCGTTTATCGACGTGGATTCGCAGCTAGAATAATTCCAGAGGTTAATTAAGCGCACGGTGAGCCACGTTGATTGATCGGGCTAGCGGCGCCGCGCCTGTCCGACGTACACACGACGTCGTCTCAACGTATAAAAATCACGGTTCATCCCTTCGATTTGCCCCAACGAACAAAGAAAAAAAAATCAAAGAAAAGAATATTAAAAAATCGAACATGTCCCCATTTTTGATAACGGTGATTAAATAAGGAGGAAAGGAATCACGTCGAAGTAAGGATCGCGGGTCGCGTTTCAACCAGTAATTTATTGTCCTGTGGGGATGCTGCAGAGTAGACCCACCGAAGACCCGCGGGGTCTTCTGGAAGCGGTGGTAGCGGGATAAGCCGGTAACCCCATCCCATCTCCACCTGTTGCCCCGTCTTACTTCGAGCCTTGTCCTCGTCTCTCTTACTGGATTAAGGGATAATATATCCTCGTCATGCTAGCTGGGATTTCCAGCCTCTTCGTCTCCTCTCTCTCTCCCTCTTCAGTCCTCTCTCACTTAACTCCGTCGCACCCGTGGGGCACGGAGTAGGTCTTCAGCGGTCGGACGTGTTTTTTGCGCGTGCATACCTCGGAGCAGCTCCCGAAACAGTAGCTCGTACTCTTCTGGGTACAGTCCTGGCAAGCGAAAAAATGGTGGACCCGTCTCTCACGCGATACCCTTTGGGGATATTTTTGTCAGAATTTTTGCTATTTTACCCTCGGGATTTCGTGAGTTTGAATAAGATTTAACAATAGGTGGTCCGGAACATGTTCGTGTCCGCATAGACATACGTAATTATCTTTCACGGTTGGTTTGACAATATCGCTGCTGCTGCACTGTTCTCTAAATTTTACGTCTTCGCTTTTTGGCCAATTGGCGAAAGGTCGTAGAGTGTCAAGTACTTTGTTGGCCTTAAGTCGATATAATACGCACCTAAACTAGTTGCCATACAGAAACGGAATCGATCGAGATCTGAAAAAATAGTCAGACATATGATTATAAGCGAAAATTGGAAAATGAAATTCGAGAGCGGAGGAGGAGTTGGAGAAAACATGATTGTTCAAGAATCGTTCTCAGAGAGAAAATAATGACAAGGAAAAAATTCATCGGTGTTGCATTCGCACTTCTGTCACGGAAGATTGTCGCATTCTGGGCCTAGTTGACCCCTGTTAACACCGTGGACGGCTTAGCCGTTCTGTTAAGTTAACTCATACATAAATCTATTTCTTAGCACCAGACTGAATTGAGCACGTGTTCAGATTTCATCGTAGATGCTGACAAGTGACTATTAGATCATCGAGCGATTCGGAGCTACGGTTCCCTGTATTTGCCTCATTGTCAGTTCATCTCGAATTGTGATTCTTCTGTATCTGTATAATACCCCGACACATCTACATCGTGCTCTGATTACATCTGCAAGCTTACGCCTCGTTATACCTATACGTAGTATTTTTCTCTTCCGAAACGATCAACGATCGCTAGATGATCTCTAATTGGGTCACACCCGATCTAAAAACTCGCCATTATACGGGGGCCTAGGTGTTCTTGTTAAATAGAGGAAAATGAGTATTTAAACGGTATAATAATTTGTTTTCAAACGACCAGGGTTTAGCTCCAAATTTTCTATACATATACATCGAGGTGTCAGATCTTGGGACACGATGTTAAGCTGGCGCCAAATACATAATAGTAAACGGTGCAATTGTCGCGACGGATGACTGTAATTAACGAGACTCATTACCTGGGGTTAAGAATTTTCTGTGGATTTGTATGATAACGGTAAAAACAGTTTTCGACTTGTATATATAATATCTTCGCTGGGCGTACGTACGCGTATCGAACCCTCGGGCTGTTATTCGGTACCTAACCAACCATTGCCCCAGAGTTATCCGAGAGACTGATTCTGGCCTCAAAGAACGTTTCATGACATTCGTGAATCTTGTCAGAAGACTGTATTCTTTTTTCTTTTTTTTTTGTTCTCATGGAGATTAGACATTTGTAATAATAGATCGAGAATGAGTTTTAGATTATACCTAATCAGTGGGTCTTGATAATAACCTTGTATACTCGTATTAGCCATCGACGGCTTGCGAACTTGAAAATCCGAAATGCTTAGGCGTTATATCGTTAATTGTTATTTAATTAATATTTCTTAAAAATTCCTTCCGTTGCTGTGGTGTGGTTTATCGGTTTTATAGATACCATCGACTCAACCGACGACCTCGTCGAAGCAGACAATGAGACTCGATAATGCGGCTCGAACTCTATTAACTTTGTCTGAATTATAACCGATCGTCAGTACATACATAGATATATTGTATCCCCAGGAAGATATTTCTTTTGCGGCGTGTCAGAAGCTTCCTTGATTATCATTATTCCTTTCTTTTTTTTTTTTTTTTTTTCTTTAAAATCTTGCGGTTTTGCGAGCTCGAAAGTATCTCACGAGACGCGCCCCGATTTTTGTTTTTTTATTCCAAGTTTCGATGATGAGCACCGTATGGCGTGCGGGAAACGAGCGTGCGCACTGAATTGTATTAAATGTTATACATTGTATACGGCCATTATACGTATATGGGAGAGAAATTGGCTGTATCAATTTCAGCAAGATATATGCTGTCAGACGTCGATCCTCCTCGTCATATACAGGTACATAACTACATACGTATACACACGTATACATATTGATTTGCATAGAATTATCGACGCCCAGGGGGTACAATGTAACCGACAATGTATTCCCTGTATGCCTAATTATTTACACGTGTGGAGATCATTGTTGTACATATTTATTTCCTCTTTCTTATCTCTTCAATTATTTTATCGTTTCAGAGCCAAGCCCTAGCGTTGACACACAAAGCATCGCCTCCGTCAAGACCCTGCAGCGTTTCGTCGTTACCTAGGAGCCCGCAATCACATCAATCGCACCAGTCCCAAGCCCACAACACAAACCAACCCTCAATTGCTCATCAGTCCCAAACGCCTCTTAGCACACCACAGACTCCGTTCTCAGCTCATAGTCAGCACACCAAACCGGAAGTCACTGCTAGTCCGAAACAAGAGGGTTTTGATCTGAGCAAAAGCGCGACCGGTAAGTGATTTCAATTAAGAATAAAAATATAATTTACTCCTCAATACTGCTGAAAATTTTTTGGTTTTTTTTTTTTTTTTAATTTGAGAAAATAGTATTTTACGTAAAAAATTCGAAGATATATGGAGAAGTTATGAATATTGTTGAAAGAATTCAATGAAGCCAACAACAAATCGAAAACCTGATTGAAATACGAAAAAATTTCGCTTAGTTTGCTTGGTTCTCTTTTTCTATTTCCTTTTCCTTATTTTTCTTTTTTGAACGTTGATTTTTTCCAACCCTCTTATATGGGGTGATGTAGATGGATTAGGGAATGTGGATTTTGGGTGATAGGTAGAGAGAGTGGGAAATTTTCTATTCATTCATTTTCGGAAAATAAATGAAATGGGGAAAACTTTCATGGATGATTAACTCAGAGCATCGGTGCGTAGCAGACAGGGGCGTGTGAAAGCGGCTTTAAGCTATTTAGGAAATCCTACAGGATTATAGAGAAGCCTAAGGGCTCGAATCGCTCGCGATCTACAAACAGGAGAAAAAAATTCATCTGTTTGACTTTTACCTGCCCTATAGTATCTATACCGGTTCCTATATTTTACCTGAGATGAATCTATCGTCAAACATTCCTTCTTCTTTCCCTCTCCTCCCTATTCATTCACGAAATAGGTACGAACGTACTTGTTGTATTACAGTATAATAACTCTCGTTTTCTTACTCAACTCCGCATATTTAGCCGGGGGTCAAAAGTCTGATATAACAAATAGAATTTTAATAACGGAATTTCGTTTTCCGAGACACGAAACTGGACTAAAATTCGGGCTTAGTCAATCGGGTCGATCCGTAACGGCTGTGTATATATTAGCGTTCGTGCTCCATCAGCCAAGGAAGGCCAAATCTCCTACAAACCTACAGAATCCTTTTCGACTCCCCAAAAATCTAAGAGCGTCTCCGTTAATCCCCGGGTCCACGGATCTCTGCAGATCCATCCTCACGCAGGCCTCGGTTCGGTTCGCCCCTAGAAGAAGAAGATGGGGAAAAGGAAAAGGAAAAGGGAAAAGGGAGAAGGGGATGGGGACCCTGACGCTCGCTTGCCGAGTGGTAATACATTACACACTATACTAGGTAGATTTATAAATGTCTGTTTGATACGCGTCTTTGGTTTTCCGTATGCGTGTGAATCTCTGTATTTGTATCCGAGTATTACGTGCGTGTATACATAGAGGAGAACCAGGCAGGGTTTGGGGCACGAGATATTGTGACCCCCAGGAACTAATCCGGATTAAATCTAAATCCATGCTGTACGGGGACCTGCAGACGTGTGTAGAGGTAGCCAGTCGTATAACTCGAAAGTGACCCTAAGGTTAGCCCTGAATTTAAACTCGTTACCGCACTTCGATATCCCGTACTTTCATACATGCAGCTATACGTAATTTCATTACCAATCGAAAATCAATCGCCTACTGGTCTACAATTTGCACAAGGTGACTCAATGCAATGAAGTTTTACGACCCGGTCAAAGGTCAGCGTCATCTTCGACCGGATCTTCCGACCGCAGTGCATCCCTGTACCTACGGGTATATCGACGCTATCCAGCTTTTAACCTACCCTAACTTAATCCTCGGTACAGCTAACTAAAGCTATGTATACATATACATGAAAAAAAAAATCGATACAACGTCGCTTGCACAGAGCGATTTTACTACACGGTATACTAGATACTAGATTCTATGAAAAAACTGTCGTCGATAAGCTTATTTTAGACTGATCGCAGGTCGAAGGTGCCTAAAGTTCGTTACAGAATCGAAAAAAAAAAAAATTATACGATGAATAAAAATGTGAGAATTGTACATACATATGTATATATATATTTTCAAGGAAATTCGCCAACGTCGAGTAGGTATATCGCGTCCAGATACAGGGGAAACGTTGGCGTTTCCGCGCGCTGTGCAGCACACGTTGTAGTTATATAGACCCATACACGTATACGTATGTCTGCATAGATGTAAAGGGGGCGCGTTAGAGGTACGGGGTGAAACGCAGGGTTAGGATTATCTCTGTTGTGTGCGTTGGATTTGAGTGCTGAGGCTCCCACACGCCTACAATAATCCCAGATTAATCCGCAGGCCATACATACCGAGCGTGTACCCCGGCACGGACAAACGTAGCTGACTCACGGACGTTCGTTCGTGGACACGCACACGTTTACCCGTCAAATCTCATACCTGTAGGTATATATCCGATATACGTGTACGTATACTTGCGGACTAACACACACGCAGCGAGGCTCTGGCCGCCGCTAAAGGATTTGGCTACTCTATACGCTAACTCACACACTATCCAGCATCCTCGTGCCTCGTCGAGATAATCCCACGAGTACAGAGATCGGATAATCCGCGGGAGGCTGGGATATACTATCTCGGTATATGGACGAGGGTGAGAGGCGACACGGGGGACGAGAGATGGGAGCAGAGTAGACACATACACAAAGAGAACGAGGGACCATGGCAGCGCACACAAGGTTTAGAGGCTAAGCGGCTCATCCCGGTAAGCCCTACATCTCACCCCGGTTTCGAGGTAGACGGGGACCAGCTACGAATATCTACGGTTCGGAAAACATCGCTCTTCGAAAAGTGATACCGATCCCAATACGTACCCGGGATACTATTTTTTTTTTTCGCGATTAGTTTTTGTATTTTTCGTTTACCTCGAACGAGTTGATTTTACATACCGATCGCTTTCTCTCAGATCATCCTCTTCCTGGTCTGTTAAAAGACGAGTAATCATTCATCACATCAAAGAACTTTGCAACATGTGCGAAAAAACCAACACAGCATTCTTTGCCGAGGAGAAAATTTGCGAAATTTCGGCTTGTTGAGTCTTTTCAAAATCCGAATGGAACTGCGGCACGAATTTTGAGGTTCCTACAGTAAAGTATGACAACCTTATCTCCCCTTCGTATATTGCACTGCAGCATTTTATCAGTAAATTTTGGGGTCTGAATTTCCGGAGCTCAATAGTCGCTAGACAAATGTTGGATGCTGCAAACTCCGTGAAGACTGTTCTGAAGTGACGTCAGCGAATGATTCTTACCAGTTTATCCAACGCTACTAGTCACCAGTGTTCGCGCTTGGATTATCCTTGAACAGTGTCGCTCTGGGATATCTGAAATACTCAGGTTTAACCAAAAAAGTCTTGGGATTACTCTCAGCCCTTTCCGGGGGATTTTGTAGAGCTACTCGAGCCAGGGGAGCAGGACTTAGACGAAGCTCAGGAGTTCCTTGATCCTTGGCAAGGTCCAGGAGGTACTGAATAACGGCAGAAAAAACCGAGTTGACAGTGACGCAAAAGACGTCGGATGAGTCTGGAGCAAAGTGTGGCGTTGGGATGTCCCGATCGTCAAAGCCACAGGATCAAGGATTGGCTTCGCAGCCGAATTATCCTTGAGATAAGACTTGGGATGTTCGACGGATAGAATGATCAGGATCACAGAATTATCAGGAGTGAAAAGGATGTGTCCCACGGGATATACCGGCCTGGTTACCCTGAATTTCTGTTCGTCCCCCTTTTAGGCGTAGTCCTGGGGCTCCAGGCGGGTGCTAACAGCCCCGAGCCTACAGTTCTGTGCTCCTGATGGGTAAGGGTCAACTTCTATCCTTTTTTGCCTTTGAAATAATTTTTCGAAAATTAAAACTCACGGGCTTTTCAATTATCTCTCAATTCAGGGTTATTTTATGAGGTGTTTCACCTATCCCCCAGTGCGAGGAATTCTTGTCAATGAATTCCAACGACCCGTCGAACTACTGCCTCTAACAGTTTGCCACTTTTACAAGGATACGCGTCTCTGGTGTAACAGCGCTTCTCCCACATTTACTGGAGACTGAAAATCAAAGGGACACGAGTCGCGGAAATTTTACGGAACTTTATATGCGAATTTTTATTAGTTTTCGTAGTAATTGCAGTTGGTTTATGTGGTAATATCAGGTACAGGGATCAAGGCGTGATTCAACTTGGAAGAACCCCGAATTTGCGAGAACAAGGTAAACCCGAAATTCGCTATACCAAAATTAACTCGATTTTCGGATAATTTATAGCTGCAACGCGATTGTTTTAGAATCAACTTTTTTTTAGATCTGTCAAGACTGTCTCGCGGTTATTAACGCGACGTAAATACTTTCAATCGATACGAAAATCACGTGTCTTGTCTCGATCATCTGAATTCTACCCACTATCCGATTTTCACTTTTCATAATTTCATCCTCTCATTAATTGAAACGAGGGGTAGAACAATCCAAATCCTTTTCACATCCCAATTTCAAGTACTTCGCTCTACCTAATGACAATGCCTAATCGTAAGATTAAGAAAAAGGTTGAATTGTTTGCATCCAACATCGTGAATACCCCGAAAGGGGTGAATTTGTGAACAACTGGTGTGTCTCAAGAGACTTTTTGATAACGCAGTTTTATTACGGTACTTTATAACTCTTCTCAAGTATACAATTCAGAGGCACGAATCAGAACTTGTTACACTTTGTCTCTCACAATTTGAATACAGTGGGAATTCAATCGCTACAAGTCGCGTTGGTCCGAAAAAAAGTTCATTTGAGTAATTTAACGGATTAAAAATCAAAACTTGAATCCAAAGGACATAAAAATAATACCTCTTCTTGTCTCTCCGTGTAAAGCACACTGAACTTCTTTTATAGAATATTACAAACAATAATGAGTTTATCGACTAATAAGTGTGAACCCTTGCTTGCATATTATTGCTGCAACATTAGCGTTGCCAAAAATATTAGCGAGCCAATTTCAACCCCAATCTGACTACATCGCGTGCGTGAATTTGGGGGACAATGTCCTGGTATAGCCCGGAGTCTAAACGATGCGTTGACAGAGGAGGCGGGCGGCAGTATGGAGGCGGCGGTTGATCGATCGTAAATTTGTAGGCCTACCAGACGTCTGTTCTACCAGGAGAACAGGTCCTGGCGTGAGTGTTTGCCAAGGCAAAATCACGACTCGACTATTTACGAACAGGTTGGGCTAGGTCGAACGATTAACGCGAGGAGATATGCAAATGAGATCCTTTGTTCGGTGTCTGCCGGCTTATTTTCGAGGCAAGGGAACCAGGATAATGCTAAGAGTGGTTCTCCCGGTTCTAGCCATCTGGGGAGTAGGGGAACGGCCCGACAGGTGCCCGGTGACCCAAATAAGGGCTTCTGTAGGACCCCCGGTACCAGGATAACAGGAGGCGTCGCCTTGGCTTTGTCCTCGCGTCTCACGCAGCCCTTACGCACTGGAAATCTTCCCGAGGGGCGTCCAGATCCCGCAGGATGCCTGCATGATATCCTGCTAGTTGTTTACGCATGAAAATCGTAGAAAAGGCAAAAAAAATAAATAAATAAATAAATTTCAGAGAAGCAATGGGTATGTAAATTCATACCCCGTGGGATCTATAATCGGCGTGTAGACAGGACACGAGTCGAAGCTGTACAAACGATGCTATACGCATCCGTAAGAAAATTGAAAAGAAATTTGATAAATCAGACAATTTGTTCACATGAACGAAATTTTTTTTTTGGTATTCATGTTTGAAAACTGTGTGTTCGATTAAGAATTTTTTCAGTCAAGCTTTCGGAGCAAAGGATGATTTTATATTCTGCCTGAAAAGATATCGATACGCATCTTTTCATATTGAATAACTTATGCTCATTGTAAAATTTGTAACGGTATTACTGAAACTCGCATTTGAAACGCGTAAGTTCTGTATATACTTTATTAAGAGAGAAGATGGAATTTTGCACACCTTGCGGGAACCGAGTGTTCCATTTGCGCGGCATCACGCAAGCTACAAGTTCGTAATAATAAAATACAAATAGCGGTCGATAATTATTATGCCGTTCAAAGTGTGTCTGAAAGCCACGTGTTGCAATTACCTTACAAGCGAGGGTTGGCAAGTAGTAATCGTCAACTCAAGAGTATGCAGAATAATTAACCGAGTAGTTTATCGTCGTGGCTGACTGATCCTCAACTTTCATCACTGTTTTTCGCGCAGCTTGAATATTACGGTGGGCCAAATAGACCAACTATTTTTTTTTTTTGAAATAGGCTCTTCCAAAAACTCGTTCTTTGTGGTCAAATAACAAGCCTTGAAGAATCTGAGCTCTTAATTTCTAATATTCAGAGGTCGTCCATCGCAATTTTCTGGCACACTTCGATTTTTATATATCTCAAGTAATAATCTACTTGGAAAAATTATGCATAGCTACTTTTGTTCAAAATTGAACGCTCTACAAGAAAGGCCTCTTGTTCTTTTACGATGAATTTAACTGTTTCCATTACTGTTTTTAATTTGACGTGATTTGTTTTCTCCAACCCGAATTTTTCGAATTAATTTCCTTCTCCACTTATCCCCCCACAATTTTTAGCCACTTTTTCAAACCTTTTTCCCA
The DNA here is from genome assembly GCA_949628255.1 of Macrophya alboannulata. Classification (NCBI taxonomy): domain Eukaryota; kingdom Metazoa; phylum Arthropoda; class Insecta; order Hymenoptera; family Tenthredinidae; genus Macrophya; species Macrophya alboannulata. The sequence continues at coordinate 13,763,464 of OX451208.1, forward strand.
ATCATGAAGATCATTTTTTGACTTTCGTATGCAGCGTGATCAGCACTTGAATTTATTCTGGATCAAGATAATGTCATCCTGCGATTTTCGGTTCGTAACGTTGAACGACATGCTCTCCTAGTGTTCTCGTAAACAACCTCCGTTTGGGCAACCCTCCGGGAATCGGATGTGCGCCGCGCATATTTTGTGGGGTGCGCTACCCCCAGGGTGTCAATGGCCGGCCATACCCTGCTCCCCACGATATTGACTAAAACGAACCTCTTGAAAGTCCTGTTCTCCCGGGAGGAAGAGGTCACGAAGTAGCCTTACCCACAACCCCACGGGACTTGTCCTGGGCACCAAGTCAACGGCTAGCTGCATGGCTACGTTTATGCAACCTGTGCCACGATCCAACAAGATTGGTCATACGACGATACCCGTACGTATGTACGTACGAACGACGTCCTCACGAAGTCCCGGTTCTCGTCACCTAGAGGGGATGTGATCAGACCTAATCATCAGGAGCTCAGGATGGCGTTTAGGTCTCTATAGGAAACCGCGTAGCACCTGGACCTTCAGCTTGAGAGAGGCGGTCCTTTACGTCGTCCTAAAACTGAATTCGTCCAAAATCCTGCCACCCTCTACGCAGCTATACTCCTGATAGGGAAATCCCCGTTTATTCTCACCAAATCCAAATCTTACTTAAGATTTTTTGCTCACTGGTTTCAGTTACCAGAATTCAATAATTATGGACGTAAATTCGTGTTCTAATTCTAAGGGCGGATGTGTTTCACCCCGAATCATGAAGTCGGGATAAATGATCGAGAGATTATTCGCAATCTCAATATGAAGAATTTCAAGGACCTTGTGGGAACAGATCGTAAATATGCCGGATTATGATCGAGTATAAATAATTGCGAAAATAATAGTGTTTGTGAAATGATTGTGAGATTGATTCGGGGACGTGCAAGGACGAGTGAAAAATTGAAATGTTACCACAGAATCTCTATTTTAAGGAAGACTCTCTCATGGGTTCCTAGTAAGAAGAGCTTGGCGCTACGTAATCCAAAATGTCCACCTTGTTATCCTGGGTAAGCCTATCCTTGGCTGAAATCTATAATGCACCGGCAGGACTTCGCCGCGAGTAGCTCTCGGCGACATATATTCCTGATAGGAAAAACCCCTTTAACCCTGCCCAAAATCTCGGGTTAGATCGTTCGTCCTGCAGGAAAACATTTGGAGCATTTGATTTCGCGCGCCCGTTTCATACTCCCCTGTTGTCTTAAGGATTCGCTTATCCTTAGAAGTCTGTGAGTAGATCGGCGAGTGTTCGAGCCTCGTCCTTGTGGAAGTTCGGGATTTGCTTTAGGAATAAATATCGAAAATTTTTATTCGAAAGTCATGAAGAAAATAGAAAAAACTGGTGGTCGGCGGTCGCTCTCCATCTTTCGAAAAAGTCTTTATGATATAGCTGCCGTTGATCAGTGTGATAAATCGACTCACAGGTGATCATGCAGGCGCGCCAAGATCGTGTTGCGCAAAAGAATCACGACCTCAACTTGATCTCTAATCCTCAAAGCGGTTCTACGGCAACGAAAGTAATCCGAGATTAAAAGGAATAAGATAAAAAATAAAGGAGGGAGAAAAAAGAGAAAAAAAAAAAAAAATAGAAGCCGATCTTAATACCCTAAGCTCGCTGGCTCAAATCTCTATCTTCCTGCTTAGCCACGTCTTAAAAATTTCCCAGCCGGAATTCGAAATTCATAATTTACGATCTTAACGGTAATCCGCGACTATAGGGGTGCTGGGGGGTAGACACAGAAGTTTGAGGAAGCGAAGTTTCATTTTTTCTCCACGGTATATGTATATATAAAAAAGGACTCATCCTTTGATCCTGGATTTATTTAACTAGGGTGAGATAGGACTCGTCCCGTCGAGGGTGATTTCAAGGGGAAGACTATTGATTTTCATGCCACGGATTAAATACCTACTAGTTCCTTGCTTCCCATTCTAACGACAAATCCCACCAACCGAAAGTCAAAAGGAAATTTGCTAACCGCTCTAAGTGCAATTTTTTTTTTGATGTTCCTGATTCGCGGTCATTCAGCGTGAAAACTGAATTTTTACAATTCGTAAAATCAGTATTATTCATTTGAATCTATAGGGTATAGGATACAGGGTGGTCCACGTTCAAGTAATATCACTGACAAATAAATTGTCGAAATAAAATCGCTTCAAATCGAGAAATTTTGATATACATCGAACAGTCTCCTTGATTCTAATTCATCCGATCTGTAAATAATTTACTGAAAATCTTACTAAGACGAACTAACACACTTGCATACTATGTGTTAATACATACCTATACAAGTTGCGCAGCTGCTAGGAGCTGCGGTGCATATATAGCTTCAGATGTGTAGGTATACGTGTATTTCATGTATCACAAGACCACGATGATGAAGACCATGAGTTATCTCTACGGGTCACAGCGTTACGCTCTTAATCTTGAGCTGCAGAAGAAGGGTCTTTGATTATCTTTATCTGTGGCTTCCAACTCTCTCGCCCAAGTCAAGCCAAGCCAAGCCATGCCGTTGCCTACTTTACGCAGGGTCTTTAACACTGTTGCGTGTTCCGATCAGACGTCCATCGAGTCTCGAAATCAGGTTAGATTTAGAGGAAGGGAAAAAGCTCGTGAGCGCATTTTTCCACAGCTGTCCTTATAAATCATCTGTTTTTTTTTTTTATTTTTCAAATTTTCGACTTTCGTAGGGGACACAACGGTACGATTATTTCCTGGCTGAAACTATTGTACAGAGAGAGAGAGAGAGAGAGAGAGAGACAGAAAATTGTTGAACTTTCAACGAGCAGATCGAGCTTCGGCGCGGCCCTGCAGCCTGAACGAGCCGTGTAAATCGTATTAGGGATTATTGCACGATCAAAAATATCCCCGGGGATAATCCTACGGGTAGTGGAAGAGTGTGCGTGGTATTAACTCGATCGGTGTGCCAGTTTCCTGTTAACGTACACTAGCAGTACCTAGCACTGCGACTGAAGCTCCTGTGAATGAATCTATGCCATGCCGGTGCTGCATAGGTACATACATACCATTTCACAATTTACGTCTGCCCATTATTATATTATATTGTTATTTATTTATTCATTCATTTATTTACCCAGCATTCAGTTCGGAAACAGCATCATTTCTCTATTCCTTAGTCGTCGAACGCCCATCTCTCTTATACAACTTTAAAATAGTTGTATGAATATTTTTGAATGGTGAATACTCAATGAGAACCCGAAACTTTATCAGTCTACGAATTGGTGAGCGACTAGACTGCAGGCTTTTCTGATTTCTTATATGATTCTATGAAGTTATTTGATCTTCAAGTCTTTATCGAAAGATTTTATAATGGGTATTGAGAATAAGACGGGGACTTTGAGCGAGCGATTGATGAAGCGAGAGTTGTTCAGGAATCACAGTTGCAGCAGCAGCATCAGCATCAGCAGCAGCAGCATACGGGGCTTCAGAATGACCGGGAGAATATTCTTAAATAAGTCTTGATTTTTAATTATTAACGAGGTAATGAAGGAAGGAAGCCTTGGTACAGTCTTCTATTGTGCATACATAATGCTTGCCGATGGCTTAATGTTCTAAGGCTCTTAAATGAAAATATAAAGACAACCTTAAGCTGGTCTTTATGTAAGGTACGTAGGTTGGTAATTTGGTATACGTACTAGCTCCTCACTTTACCTTCACAAAGGCTACATTTTTAATAGGATTTGTTAACTGCCCCAGTCTTCGTTCTATATATGTATAATACCTGTGTTACAAACGACCGAGAAATTGACTACTTAAATATATGGAAACAGGAGTAACTTTATTGTTGTATTGTTTCCCTAAGTCCGCAGCCTTCGTGAGTCCGGTGCAGACGAGTCTTGCCAGCCACAGCAAGATGACAGAGAAAAAGAAATGAGAATTGTAGGTAACAAAGTCGAGTCTCTCTCTCTCTCTCTCTCTCTCTACTCCTTGAACCATAGAAAATTTAAAAACTCCCATTCTCTCGGAGTTATAACAAAGTAATAATTAATTCTCACCCGATTGTCTACCGCCCTTGCCCAAGGCCGATCAAGATTAAACGTTGAATAAAGGTAAAGTATCGCGGGCAAGGGTTTCCTTCGCTCGTCAGCGTGTCAGTTTTCCAAGAGCTTGGGCTAAATAGTTCATTATCTGTTTCGCTTATCGAACAGACGTTATCTCGATTTTTGGTCCACGGAGGCTGCCTGCTGCTGTTGCTGCTGCAGGCGGGCAGGCAGGCAGGCAGGCACTCCCGCTTGACTACCTTCTGACAATCTGACAGGCGTAAGCCGACAATTACTCAAAGAGCAGTATCTCGCGGTCGTTATGCTGCTTAGCGGCGTGTAGGAGAGCGAGAGAATAGTAAAGAGTAAGTGAGACTAGGAGAAACGACTCTTAATCAAACCGCGACAAAAGACATTAAAACTGTAAAGCTGTTGTATCTTTATACTCTTCGAAGCGGCACGAGATAAGACTCCCTTCTTCTCTCACTTGTAATTCTTGTATTTCTCCTATATTATGACGTTATACTAATACTACTAATACTACAACGATGTGAAGAGTTTCGGTTTCATATCCATACATCTCTCTCTCGCTTTTCTCTTTTTCTGTGTTCTGTTTTCTCCCTATTAGAGACGGGGACACAAGTACATGTATTATAGATATTTGTAAGCATCTCGAGGCTGATTAATCTCGCTTTTTTAATTCCGTATACAACTTATATCAGCTTGACACAAGTTTCTGGATAAGTTCATTCAGAGGGTTAAAAATTGTTAATCAAGGCGATATTTGAAGGCGTCGTCGAAATCCTTTCCATGTATACATACTGCTTGACTTTTTTTTCTTTCCAAGTAGAATTAATTGACAGTTATATAAACCTGACACACCTACTCTTGAAAATGAAATTTATTGATTTGGGATTAACGTGTCTAACCGCATCTAGCCAGTTGTCAATATAGTTTGATAACAATTTAGCAAAAGAGAAAGAGCTCGTTGAATTAGGTACTGCAATGATAATGAGTACGAGTATCGGACAGGATATACGACTAAATTAGCTAATCGGTTTTTATCTCAATACTGAAAATCTACAAGACGAAGCAACGGTCATACGTATCACATATACAGCTGGCAGTAAATGATGGAAATTATACAATATTTAGGATATGTATGTTATAGGTATACACTTCAATTGTACGTATACGGTGAAATTGTTGAAATTCGTGAAACCCTATGAATTTTTGATATTTTTTGTTTTTTAGCTAGTTGTTACAGTAGAAGGTCATTAGCTCCAAATTTCGTGTATCAAATATAAATTATATATATATATATATATATATAGATTGAACTAATAATGATGCATACGCTTAATAATTTATCTCTATGTGCGCGCTGACGAGGAACAAGTTTTATCATCCCCCCCCATCACACAATGAAGAAATTTTCTACAACGATTGACTCATCCATGCGGAAATCAACATACATATGTATAATGATAAAAATAGTTAACCAACTTGCGCGATCTGATGATACCACTTCCGGATAAAATATGTACGATCATATGGTTGAATAGAAAAATTTTTAACGGACCTCTCCTTTCGGTGATGTAGAAATAAGTCCGTAGCCAGTATGAGGAATAGTTTGAGCCCCTATTTACCGAGAAACACGAATCGATGATCATTTATATGAACATGCGCCAAGTGACAACTAAGCATTTATAATTTGGCGTATTTAAGGATATAGCGATCTACAGGTGTTGCAACAAAAATTGAAACCCACTTCAGCTGGCGTTAGGGCTTGAAACATTTACCTACTTCCGACTATAAGTTTGTCGATGGATAGTCGTAGAACAACGAAGTATCTATATCGATGAATGCTGAATACATAAGACGTAATCCCAGAGTATGCCGTCTTAAGTCTTAAGCTAATCTTGTTAGGGCGTAAGCCCTCGGCTGACCCTAGGACAGACTCTTCATTCCCTCAACACGCGAGTATAGCTAAAGATTTTGCATGCGAGGGATATTAACGCGTCTTGTTTGCTGTACAAATATTTTGGAAGAAATTTGTATGAATATATAATTTCTTAATTTTAATCTTACGGTATTGGTCGTATAGGTATATTCAAGGAATCATCACGTTCATCGTTGTTGGAAAATATGGTTCAATCAATACTGATTATATTTTTTTTAACATAAATTATCTGACGTCTAAGTAAACGAAAAAAATGAATAATCTATGTAATTGATTATTGATATGGAATGAACTTTGAGGATTACTCCTGATCATTGGGCTACTAGTTTTTCTATTAAACGAAAGAAAAAATTCGGCATCCTGGTAGGAACGAGGCAAAGGCAAGGGTGGTACGAGTAAGTGGTGGTTTTGGTAAGGGGATGCTGTGCCCCTGATGCGATTTCACGCTGGATTTGCCTAAGATCTCCGCTAAGGAGCCCTTTAACCCTCCCTACTCCTTTTCCCTTTCCTCGACAGCCCCTAAAGATTACGTGCTTTAACGCTGTTACTAAAATGCCGACGTTGTAAAAATGACGGAAAGTCGTGCACACAGTTCGATGCTAAAAGGGGCCTCGGTAAAGCCCGCGTAAATCTCAAGGTCGTAGGTCCCAAACGTTCACAAAGCTGATTTTAAGTCATTTGCCAGATAGAATATCCTCCCTTTCAGTTTAGCTGCACGATGTCATCCATCCTTCATTCTTTACGTTTAAAAATAACTCGGGTCAAAACTGAAATCATAAAATCGATTCGTCCTCTACAATGATTAACTTTAATCGAAGACTTTTTTCATTTCTAATTATCCCCCCCTATACATAGCTGAAAAATATGGGAGACTTTTTCATGCGAACATGGCAAATTCTTCCATATTCTTCAGCTACTCAGCTAACATGGTAATATTTCCTATGTCTACTTTGTGAATTTAGCATTGCTGATTAGAAGACTTCCCTTATATTTAATCTTTTCGCCGTGTATAATAAGTAATATCATTTAACCTCAAGACCGATTGCGCTCATTGTACAATGTATTCCTGCGGTTACATACTTATCGTTGTGCGTAATTAGCAGTCCTGTACTAGCAATAAAACAACGTGAGATAATTCAGCTAGTCCTTAGCTACAACTTGTCCGACATTACTCTACCGATGATACAGGGTCCTTATACTCGAGCAGGCAGACAAGGCTGAGAAAGTCGTCGAGCCAGGACTCCAGGAGGAACTGGTGCAGTATCTAAGCCCAGCGTATCCCTAGACGGCTAGGGGTCAGCGCCGCTAAAACCAGGGATTTGGTGTATATGCAAACCCAAACGGCTTAGGCCACAAGACTGAGGCTGAGGCTGCGGCTGAAGCTGAGGCTGAGGCTCCCTTCCTCAGGATTACTACGTCATCCTACAGAACTCTGGTCGCCGGAAGGATCAGCCATCTTCCTTCTGAGGATTAGAGCTATCCCCCTTCAACCTCCCTGCATTCGCCTATATCTTAGGAGTCTATATCTTATAAGAGACGAAGATGCGTGCAGGTCGTCCTTCGAACAGGAGCCACTATATCATCCTGCATGCCTGTCCACTTATTTTGCATCCACGTATCGTTTCTTTTCTCTTATACCCGTGTAAAATTCAATAATCAATTTCGTTCTTGCTCCCGACGTTCTTTTTTGATTTTTTTTTCAAGGAGCAGATAAAGAACAAAAAAATGAGAATAATATATTAAAAAAAAAAAAAAACGAATATGAGGAACGAGATACCATCCTGGTAGTAAAGTACCGCGAAGCGGTGCACTCGACCCAAAACTGACGAAGCCTAAACCGCCTTTCGATGAGTTAGCGCTTAGAACAACTCGTTACCGAAAATCCAAAATAAGCTCCTTAGCCGAGAAATTTACGAGACATTCCCCCATAGTTTGGCAAAGTAATTTTAATCTTCCACACATAGCTCTCTCTTGCCAGGATGTACGGTAGGGGTGGGCTCGGGCATAAAGGGCGAAAGGGGAAGTGGCTATACGGATCTCCCGAAATATAGTAAGACACCCGCCACCTACATTACCAGTTCATGCCATGTTTCCACACTCCAGCATCCCTGTCTTATTCTCCACCTTGTATAAGGGCTTACTTCCTAAGCGTCTTAGCCTAAGTTTTAACTCTTCCTTCTACCTTCCAAACCTTACCGCATTATACCATAGTATACCTACATACAGTATACCTATGTCCGTACAAACACAGACACATTTAAGTATGTAGTACAGATCCATGGGCTACAGAATCCATGTATATATAAAAGTGTTGAAAAAATATGAGAGAGATATAGGTGATTATTTAACACCGTTTCATAATATCGGATAGAGTCCGCGGATTAGTGGGGTGGTTTTGTACAGCCGTGCGTTGGACCCTGTAGAGTTCAGAAATAATTTCGGTTCATTCAACCAAATAGCTTGCATAAAGCCGAAATATATTCATATACCTATGTGGCTTGGTGACCCCGCAAATGGAGTATTTCAATAGGAGGATATGCTCGCGTGCAGTTCGAGCTTTTCAGTGGCCGTGTAAGTAAGCAAAAGTATATAGATAGGATAATGAGATAACCTTTCTAGCTTACAAGATCACCAGCCACGCGACGAAACCTTCCAAATCCAGGCGTTAGCCGGAGTCTTTGTAGCAGATCACGCCATCCTTCGTCACGATGTGCTGCAGGGAATATATATTTACGTAAAACACTGCAAGATATGTGGACAGCATATGTCAATTTATCGATTCAGTATTATCGCCAACGCAGAAGGCCAACAAAAGTTGAAGAATCGTGATAAATCTTTTCAGCAAAGTGTGTCCGCTTCGACTACGATCATTTTTGCATCAAAATCACACTCAATTTTTCGGTTCATCGGTATCCAGCGTTTTGAACGAACAATATGCTCTGAATTTTCGTTATTTTTCTAAACTGACCTACAGTCGAAGTTTGACGGTTAAATTTTATCCTGAGTCTCATATTTTCGAATCCATTGTTTGATAAATATTCCCAAGTTCCTGCTGCAGTTTTTCCATCGCGAGAATAGCGGCGTGTCCGTTAGATGGAAAATGGCTATGCATAATTCTAATGGAAGTCCGACCTCGGGATGGAAAGTTTCTCGAAGTCCATGAGTAAATATCATAGTTTCATAGCGAGATATCTAACGCCCGCTAATGAGAGGAAAGCACTGGACCGGGTGTAGCAGCGGCACGAGGGAACGGAACGGAAAGGCGGAGGGACGGAGGGTGCAGATAAAGAGTTCGAAAGAGTTGACGCCTTATCTCCAGCAAAGGCCTGCATCCGCCGGATCAGCCTGAGATACTAACACCCACACTTTCCTACTCGCTTAGTCGCGAGATCTATACTGTTGTGTAAAGTAGGCGGAAAATGGCAGTTATACAAATACCGCAACGAGATCCACGAATACTTTATTCTATATTCAAGGTTCACACGGTCCCCGAAGACCACGTCGACATTGATGATAGGTGGTCGTAGGAACAGGCCACGTTATCTTCTAGTACATCAATTATCGTGAAATTATCCGTATAAACGTTTCATGTACATACATACTCGTACATATACATATATCTGAGCAAAACTCTTTGGATCTGACATTATGGCAGCCATATCTCGCCTAACCTGGATCTATATAGGCGATCGTAGTGCTGACCCGTGTGGGCAATGATACACAGCCTTAAGAGAGACACGCTAGGCAAAGTAGGCTTGGATTACAGGATTACTAAGAAGAAGAAACCTTACGACTCAAATCCCTCGCGCCTACTTGCCTTATATTCAGCTTGTCCTTCGGTTATTTGCATCATACGTATGGAATCGTTAATAAGTGTGTAAATATCAGCCGGTGTATGTTTCTAAGGTAGAACTACTCGCGCATATATAGGCATGACATAATTGTATGTATCAGCATGAATTAGAATTTGAAGATGTCGATCAGCTCTGTAGGGAACAATAACTTGACTACACGCAACGGAACGGGGAGAGAATTGCAAAGAAAAGAAGAGAAACTGAAACCGCATCCCACTTCCGTAGTCTTTTATTTAATCGGAAAGGAAAAGATACGGCCATGTATCATCAGGGTTGGAATACAGCAACTGTGCCTTATTTACTGCTACTCGAAAATATGCTGAAACTTTTTATCGGGAAAGCATATCTTCTTTCTTCATGGGTTGCTAATTGTGAAAGAAATCACACTCGCTCGATTAACTTCGCGACCCTCTTGGTGGTTGTGGTGTTGGGAGTATAAGCCAGACAATGAATGCCTGTACTCTTATCCGAGTGAACTTTTGAGGATCAACTTACAGTCACACCGTGATCATACGCCTTGAGACGTCTTTTTTTTCTTTCTACGATTGAACTGAAAAGATGGACCACACCAGAAGACTTTGCGCGCTATCTTATAGTGGGCTGCAGGGGTTGTCTTTTGACTGGTGAGTTTATCTTCGGACGACGGCTGTCAAAGAAGCGCCTTGCCGCTTCCGTCGTTCAGAAAATTCGTCGAGATAGGAGAGAGCCGCAAGATGTAAAAGTCAGATAGATGCTCCTGGACCAGAAATGAGAAATGTCTTTGCAGTTAGGTATGGTTAAAGATTAAATTGCTCTCCGGTAACTGTACCCAGCCAGCCAACCGTTGGCGAACCTGTCGTCGTCCGAAAGTCGTTGCCTCTCTCTTTTTCCTCGTTCCTTTCTCTCCTTCGCCGATATATCTGCAACGCTCGGTTGTAGGGGTGTGAATTCCCGGCCCAGAAGTCAAATTCGCTATCGGTGCGAACTTTTTCATCCGGTCGTACGCCGATAAAGTGTAGAGCCCAGCCTAACCGACTTCTTGAAGGCGTTGTAGAGAAAATCAGGCTGCGTCCGGCGTGTCTTATCACTAAAAAAAAAAATTAATTAAGAAATCCCGACCAAACCACTTGCAACTTTCGAGTAGCTCGTCGAGGTTCGTCTATACTGTCCCGTTAAAGCTATAATACAAAAGAAGAACGGGAATTGCCGTTCAAATTCCCCTGTAACAATTAACTCGATATACTACTATAATATGCGAGAGTTTAACTGACAAACTAATTACCAAACACTTGGTAAATAGTACCATAAACAGACTTTAGTAAGGTGTAACAACGCGTTTTCGAGCGAATCGAGACCCCCTCAGCTAACACCCAACTTGACCAGCTGATCCCGGTACAAAGGCACCCCCAAGAGTGGCAGCCCCCTTAATGAAAACTATACATCCCTGGATTAAGCTAGCCACCGGTCAGTCTATGTAAGTCTTATGCAGTATATAGACCGTTATAGTAAGGTAGAATCCAGCATATTGGATGGAGTTAAGACATTAATAACTAATATTATGGTCCCTGCAATATACCTATCCTTTGTTGGCCATCTTAGTTAAGTCTTAGTAGTTTGGTTGCTGGACTTGCTACACGTTAAGGAGATTAACAAATGACCCGTCTTTGCGTGTAAAGATCCTCCGTAAATCTAGGCGAGAAACCGATCGATGTGTTGCGGGGGACATGTGAAAAACGACCTTCATGCGTAGCTCTTCGTACCGCATAAGGATATATATTATAATATTATATACATAAAGCTCTGCTACAGAATCCTGAATCATAATTTGCTTCGCATATCATTCATTGTGATACCAGTTGGTCACGGAGTCGAGCGAACCAGGATAAATAAATTACAACAAGTCTTACATCTCTGGCTTTCAGTAGTAACTATGTAAAGAATATTTTTTGGTTTTCTGATTATATGCCACTGAAAACGTGGTTACAATTGACCCCTAGACTGGGGTAATCGTAAGCACGATTTGGGACGATCGTAACACTGCATGTAATAGGATAATGAAAATTGAGTTATTTATCTGAGAATTCTTAGAAATGTCATGTCATGTATTGAATAAGAAATATATATAAAATGAAACCGTTTCATCAGCAAAACCAACGAAAACAGATCAATTATAACTATCGAAACAGCTCCGCGGAGAAATTGCTTGTGAAGTTTTTTGAAGTACTTTTCGTACTTTAGTACTTTTCGAATAGATAATTTTCGTCAAGTATTTCTCGAGTCTATTGAATGTAGATTAAATTTCCGTAACGTTCTGCGATTATCGTCTTAGAATTGACCCCAGTCTTCCCTATCGCGTGTCGTTTGGGTACGGGGACGACTCGGAGGATGTCGAGGATTCCGATACTCCGCGATTTTCGAATACATGGAGTATAGAGGATGACAATTTACTTGCAGTCAGCGGATCGCCTCGTAGCTCTCGCGCGCATCGTAAGACGCTTTTGACGTAAGTGGCTCGAAATGCTCTTTGTAGAGGGTTGCTATTCCCTTAGTTTGGGAGAGGTCTGGGATTAAATACTGGAGAGGGATAGAGTCAAGACTTAAGCTGGAGTTAAACAAGGATCGCCACCATTGTGCTCGACGGGTGGTGCCTATTGTCTCTTCGTCCGGATGCGGATAGATGAGTGGATCTGCATATGCTTAGCAAGGGGTTAGATTTCCACCTCCCCCTATACCCCATTCCACAACCAGCCATCATCATCGCCTGGTGTGTATTTCGGCTCAAAAATAGTCCTTCAAGGGTTTTTCAAGCGTCCCGGTCTACTTCCGTCTAAAATTCTTTCTTACAGCCTGGCGGTACATACTTCACGTTTATCATAGACAGTTTCTTCTTACTTTTCCCTAAAAATTATCACAATCTGACTGACCGTGGTTCCAATATAAAACGGCCATTCGTCGCCGCAGGAAACGATACAAGAACCAGGCAAGAAATAAACGTGCAGAGAGTCAGGGAGTGAGCCAAGTAAAATATAAACTTCAAGGACAAGCTGCTATCTATAGCGGAAGTAGTATAGCTACAACCAAACTTAGATAATTCATTTATTCGAATTCAGCAGAAGTTTTTTCCTCTCTTATTAGATATGCAGAAAAATTACCAATTCTTGATAAATTAATTTACAAAAAAAAAAAAAAAATTTCTGCTTTCAGGCAAAAGTCTTCCGGTTCACTGCGTGGTGGAAGCCATTCATAGCATCGTCGAGAGTCGCGTCAGCAGCGGTAGAGCAAATTGGCGACGCCCCCAGGTGGAAACAGACTCATACGTCATCATACCAGCGGCAACTGCCTTTCAGGTGAAGAAAAACAGAATTTTTTTTCCTTTTTTTCGTCATTTTTTAATCCAGGGTGAAATTTCTGGAACGTATTCATAAAATACACGTTTCTATTTCAATCTCCAGGATCTAGTGGGTGCTGCACTCGTGAGACTGGGTTATCCCGCTGACCTGACCCCAAGTGCTCGGGGCAGTATTGTAATCAGAAATTGGAAACCACTTCCCTTAGAGAAGGTGGCTGATGGACCCTTGCTTACAGTCGGCGATATACTTGCTGAACTGACCACCGTGGCTACCCTGAGGATACAAGTCTATCGTTCTCGGCCACCTCCTCCCAGCCCAGCATCCGAAGTTAGAAGCAAACTATTGAGGCTTTTGCTTCTCCATAGTCACGCATTGCTGATGTCCGCTGGCTGCCCCCTCGACGAGGTGAGAAATTGTTTATTCTTTGTATTACCGTGAGAGTTTGGCGAGATGAGAATAAGACCTTTCGATGATGTAGATAATTGTGAATTCCGGTAGTGGAATTAATTGAAACAGTAGCACCTCGTTAACGAGTGGAAAAGAAGCGACTGCTAGGCCGAACCGCAAAAGATTAAAGTTAGCGCGGTTGTAAGACGAGCGCTTAATACACTTAAAAATGTATAAAATGTAAATCTAGACCGGAGTGCGTTCGTAGCCGGGTTTTCGCGGGCGTCGCGGGCTCTTCTGGCGTGCCTAATCTCATTAAGAAGTCCTCCGGTTTGGACTGCCTTTTGCCCTACAGAGGAACCACCGAGGTAATCTTTCGAGACGTTGAATCGTGGTTTGCTAATCTTTTCTTTAAATAAATGCTGGCCCGGGGTTTCGGTTGGGTAAGTCAAAAAAACCGTGACCCCCCATTATTTATTCATGTAAACCTCATCGCACGATGTCAAAGATAGAGTCCAGGCATCCCTTCCGCAGGACAAGTCACAAGGAATGATTTCAAATGATTTTTTTTTTATGATTTTGATCGCGAAAGAAAAAGTTGAGAATGAAAATGGGAGTAATCCAGAGGGCTAAACGTCGAGAGATATACTAAATTTCGTATGAAAACTATACCGTGAGTGAAATCCCATAGCCGTAGTAGAACGTAGCCCCGGCGTGATAGGATTACCCTTTGCTTAGCCGAACTCGTAGTCTTCATCAAACGGCCCTTCGATGTAGGAGGGTTGCCGGGCATTATCTAAGTGCACCTCTTTGAAGACCGTCTAGTACGAAACTCACCCCCGGACCTTAATACCGCTTACCATAGTCTATGATTACCAATTTTCCCTGCACAAATTCTCTGCTTAAATTTCATCGATAAACTCACCGTGTACAGGAGCCAAGAGCAATATGTACGATGTGGAGGTATACCTACACCGAAGAAGTATAAGGTATAGGTACGAACCAAGTCAAATATAAGACTGTACAATCATACGCGGAGTAGGGATATTATTTCGTGATTGTAACTCTTGGAAGTGAGGTAATCTCGTAGATTCTGAATTGGCCTGTTTTATTTTTAAAATTTTTTGTTTTGTTTCGTTTCGTTTCGTTTTTTTTTTTTCTTTTTTATCGAATCGTGTATATGAGCCAGCACCACGCAATATGATTAAAGTCAACTTCCGTCGCGATATGGTAGGTCCGATCCTTTTGAAACTGGAACGTGCGATTCGTTTACAACGTCGATTAAGAATCGGACTTTGAGTTAAAAAGCCGGCAACGAATGTTGAAATAGCGGAAGGACTTAATCTGGTGGGTTCTGATTACAATGTGCGAAGTATTTTTAACTACCATAATTTGCGTCGCTCGCTGGAAATCCGCCACCTCGTTATTTTCCAGATCAGAATTACTCTGCCATCTTGATTAATGAAATTTATACATATTTGTGAAATTCTCACATCCGACGATAACGGATCATGTTGTAGCCTTCGTAACCGCGACCTTCAACGTCTGATATCTTCGTTAACCCACCTAGTTAATTTGTTAATTTGTTAATATACCCGAGGCAAACGGGGAGAGATACGGTGAAAATGTTTAAAGTGGATTTTAGCCGAGTGATTTACAATTCTGTCTTTTGGATCAGCTGATTCTTGCGTCATTTTCTGGAATAAATAAGTATAAACTAGGCTTAACGCGTGTCTCAGATAAGCCGGCTGGAAGGTCTAAATGTTCATAGAATGTTTGTGGAATGATTTCTGAAATCTGGTAGCTGTCAGTGTGCTGAGTGATTAAGGAGGGGTTGTAAAATCACGCAAAGAATGCTACCAACATGGAGGATTACCTCGTTAAATGCGTCTTGAGTGATCCCTCGGTCTTGTTTATCTTATAAATCACTAAGATAAGGCATGTAAATTCTTCAACCGTAAATTAAGAAAAAAAAATTAGAAAAAATAAAAAAAATCTTCCATAATCTTGTCGCGACAAAACGGCCAACTGAACCAGATATTGTCTTGCCGCGTGACTATACACGGAACCGATAAATTTTTAGATATTCAATTATCGCTCATCCAGAAATATAACAAATCCTATCAACTCTCCGGGTTATGGGATTCAATGATTCTCCATTATGAGACGAAGTATTTCAAATTCGAAGAAAACAAGCCAATCAGTAGCCAACTCGAAAGCTTCTCATTGTAATTTTCGGTTGGACGCAATATCTTTAAGACTATTCTTAGTTTATCTAGATACACAATATGTTATGCGCAAAACATGTTTACGACGCAGATGGATTACTCCTCGTACCTTGAAAAGTAAGCCGTGAATAATTATTTATCTGTGGAAAAGTGCCTTTCGTGATCGAAAATTGAGTAAACTCATTACGCGTAAAGTGCTAAAGCATATCCATTTTTATATATTTTCAATTTTCCTCATCTCTGGGGAACGAGAAATTGGCATTCGGAATGAAACTGAAACCCTGAAAACTGCCCTCCTTTCTGTTTCTTTCCAGTCGATGAATACTTTATATAAAAAAGGTATATCCCCCAAATTCAAGAAGTTATTATCAGATAGACCTAACCGCCAGTAGCGAAAGCAATTCTGATGCAGTCACGAGTTCTTCGAAGTTAATGGCTTCGTTATATTTTGTAATATAATTTATGTTATCCATTCAGCTCCACGTGGTCCCAGTTATCTGGTATTGCGTGCCTGATAATACATGAAATTGATAATATTTTCGAGCGAACCTTTCCTGGTCAACGGTTAATTCAATTCGTATCATCATACGAAATCGGCGTTCTTGGGCTTCTCGTAAATATCAATACAGAAGAAAAGTATCTTGGTAAAAAAAAACGAAAATAAAAAAATAACAAAACGTTATTACTCGTTGCAGATGACTCTGTCGTCCTTGTGCGGAGGCGGAAACGATCTGTCCGAAGAGACCAGACGCAGTTTCGAGTCTTGGCTACAACAACAACAACTCGGTATTGGTCTTAACCCTTTGATGCCCTCGGCCAATCACCACCCTCAAAGTCCACAACCAGACAGTGGCCCCATGGGTCCAGGTGGACCAATTGGACCACCACACCCATCTATGATGCCGTATTCTCACAAGACACGAATGCGGACAAGTTTCGACCCCGAACTAGAGCTTCCACGATTGCAAAGATGGTTCGGAGAGAATCAGCACCCATCACGTCAACAGATCCAACACTACGTCTCCGAATTGAACTCCTTGGAGTCTAGAAGAGGCAGAAAACCGCTGGACGTTAACAACGTTGTTTACTGGTTCAAGAACGCGAGGGCTGCTCAGAAGAGGGCCGAAACCAGAAGCGTTAACGGTTATAGTCCTCCGGGGCTAAGCCCCCGCGGTGCTAGCATGGTCAGTGAGGATTGTAGCGACGAGGAAGACGACTCTAGACACCAGGTAATTCATTAGACGATAATGAAATTGTGATTAAGTGAAGAGGATTGACAATTGACGTTTAACGATTTACTAAGAAATTTCTTTTCCTTTTCTTTCCCCCCTTTTCTTCTTACTCTGGTTATCCCAGTCGACTTCTCCGTCGCCATGCCCCCCGGCTAGTCCTCCTGTAGGCCCCTTGTCTCTAACAACACGACCGGAAGATCAACAGCCACCATCCTCTACTCCGTCGTCAGTCAAACAAGAAGACGCCAGGGCATCATCTGGCTCTGAAGACGAGGAACCCCATCCGACAGGACCTCTTCCTTCGGGGTTTCCTCTCGTTCCGAGTCCAATGTTCGGTCACAGTATCATGTACATGCATTACCTACCCCCCCGAGGCCCCGCTGGATGCCCAGCCAGTTTATTGGACGAGAGGAGAAAACGAAACAGGACTTTCATAGATCCTGTAACCGAGGTTCCAAGACTGGAGGGCTGGTTCACCCTCAACACTCACCCGAGCCACGCGGTAAGTGAAATTTCCAATCAGTCGAAAAAAAAGTCAATTTCAAATTTTCCTTTCACTCTTCTCTCCTGCAAACTCAATATTTTTGATCATATTTGATCATACGAATTTTTCTAACACATAGATTCTTACGATTCCTCGTTTATTATATTTCATTAATATAATCAATTATTTTTCCATGAGTTAATATTAGTTTACTCCTAGATTATACTACCCGCGATACATTGCTGTTCAGAGTGTGGTCTGAAGAACCAGAATCAGACCGACTACTTTTCAGTTGTTTGATCATTTGCGGCTATATTTTTGTTGTATTATTTCTGATTGAATTACTTGGGGAAAAAATGATTCGATGAGCTCAAATCTGAACCATAAATTTTTTTGAATTTATATTTAATCGCTGATATAAATTGTGGTAGAAGTATTTAATGTTGATAATCGATTTTTTTTTCAGCTGATCCTAAAATACACCGAAGAATTAAACCGGATGCCGTATCGTCAGAAGTTTCCGCGTCTTGAACCAAAGAACGTACAATTTTGGTTCAAGAATCGTAGAGCCAAGTGTAAACGTCTAAAAATGGCACTTTTCGAAGGGGAATCCCCGCAACCGCATCCATACCACGCCGATTAGTTGATTGGATACCTTTTAACCGTGTACTGTATTATATTACATATAAATGCAATTTGTTGATTAATTTGTTAACTCGTAAATGTTGATTAATCGATATGCAATTTCCAAAACCGTACCTTCATTGTAATTAAAACATTCGTATAATAATAATAATAATAATATAATTATAATTATTAAATAACAAAAGTAAAATAAAAATAAAAATAATAGTTAATAAACTGTATACCACTAACCATTCGAAATTCGTTTACCTAAAATTGTCTTCCTTCTTTTAGAATCAAAACTGACTCCAATCAATCATTTATCCTATTGCTGAACATCCCTTTTCGGCACATTTCAGCTGATCCTGAATCTTAGAAAATTTATTAGATAGAAATTCGAAGGTTTCTATGTACAAGAAAATACCTACGGAAATTAAAACCTGGTTCCGAAGTTGGAGATGTATGGATTTTCATCAGCAACGATTTAATTTACCTCACCACTAGCGTAGACAAGGGTAAAGCTCTTCCCTCCTCGTTTCTCGTTTGGCAATCGGACGATATCTACCTCTTTCCCTCTCATTGTAAGTCTCTCCAAGTTTAGTATAGCTTGAAATATCGGTGTGTGGGTATTTCGCACATCCTCTGATATCTGTCCGCTAAGATAACACCCCCGGAGGCTGTCACCAAACCGTACCTAACTCAAGCGTGACAATAGTCAACAGAGTATCGTCTAGGCAGACAAAACTTTGTTGGACTACTTACCGAACATGCGATAGAATTAATGGAGGTATGTATGATGGCATTTGATGAAAGACACTTTACGGATTTTTATGTCGAAAGGTTAATTAATAAAGCCATACGGTATTCGAGTGAGGAACACGTCGAGAGGATCGATGATTTTGCTTCCATCAGACGAAAGCCTGACTAGTTATTGAAGTATAAAAGTAGGCAGGTATAAGGCGATGAAATGAAAAAAATATATAGGTAATACGGCTCACGTTCTAGTCTGTCAATCATCCGTAGCATAACGAAGGATAATATTAACAAGGGGGAATAATAAATGGAGAAGACGAAAGTTGGAAAAGTTTTTATAAAGTAAGGGATCGAGATCACAGAAGCAAAAACAGATCCTTGGTAAGGGATTTCAGTTTGAGAATTCCGAGTAAGCAGGAATAACACAAAGATGAGAGGATATCATCATCCTTCGTGGTACACACACATACACATAGGCAGATGGAGTAGAAGAGGAGCGGGAGTGGTCCTGGATTTAATGAGGATAGGCGGATTTGTCCAATTAAAACGTCTTACAAGGATCCAGGCTTCCTTTCATCCACAAAACATCGAGTCTAACTTCCCTTAATACCGCGCCAAACCTCTTATCTTCTTCTAGGATATCACGTGATGCAAACTCGGTATAGATATGTAACAAGGGATCACGTAAGGATCATAGTTTCTACGAGGTCAATGAGCTGACGAACGAGCTTGCGTCTTTAGATAATTCTGCTTATTATTCATCGTAATATAAGTTCAACCACTTTCATGTCTTGACTTGAGATACGTTTTGAGAAACGAAAAAAATTCGCTCACGATGTACTAGCCTACTTAAGGGTTTGTCTGTATTCTGTACTTCACTACACTAAGATTGACTTTTTTTCGTCCTGCCTTAGGTTCAATTTCAATTTAGTATGTAACGATAGTATCGTTACGAAATTTTTGTATAAGAAAAATCTACCCCATAGCCACAGTAGCCAGGGTATCTATCCCGCTTATCGCCAAAGGAGGAGAAACCTGCAAGTGGGTTTGAGATGGTGGGGAAAGAAAGCCTTATAAAAATATAGAAGTCAGCAGCCCAAGGATCATCTCTTTATCTGATCTCAATTTGTCATCCAACGTTGTGGCTTAATTTAACAACCTCTCGCCGGAAAATATCGGGATGAAATATTTCCATTTTAAGTAGCTACGGATTTAATCCAACGCCGTTTGCTTCCAGGGGCAATAATTACTATTAATCAAACTTAGAACGACGTAGACAACGATTGCGCTTTTTCATAAAAGACGAATAAATCGATTAACACTCCATGGAGTGAAATGGATAATTTTTCGTCAAAACTGAGAATCCAGACTAGAGAAACGTCTCACCTATTTAAACAGGTAGGTATTACTGTATGTAGTACATATTCCATGGATTCTGGAGTGCAGGGAACGTCGGGGGAAGCCTGCTGGCCAAGAAAATGCTTTTGACAAGGCGAGAGGGCAGAGAAACATAGAATTTACTAGATATACACCTACGCATGGTTCGAAAGGAGCATTGTCGCGCTCTCGTATTCAGGGGTTGTTCTTATCTGCCTATCCGGTGAGCTGTCAGCAAAGTTGCTGAATACAGAAAGCTATTCCACTACGTTATCTACTAGGTAGGATATACCAAACTATTCTATTCCATACGACCACCGGACGGACGCTCCTAGATAGACAATGTACTTATATGTACAGAGTATTTCAAGAGTCGTACCGTACTCCGTTTCGCGGATTCGTTGAAAAATAAATTACAGGCCAAACCATTTCGTACATTCCACCAAACTACACGATTCTATTCAATTAATGTATTCAGTTGCAAAAAAAAAAGAACGCTTTTGTTATAGAAATAAATGAAAAGTTACGTTTGTTCGGGTATTCTTTTGCAATAATTATTTTACTGGGTCCAAACACATGCAGGGCAATGTGCAATCAGTTAAAAATTGTCAAGTCGTTTATGGTTTGCCCAAATATAAAATGACACTTTGAATTCTCGCAAGCAAAAACCACCTCTTTTTTAGACTGAACTGTAACAGATTAAATGGCCGTTATTGCCCTACGGGTCACCATAAAACCCTGTGGGCTATTCAATGGTAAAAAAAAAAAAAAAAAAAAAAATTGGGGCGTAACGTCTGATGCGATTTTTAGAGTGAAAACTTAGCGAATTTGAAGACGGAGTAAGAAAAATGGTTGGCGGGAGCTTAAGGCCTCGCAAATTAGCCATGGGATTGGCTTCATAATCTGGGCAGGAGGAGGGTAGGTCGGGTTGTCGACTATCACGGTGGTGGCGGTGGCTGTGGCGACTAGGGGAAGAAAATACAGGGTGGAAAGTCGCGGTCGTATAAATGAACTCTGCCTCATCTTATTCTTTAATCCTACCCCGAGCTACGCTATACTAAAAATTACGACTCGAGGCTAAAGTCTCCGAAGGCCATGGGCGATTGAAATTAATGAGCCATAAGAGAAGATTTCCGCGGCCGTTGCGGGGATGAACTTTAGCGAACGAGAGGAGACTAGGAGTCGCCCTAATAAGTGTAATTAATTTATTACCGTTTACTTTTACGATTCTGGCTGAGTGCGCAAAGATTCTTTCCCGGCATTGCGTGGATCAACCAATATCATAGTGATAGCCACACCCGATATCATATTATCCACACTCGATTGATCCAATTCTGTTTTTCCACCCCCTGACAAGCAATATCCAACATCGTGATGGTTGTACGCGATACAGACTCACCACTTACAATTAGTTCTTATCTCGGTTTGCTATAATCATAACAAGATTTTTTTTTGCTAAGGATATACCTTGTAGACGATCCTTCAAATATTCATAGGACAGAATTCTTCTGAGAACGTGAAAGGAGTCAAAGTTATAGTCGCAAGCTTAGTGAACATACTTACGAAATTTCATAACTTTTTCAACACATTGAAGACATAGGAATAAAAAAATTCGCGGTTCTTCATCAGCGCTAAATCGCGTAATGATAAATCTTCTGTCTTCAAGAAAGGGTTCAAGAAGAATCCGAATGCATCAAATGTAAAATCGCCTCTCGAAGAAGCTGCAGTGGAGTCTTTCGAAATCTAGAAACGAACGGGGCTGAAAGAATCTGGCAAAGTTCTTCGGACAAATAAAGCTTAATTGATCTATAGCTCCTTGTACCGTTATTAGAGCGCTAAGCGGGTAAGCACACACTTAATCGCGGACGTTTCACATTGGCCAAGATCTATCGACGAAACTAAGCAGGGAAGATTAGGACACTTAGCCAGGGGGAGGAAGCGGTAAAGAGAAAGAGAGATGGAAAAGGAAAGAGAACTAGGAGTCAGAAGGAAGAGGTGAGACACTCCGGGCAGTCCTCGGGACCGTAAATAAAAGAAATCCTTGTAATGGCTTCCGTTAAGGACAACAACTTACGCCCCACTATGTCCCCTCAAAGATGCCTGCAGCCCAACGGACCGTCTTATACAGGCTAGGTTATTAAGCTCGGAACGCAACCTGTATCTATACCCAGTTAATTCCTTAACCCTTATAGACTCGGAGAAAATTTAGGGACCCGAGTTCCCTAAGACGTTGGGCGTCGCGGCGCTCGAGGAGGTAAGCGAACCGAGCGGCAGGGAGGAAGTAAGGAAGGGTACAGCAGGTGCTCGGAGGATCTCCGCATCTTACGCCCGAACGATACATAATTTATGGTGTAACCGGGGCTTAAGATAGCATTAAGATCGCCTATTCTCTCGGCTAGTTATTATGTCGTAACGAAAATACTCTGACTCAACGTAATTTACGCATCCAGCTTCTTTCGCGGCGAGTAGGGCACACGTTACACCGCACCCATATTCCACAGACTATACGAACCAAAGACATGCATAACGATGGTCAAGGCTCGGGTCTAATTCCTGGCCGTTACCCGTTTGATCTGTCTGGGGAAAAAAAAATGTTCAACATCCGCTGAAAATCCATCCACTGAAATTTGAGCTATACGAATCGTTGTCATCTGGCCGCTGTCAGGCTAAGCTTGTTCCGATCTATTTGACGAAATGGGTAGGTATATGGGAGAAAAATTTGAGGAAAAGGGACATCGTATTGATTAGGGAGCTCTCGGCGGGGGATCAACGAAAATACTATATGTCTTAAGCCCTTCAGGGGACGATACGCTACCTATGGCTTTTAGCTTTCTTACGGTTCGCCAAACAGAATCCTTCTTGTCTCGGGACACAGCCGTTACGTTATATATACCTACGTCCTGTGTGTATCTATGTATGTACATGGAACAAGCATGTACAGACTCATATGTATTATACTTAACTATATAGCACGCTAAGCTACGATACGGTATATATATATAGAATAAAAGCGACTAAGTTTTTATCTAATATTTCCTATATCATATCATTCGTTCGTAACTCACGTGGCATTTGCCCCGGTGGGATATTGCGAACATAATTCTTACCAGAGGTCTGAACCGCTACTTTGGACGGCATGTTTATTCAACGTAGGATTTAAAAGAGTAGTAGGCCGCATCTCATTTAAGTAGAGGATGAGTGTCTCCAAGATCGTGAGGCAATGCGTCTTAGATTAAGACGTGGGCACTTCCTTACCACCACCGTCTGACTTAAACTGGCGCGTGGAAGTAGCCTACGACGTATTTTATCATCCAGCTCTTCTCACAAATCTCTCGGCCTCCGGACTTACTCATCAGCCATTGTCTTCCCCCGAACGTGATACTGTTTTCCTTATTTATTTTCGTTCGGGATAATCCCCAGGTCAATTTCGAGTCTAAGACTTTCCCTACTTTTTTGATTTTTTGATTTTTTTTTTTCTGTCTTCACTTTATTGCACAAAGTTTTGACTCGACTCGAGTCCGAACAAGACTCTGCACCGTTTTATACCCCCGTATATATATAGTATATTAATACCAAGCGTCTTGGCTGGGTGGTTTGCGATAAAGCAAAGAGCCCGCGCTAAATACTTACATAAATCTGTATTGCCTTGCGCCGCGCGCGAGCAGCTTATACCCCAACACCCACGCAACCCCGGCCCAACCTACACAAGGACGATTTCCTTCTACGAAGTTGACTTCTTCGCTAGTATCTACGGAGCACGAGGAGCGCCTTGGGATATAGTTTTATGCTTACTTATTTATTTATATATTTTTTTACATTTTTTTATCCCGTTTTGTTAATTATCTTCAATGATAATCATTCTATATAAATTCCCGATTTATGACCCTTGATAATTTCGCGATTTACCTGTTCTGCATGCCGCCCAAAGGGGAGCGAAGATTCTCAAAGGGGTTTACTTATACGCCTCTTTACTATATACCGGGACCAAATCTGCGATGAAAAATATGCGGTAGGAGGAACTCCGCGCTGATATGTAATATACAGAAAGCCATAAATATCGAAACACAAGTCGTCGACGTTTCTGTGGGGAACTGGGAGCTCTGTGGTTTGGGTGAAACTCAATTGATAACAGATAACACCCGGAATCTTTTTTCCTCGATTTATAAACCGACATTTCATTCCGATCATAGGTATATCCACATTCGCCGAAGTCAACCGCCATCCAAGGCCCTTAATTATCCATAATACGAGATTATTTACAGATCTGAAAAATTTTGGCATTTTTTATCGAGGGGTAAAAATTTGTCAAAAAATTTACGATTTCTTTTTTCTTTGATGCACAGTTTGGCATTGGGAGCGTTAGACACGATTGACACGCGTCGCTACGTCAACGGGAGGGTTTCGAGGTCCAGAAACGTTGCGGCCAAGACGCCGGCGCCCGAAGGTGGTATAGGTAGGTAGAGGGATAGAGGTTTGGTCTGGTAGCAGTAGCAATAAATCTAGCAAGTATATCTGAGCTCATGAATGTTATTAAGATACAACCCCCCCGCAAAGCACGGTGGTCGGGGGTTGCAGGGAGATACAGTAGAGGCAGCGAGCACAAGCGAGCGAAGCGAACGAGGAGAAGTAGAAGGAGAAACGGTTATGAAGAAATACCGCTGCCGGTAATCCCGCCATAGATCACCAACCGCCGGGCGCTCCGTATCCGCGCCTTCTTACACCGCGTCTTAATACTCGAGGCTTAACCCGTACCCGTACCTAGATATAGATATCTTACACATTTACTTGGGCCGCAGGCAGTTCTGGACCAATACTGCCACCGAAGATAGAAGTTTGAACGGTTGAACCACACAAAAAAAAAAAAACTTTTCAAACTTTTTCTCAAGCCGCGGTTATAACTGACGTTAAACCGTCGACTTCGTCTAACCCTCATCCACGCGAACTAAGGGGGTATTTTCAACGTCCTGAAAAAAAAATTTCAATACGTTATGATCCTTCAAAGCACAATCAGTTAAAATCCAAAATTTCTGAACCATCGCGTCTCATAGTTTAAATAGATGTAGTCGAAGTAACAGCAAGGATTAATCATCGGATCAACAGTCACTAGGATTATACATTATTTGGTCAATTTTTTGGTCAATGAGTACAGAATTCCTCGGTACTATAAAAATCACTTGAGTGATCGATTCCGTTCTACCAAATTTCAAAATCTGCATCAAAATTTGTCTGATCATGTGTTAAAGGCTTGTTAAGGCTGCATCTAATTCTCAAAGTCCGTAATTATAAATTCTGTGAGAAACTGGACTTGAAAAAAAAAATTCAGGACACACTGGCGCTTCGGAAATACCCCTATTTGAGACTTGTATAAATTATGTACACCGTTGACAAACTATTTTTCGGATAAAGATAAAAGAAATTTGATCAAACTCGAATACGTTGCCACGGTGTGTAGATGGTGACGTTGCTGAAAGGTTGAACAGAAAAGCTTCTTAAGATCCCAACGTCCCTTGTGCTTAGGTATAGACCAATCACGAAGAAAAAGGGGTATCGGGGCACGAAGAGACACAGACTCGATGTATAAGACTCAATATCCTGTCTGAGAAAAAGATAACCGATTCCTGTCAACGAATTTCAGGAGTGTATGCGAGAACGTGTGCTGGAGGCTATAGGAGGATCTGAAAATTGACGATCCATACTTCCCATTCGCTTAAAGATTGGTATACTTAACCAGAAATATCGAGAGGGAAATATCTGCCTATCAAAACGGACCAGTGCGGTGGCCAAATACCTCGAAGTCCCGGTGACCTCCGGTAGGACCTCAGTAATTCTGTTAGCTTGGTATAATGTATCGTGCCAAGATTCGAGAGACTCGTCCCTCGTCGGGGAGGTCGGCGAAGAGAGCAAACGAAGAGTCCAGTCGACCGCTGCAGATTGGCGTTATCAACCTAAGACTCGTTTCATCATCGAACTATGCCTCTCAATTAATTAATTGGGGTTCCCGGTATCAAATGGACCTTAACCAACATCAAAGCGCCCAGTCTTAACTCACCCTACTAAGAACCATCCATCTATGAAAGTGTCCCGCCAATTAATAGGGGATCCATACGTACCCGTGTTTGTTCGGAGTTCGTCGTCTTATCCTAATAATAAGTAAATAATAATATCACCGATTGGTAGGTATATATTGGTATCTGGGCTATATACATCATACCCATGAATTATGGTATGGGTACCGAATGTCCTGCGATCGTGAGTCCTGACTCTGTAGCCTTTCGCGTCTGAGGGAATACAGGCTTAGTTACAGGAGTTCGTTGACGACACTTTGGCTTCTGATTAGGACACAGTCACGTCATGAGAGAATTGGGTGAGTCGTTCTCAAGGTATGAAGATGAAAATCTATTTTTTTTTTTTCGCATTAGAGAATTTTTTTAGGATTATAGTGGTTCATACAAGCGAATTGGTAGGAAAAGTATTCTGGCGGAGATTTTTCCATCGTAATCAAATATTGAAAGATGACGAATTCAGTATCCTTCTGAACACGAGAGATCACGAGAGCCTTGGACCACCTTCGTAGAACACCCGTCACCCTGTACAAACCACACGCGGGGGGATAATATACCATTCACAGGGGCAGATCGGAGACGGATTATGACGAGGGTGTCAGCCCCCGATTTGAAATAGACACATTTAATGTATATAGAAATGGGGTAGAGATTGGAATCAATTTCTTCAGGTCCAGTCGAATTTCTATAGCAAAATTTTCATTGTCAGTTACCATTAACGTCTTTTTGAAATTTGTAATCAATAAATTGAACATTATTGCGATTTGAAAATTCGCGTGAAATACTGAAAATTTAAATCTCTGCCTTTCAAAATCAGTATGCAGGTAACTTAAGTTTGTTTCTATTCTTTGGCCCTTTATTGTGTCGATTAAGGAACAAAAGTGAAGTATACTCGTGTACAGCATACTTACGCTACTTGTATGTGTATATTCCTTGCGAGCACAAAAGGTTGGGCAGTTGTTATTTACAGGGAGTGGCTTTTTCAAGAACTGCTACGCTCCGAGATAGCATAGAGGCGCATGTATTCGTAAGCTTGAAGGGTGGTTTATGTATTATGGGTAAGATATCCGATGATTTAGCTCCCAGACCTCGGGGAGTCGAGTCTTATCTCGCGGCAGCGCGGTAACCGAGGTGTAATCTTTTATTAATTCTGTGACTTACGAAATTTATCGTGGCTTTTGTTTACCGGGAATACTCTCTTAAATCTCCTAAACTACCGAGCATCTTTGCATTATCTGACCAGACGCCTCCCCGATCTACCTTCCATTCTCAATTCTACTGTTACCATGCCTTATGAACCTTGCGACAAATTCATTCCCTTAAAAAAATTAAATAAAAATTCAATTAATTTGTAGTAAGACGTCAGGCATAATGGAAATTCAAGGGGGGAGTTCGTACTGTTTTTTCGCAGTATGTATATTTATTTGAGAGCCCAAATGATGAGCTGATTGGGGTTTTCAATTTTTTTTATAAAATAGATGACGGCTGGATTTTCCACGTTACGAACAACGGCGAATTCTATAACGACCAAGAATGGCTCTATATTATTATTAGAGTCCCTTAAGTCTAAGAGCCTTAAATCTGCGATAAGTTATGGGCCCCCCGAACCATGCCTTATACCATTTCCCTATAATATCTTAGTCTACGCGGAGGCGCCTCTTCGGCCTTTATCTCGCATACATTACTACACGCCCCTGAGACGAGGGGGGAATATGAGGTGGTGGGGTATAACGGGGGCAAGGGGGTAATTGAAAATAACTGCTACCCCTGAACCAAACCCCTAACCAAGATAAACCACCCCTGGATCATCTCGTGCGGGCTTCTTATTTCCCCGCGCATGTACAAACATTTTTCCAACTCCGTCGCTGTAGCTACGTATAATCCCCCTATGCCACAGCGACGTCTTAATTAATGAAAGACAAACTAAAAGTTTAAGGTTAATCTTCAAGACAAGAGCACATAGCAAGGAAGAACTTTTAGTTGAACGGAAAATCTCTCGCTATAATATATTACCATTTGTAATGTGTGTTCAGGGCTTATCCCACAACGATGAACAAACAGTGAAATAGATCTAAAATTTTTGGTTCCTATTTCCTGGTTAGTGATGATCAAAAATTGTTCCTTTTTTCAGATTTCTAACTAACTGGGGCAGACTTTACCATCTTTGCAAATATATATATTATAACCTAGGTATTTATAGCGGGGTTGAAGACGGGAGTAGCTGTAAGGGGTCTGGAGGTGCGATCTTCAAAACCATAAATCTGGCTGTATCCCACAGGATCGCTTTATTATAGATTTCCATGTAACGGGCGCGAAACTCTACCGAAAATAAAGAGTTGAGCCACTAAGCTGCTGAGTTTCAAGTTTTAAGTCTGTCTTGTCAAATAAGTAACTTAAATCTTCTAGTTTTCTTAGGCATCGAACGACTTAAGAACTACGCCTTATATATAGCCAGTCGATAATTGTTAAGATAAAATATATATAGTACATATCGATTAATTAATCTCCCTTACATGTAATTCTCAAGGCAGATGTCTAAGTCTTCTTTTCAATTACGAATATCAAACCGATGAAATTTTCCTCCGTATTATATCCTTTTACTTTTTTTTTTTCTATAATTGATGGAGGTCTAACATCGTTTAGATGGAATGAAAAATCAGAGAATGGAGACTACGGGTAGAGATGGGTGCACAAACGAGGTATTGCCTCTGGCCATCAAACAAATCGGCTACTCTGCCGGCAGAAGGCGAGTCACTCCATTTCTCGATTACTCGATTACTCGATTACTCGGGCTACTCGAT
Source organism: Macrophya alboannulata (assembly GCA_949628255.1). Taxonomy (NCBI): domain Eukaryota; kingdom Metazoa; phylum Arthropoda; class Insecta; order Hymenoptera; family Tenthredinidae; genus Macrophya; species Macrophya alboannulata. The sequence goes on from OX451208.1 coordinate 13,792,617, forward strand.
TAGTCTCGTACTCGTTTACAGGGACACGTCAACCGCAATTTAACATCGTTAACGAACCTCCAGAACATCCCCTACAGTTCAGCGCTCTCGTTTGCGATGCAGCAAGTACCGCAGCTGCCCATCCTGCACGTATTTAACATATCAACGGCCATAATTAGCGACCAACGTAATTATATAATTATCGACCATTCCAAATCTAATGAAGTTTTTTTTTTTATAACGTAATTCAAGTCTTCGAATCCGAAATTTTTCAAATCCTAAATTGATTGGTTGAAATGTAAGGTACTGTATCTCGTGAAAGACGTAGGTACGAGTGAGTCGTTGCAGCGTGGGGTAAGGGTATTTCCTCAGGGCGGAACAAACGAAGATTTTAATCAGTAACGAGAGAATGTGCGAAGTGAGACCCCGCCGGGGACTTGGCGAAGTGGATCTGTTAAGACGCGAATGACGTCCGCGTCGGCGACAGACGTAAAGATTACATTTGAAGCTCTACACAGGGGAGGACCACTGCAAAGTCGACTCGAGTCGAGTAAAACGGTGGCCGCTTATCAAAGCAATAAAAAGCATCGACTAGGATTGGCATTTCGCCCGGAAAAACGACGTCTTTAGGCTCTTCAGGCTCGGGGGTACCAGATAGGGCTGAAATATACACTCATCCGTTAGGCATTTTCTCGTAATGCCCCGATACAACGTGTAAACGGGACGTGTACAGAGTCAAAGTATGAAATACGACCGTGATACGAATAAAATATGAAAATAATATTCGCGCACTCGCCTTTAGCCGAGCTTTCGATGCTTTTTTCAGATTTCTAACGGAGTTCGAAAGGCGCTCCGTGATTATTAATCTACCAAAAAATGTGTAACAAGCAGCAGCTGTGTATACTAATTTTAAATTGTACTGTAAAGATATCTCAGTGCAAGCTCGAACAATCGGAATGGTATTATCAAATTTTTTTTTTTTGTTTTTTTTTCTTTCTTTTATAGCAGCTTAATTCTGTCACTGTAACACCTGAAGTTGGAATACGGGGAGACTTAGCGTAGAATTTGAATGCGGATTTGTCTCGTCTGAGAGCAGGAGACCCGAGCGACGATTAGACAATGCGCGAGAGACTGAGACGCGGGCGTCGCGGTGCCATGGGGTTGGCGGGGTAGGTCGAGGGACCCACCAGATGTGCGAAGCCTGATCTTGTTAAGGGAGCGCTGAACCACAAACAACCAACACCCATTCAAATTTACGGGAGAAATCTCCGTGCTTAGGCTCATTTCACACCGTTACATTAATCCAACGATATTAGATCGCGTTTAGAATTAGCCCCGGTGTAGATAGACTCAGTATATCGCTAGTTTCCCTCTTTTCTTAAAATTCCGGAGAAAAGAAAAGGAGAAACAATTTTTCTTCATATTTCCTCACGTTTTTCCGTGTGAAAAAAGCTTAATAGAAGTAAAAAAACCCTCGGAGACACCTAGAGGTATACATTCTTTTAATACGCGCTTGAACGATCGGGGTGGAAAGATACAACTCTGATTTATAAACATGCCACACCAATTACGAGTGAACGTTTGAAAAGATGTCACTCGGCTATACAGGGCGCGAGAATGACAAAGGCTCCGCAGAGATAAGCCACCCTTTAAATTTTTACCTTCTAAACGCAGGGTGGAAATGAATAAGAAAAGGAGCCTCCAGACTGGGGAGAAAGAGAAAGAGAAAGAGAAGATTTAACCATCAAGCATTAATATCCGCCACGTGCAAATATATCTACAGCCAAATATCTGTATAGCACCGTTTGAGCGCGAGATAATTAACAGAGACTCAATTAAATGAAATATTCTTGGTGGTAAGTGATTTTCAAAATCAGTCACTGAGCTTTCGAGCTGGTGCAACCATAATCTGGCATTCGTGGAGCTCCCATAATACCAGTAAGTAAGGTTTAATTGCTTAATTAATTGCGCACCGCATAATCACAGCTGCTAGATATTAGATTCTATATAATACGCGTCAGTTGAATAGCCAGAAGATTTTTCGAATTTTCTCGGGCTGGTTCTTCGTAAGTACGTTATAGCTGGAGAGGATGTTTATAACAGGTAAAAAATACCGGCGAATATTCGCGAAATCGTGGAGTCTGAGGCCATAAGATTCGACTTGAGGATATAGAACAAAAAAATAAATAAAAGCTTTGAAATGTATAGTATATATACTGAACGCGACTGACAAACATTTATCGACGAAGACTTATTTGCCCACCGGAAACGAACGGCAAGAAGAGTGGCTCACCACTCGCGGTGTAGAAAAAGAACGCCTCACTGACGCAAGGCGAAATCTTTAAAATGAAAGAAGACAGATAACCAAAGACACCCCGAACCAACGGCGGCCATCTCCGTATAGCTGAACTGAATTCTACCGCTACAGCCACCCACTTTCTCCACCTCACCGTCTACGGATGAAGGTGGAGGCGGAGGTGGAGGTGGCGGCGGCGGTGGAGACGGCGGGTTTTGGTATGGGGTTGAGGTTGGGGTTGGGGTGGCACTCGGCTCGAACTGATCAATACTTGAAACACCGCGAGGTATCGTCTCGTCATTTCCGGTGTACCGGGGACGGAAATGAAGGCGTTAAAAATATATAGTATACGTATAGAGTATAGATACCTAACCGACGTATATACCGAGGTACCGAAAGACCGAACGACAAGCAGGCAGACCGGAGCGACGGACCGTTCGCCCTCCTTGTAGATAGCGTTGCTGTGCGGTATTATTATATATTATATATATCCAGTATGGTCCGGAATGTTCTATACACAGGTTGAATGAGAGTCGTGTAACTTTATCGCGATACTCGATGCACGAGTTGATCGACTTTTAATTACGGCTATCTTTTTCAAACTCCAATACTCGCACAGAATAATAGAAAGAACTTCATTCCAAAAAAAGAAAGAACTTCTTCTCGTTGGCTGTACGAAATGAGCTTAAGATTTTGTTCTTCCTTTATTTGTTTTTTATCCAGTGACGTTTGCGATGATCTTGACCCTACATGTACACGCTCGTATAATACGATCAACGACATGTCAATGACCCTTAATTGACGCTATGGACCGTCTCTATACGACCTTGAAGTTTCATACTTCGATTGATAACTTCTAATCTTCAATTGACCTCAGACTACGACCGAACACGTGCGATTGTGGAGGCGCCACAGCCACCACAATACCGTTCATCTAATTATGAAGAGATTGCCTTATCGTTTTACCTACCTAACACCTCGACCCAATTAAGAACATCTGTTATTTGCTTAGAATTCTAAATTATACTCAAAATCACAGACTCGAATCGAGAAGGTAAAATTATAATTAGGGAGTGGAGATCGGCGCAGTTTGTTCATATTCTGAGACTTGGTTTTTCAGAATGAATCAAACGAGTTCAAAATCGGTCAATTTGCGAATAGAGTAAATAATCGGCATCCCTATGAGAGGCGTGACGTAGAGTGTGACTGGAGAATATTGGATTTGCAAGATCAAGGAAGGGGTTGGTTAGTATCAACAGGTAGAGGTTCCCTCGCTAGGTTTCGCCCTCCCGGTTCGTGGATAAGCTTCAAGCTAAGCGCCGGCGCCAGCTAAGCCACTAGCACCCAGAGAGGGTGTTACCCAAAGATACGATTGGTCCAAAGGGAGGAACAGAAAAATAATCGAGAAGAGGTAAAGATTGTAAAAAAGAGGTATTTCGAGAGAGAAGAAGGAAAAAAGAAAAAATAAACGGAAAAATAAATCGGGGGATGAAATTCCGGAAACGAATTTTCGCGGACAAGCCTCAGATACCACCCCCAATTGATTATTCTAATAATTCATCATGTGCGAAACTTTAATAGCCATGGATTTGTACAGCAATCATATTGTTCGTCTTTTCTATCGTGTACCAAAACTTGCTACTGTATTTAAGAGTGTGATTAATTGGTAGCCAATTTGTGAGATTGTGATGTAGCAATAGATATATACCCAAGTAGATCGAATCGAATATCTGTAATAAAATAATAGAGATAGTACATACGTAACGGGGGTATCCGCGTACGAGACGAGGTATATATCGGGGGTCAATTGGGGTCTGCGGCAGCTTGAGAATACCGGAGGGGGAAGTATGGGGAAATATCCGCGTGGGTCAGCCAAGAGAAGCTTAGAGTTGGTCGCTCAATATCGGCTTTGGGATACTTCAGATATTTATCTAACGTATTATATTTTTCAACGAGAAACGATATTCCGACGTTTCTTTCTCAGCCCAACCCATCTACCCACCGCTGGCTTTACGCACTGCTGTATAGATACAAGTAGGTATAATCTACATGCATGTGTGTACTTGAAACATTTTTTTTTTTTTCTGATAGTCAAATTGATTCCTGAATTCAAGTCAAAAAATTGTGAAAAAAACGTGTCTTTTTGTTCGAAAAAAAATCAGTCTAAACACAAAATTTTGAAGTAATCTTTTCTTAGAATATTAACGACGTGTAGAACGAGTTGTAGCTAGAATTCCATACACTAGTTGTCAAAGAAAGTGACTATTACCTGTGCATATAAACTTGCCCTAAATTACCGTTTCGTAGTAGGTAAGTCGTATTATTACTATCAGATAACAGGTGCGCGTTATTTGTACGCCTTAGACTCATGACGTCGTAGGAAATAAAAGTTTTACACACCGTTGCGAATATTGAGATCTGAATGACAAAAATTCGTTGTATCTTGTTACCCTGAGTTTATAAAAATTCAAAGCCCACACATCGAAGTATAGGTTCGTCTGTCCGCGGGCGTTCGCGGGCACGTACGTACGCAGGAGGCCTCGATCGATTGTCGGAGGTCGCAAACGCGACACTACACCTCCAGAGGGCCCTTAGGCCGAGCGATTCAATTACGAATTACTACGGTTTATTTTTAACGTCATGACACAAATTTCAGCTCAGCTAACACATTCGCCGGTTATCTCAGTGAGATATCAGAGTGAGCCGCGTGCGCGCCACTTATCAAGCGCTATGATAAGTCACAGAAGCGCAGGTAACGTAACCGCTCCCTGGACAGACGAGCGGACAGAGTTAGACGTCGTGGTTCAGGTGTTACAGTCTCAGTTTCCTCATATACCCAACAGATTTTCAGGGTAAATAATTTAGGCCTATAATCTGGTAATAATCGATCGACGAATCAAATGACTTCCTATTTTCAACGATGATGTTCACTGCAGGGCGTTGCAAAGTGATACCGAAGAGTGTTAGATTTCGTGCGTTAAGGCCTGCACGGTGTTGGAATGTGTATCATTATATAGATTAGCCAATTAACAGTAATCAAATATCGAATATGGCTCAGACCGATAAACAGATATCGAACAAACACTCAATTACCAAGTTTTCTTCGTGGATATTCATCCTATCTATTGCCTCGGTGATAGTCAAGGTCCAGGGTGGCTGTCCTGAGAGATGCTCGTGCTACTTGGACAAGGAACCCAGTGCGATCATCTGTGCGAAACAAGGCTTGACAGAGGTTCCTGATAATCTAAGCGATTTGGTAAGTACACGCCCACCACGTGTCAAAAATCGATGAATCATCGATTAGATTTAATAAGGAAAGAAAATTTTAATATAATCATCTTATTCCGAATATTGTTTTCAGCATTTTTTCAAGCCCTAGGGCATTGGCTTACGCAAAAAATTGTTTGCTATATACTTCTTGGGATTCGTTGCTGGATCGTTCCAAAGAAATATTCATATTATCAAAGCTACTTAATTTTTCTAATTACTTCTAGATCTATCATAAATCGCAATTGAAATCCTTCGAATCTGATACCTTATACTGAAGATTATCAAAGTTTTTTTAGATTTATGAAATCAATGACATAACTTCAGCCATGTTTGTTTACGTTTGCACAGGTGCAGTACTTGGATCTATCGAGTAATATTTTGCAAGAGATACCGGACACTATAACGCTCCTCGACCAACTGTCAGCTTTAAATTTGGCTAAAAATCGATTGACTGTTTTGCCAAATAGTCTTCACAAGTTGGATAAATTGCAGAGAGTTGATCTGTCTGGCAATGCTTTTACCAGCGTCTCTAGCATCGCTTCGATAAGCCATCTGACAAGCCTCAAGACTTTATACTTAGGAGGAAATCCAATATCTAGTCTGGAAGGGTTGACGAGCGCCACTTTGCAAGGCTTGGATCTTAGCCACTGCAGTAAGTCAAGAATTTCGTCAAATATCGCATCAATTTTGAAGCTATAATATTACGGGAAGAGATTGGCAACAGCAAAGTTAAATTTCGTACTTCCTATAACAACTATGTAACGTCGGATTCATTCACCCTTGATAACGTCCCTGTTTAATCAGAGCAGCAGTTCCGATAGCAGAAGCGATACGCGAATTTTTTTACCGCATTGTACGCTCTCTACTTTTTCATTTTAACAACTCGATCATGATTTTCTGATTTGATTGAACCATATTTCACTCATGGATTAGCCCTACAATCGGCGTTTGTCGCCTATAATACTCGAAAATTTTTTAGCTCAAAGATTTTGGTTGAATTCCGGGTTATCAGTGAAACAGTTTCTAGAACCCGTGCATAGAATCATTTTTTTTTTTTACATGACTCCTTATAGCTCTTTCGATTTTTCAGAAATCGAAACATTCGCAAATTTAACATTGAGCGGACTGCCTTCACTAACAACTTTGAGCCTGTTGGGAAATCCGTTGACATTGGTGCAAAAACCCGTAAGCGAAATGCTCAGGAGACTAGACATGTCCAACTGTCAGATAAATTACTTGAATCCAGATTCCCTTGAAGATTTACCGAATTTAGAGGAATTACGTTTGTCGAATAACCCGAGGCTCGTTTTCAGCACACGGTATGTATAAAAAAATTCTAACCAAACGATGACAATTATTTGTAGGTATGATTTACTGTGATTGATGTGTTCTAATTTAACAGATACGACACTCTGACGCACGATAAACTGAAGAGATTAGACGCTTCAAGATGTAACCTGGACCGACCTGGACTTCACGGTTTCCCACAACTAACCCAAGTGACATTATCCCGTAACTTAATTCGAATTCTTCCGGATAAAATTTTTGTAAAGAATGAAGAACTGCGTCAGATATCACTAGCTGGAAATGGACTCGATCAATTGAACAAGAGTGCTTTTGCTGGTCTAGTTAAACTGGAAAGCCTCGATTTGTCATCAAATTCGCTGCACAATATCCACTGGACGGCTTTCAGTGAGAACATAAACTTGAGGCTATTGAACTTGTCGTTCAATAGTTTACCTCAGTTTCCAAACTTGACCAGTGCTACGACGCTTTTGGATCTGTCAACTAATTTAATAGACGACTTTAGGAGCAACGTATTGCTCAACATGCCGAAACTCAAGACTCTCGACTTGAGCAATAATCGAATTGATGAAATTCCCGGTCAGTTAGAATCACAATCCTTGAACGCTCTGTACCTCCGACAGAACAGGCTGATCCGAATAAATAATCAAAGTTTCACTCAGCTACCTGCTCTCGAGAGACTTGATCTGTCAGGTGAGCGTGCAGATTCTGTCTGAACTAGAAAATTATTGAATTAAAGAACATTTTCGGAAAAATTGGATACAATCTTCATTGATAATTTTTTTCCCTTTCAGGTAATCGACTGACCGAAGCACCTCCGCGATCAGCTTTCGACCAGAATCCATCCTTGCAGGTAATTCTTCTGGATGATAACCCGTGGCGATGCGATTGCGAGCACATATTAAACAGTTATGAATTCCTAACGGAACCACCGGCGAAAACAAGCGGGCAAAGCCTGATCTGCCAAAGTCCTAGTAACGTGTCTGGCTTCTCATGGGAAAATGCCTGTTTCGAAGCATGGAACGGGCCCAATTTTACCTCGAAAGACAAAGCCTGGGGCATGATTCTAATCAGTCTATTAACTATGGTCATAGTATTTGGCAGCATTGTATCCCTGCGACATGCCATGAAAATGAAAAGACAAGCTTTCCTCGAACGTCAGGAATTGGACAGAGCAGAAGCCAGGGAAAGACTAAGGCTTCTACAAAGAAGGTCAGTTGTCGTCTTGCTAATACAACAAGAAGCCAATGTTTATCCACCTTTTTAATAATCGATCTGATCCGACAATGAAACCATGTTCACCAAGTCTCATCCGTCGTTGATAAAATTCTGATTCATTTTTTTCCCTCACTGATTTCTCCAGAGCCCGACAAGAGGAAGTGTTAATGGAGGACGAACCCCCGGAGCCAAGGATCAATCCTCTGGAGCTGATCGGTCCACCTAGCTACGAGGAGGCGGTTCACATGCCGCGCCTGGCACACTCGATGGATGCTCTGGACGCTATTTCGATGGAAAGTGTACCCGCTCACATACTCGGTTCTGTGGACAACCTACGGTCGAAAAAGAGGAGGCCTAGACGACCAAGAAAGCGCGCACAGAGCGATGAAAATTTGGCGCGGAGAGAGGAACGGCGAGAAATCAGACGTCGAAGAGCTAGCTTAGAGAGAAATCAGTCCGCCACCGACCTTGCGGACTCGGCTCAATCGCCGCTGGACTCTACTAACGAGTTTACGTCCTCCAGGACATTGCAGCCGAGACGGCCAAGGGCCAGAAGCATTTCGGACGGCGAAAGCATCAGGAATCGACCGCGACCTCTGACCCCAGCGGCTAAACTCAAAAAGCGACGTGGCGCCGCTAAAAATGGACATTCATCCGACGACGAAGACTCGGATGCCCACAACGGGATCGCCCCAAGTCTGACCAAGTCGAGCAGTGGCGTTTTTATAAAAAACTTGACCAGGGAACCGAGGAGCGGTTACAGACCGACTGCACAGGAAAGTGTCTTCTAGAGCAACCGTAGGAAACAGTTACTCGAACTGAAAAGTTGCTCTGTTCGGTCGGTAATACAGTGAGTAACTAGGGGCTGATTGTTAAAGGGTTTCAAACCTACAGTGAAAGCGTGCTTAGATGGGCGAAGAAAATTTCGATAGGTATCGAGGATCCGCGATAATAATTTTTCGATCAGTTAATGAATTTACGAGATATTTGTACGTATTTATTGCGTGTATACATATACATTGCGTTGCAACGAATTACCGAAATCTGTATTAAGAAAAAAAAATGTTGAATTTTCGTTCGACCTTGCCCCTAGAGTAGAATCGTATTTAATTATACACAGGGTAGATCTTTCTCTGTATGAAATAATAAGAGAGATTTCGCGAGTAATAAAAGATGGAGAAATCCGAGGCTTTTGGGTTCAACAGGTAATTGAATCGCCCACGTTCATCGAGTGTAACGGAACAAGCGACCTTACGAATATGAATTATAAGAATATATTCAAATCAAAGTGTCCTTACCGTCTGCGTCCCTAACACAGATATTCGAACTTCAGTTGCGAAATAAAACTGCCATGTTTTACGTCCAAAATCGTTATAAGAGACATTTATATTATATCACATGTCCCAATGGACCATGTACTACATACCTAATAAAGAAATTTTATAACAAAGTGATTCATCGCTCGGAAATTATATCCACACGTAGGTAATCCCTACGATATTTTCTCCATAATTTTCAAACTCAGAGCTGCATTACCCTACACCAAAAAGTATCTGACAGTCAATGAAAACTTGCATTTCATGGTCTTCTGTGAAATGAAGGGACTAATTATGACGTGAGTTTAAAAATTCAATGAAATCATCGGATTTACAGTAAGTATATTCAAGCTAGATCGTAACCATAAAAGGGGAAAACGCCCTAACTTGAAAGATTTAATCAAGATTACTATACTTGCCAGTAGTTTTCTAAACTACGATACAGTTATCTGAAAGTCAACACTTGGTACCTAATGATACCTGAAATTCCGAGTAGACTTATGTGGTACGGTGTTAGATATTAACTGTAAAATATTCTTGATAGAGCTAGAATAAATGTCGAAGAGAAATAATCATAGTTTTCTATTCGGGAATAGGTACATGTGTTTTGTATCGCTATACACGAATTCTTTTGAAAATTGAATAACTTATATATATATGAATGTAGAATTGATTGTTTGAACCATATTACCAGCTGCAGTTACGTACTGAAGGTTCCAGATGATTATATTATATGTGAAGGAATTTTAGCTTCACCGGAAATCTATTATATATAGGTATATATAATATTTATTATATCGAATAGTAACACATCTCGATGGATGTAATTGGGTAAAACATAAATTTACAATCATTTGGCTTAGAAGACGCGAACACTTATATCTTATACACATTTATGCGTATATTGTATATTATATATATGTATAGACGTATACTATTTGTAATATTTAACAATATATTATATTATATTATATTATATTATATTATATTATATTATATTATCTATGCATATTATATAGATACTTATACAATAATACATATATATGTATATATAATATATTCTATTTGAATGATACAATATACCTATACCTATATGTATTATATATAACGTTAACGATTGGTACGTATAACTATTTAAATGCTAAGTGAGCCGCATTTCAATATTTTATTTACGAAATAAATAACAAACCTGCATTGTCCATAACTTTTGACCAGGTACGTCGGCATATACATATATGACCCTGACAATTCTTATATGACAACTCACCAAATACACTTACGACTAATTACGTATATTATATATATATTTTATATCTAGTGATCTAGATTCTAAGGATTTATTATTAGTCTCACGATATACATTATTTAATTGATTTAAATGAAATTAAACATCACTGGTAGACGACGTACGATTATCGACTGACCCTAATTACATGCGTTAAATAAAAATTAATTTTCAAAACTTATAATATTTATCGTCTGCAGTCGAGTATCTGAAATCTGTAGAAAATGTTTGTTCGAAACGGCTGAATGATAACAGTTGAAGGTAGGTATCGTGTATCACCATATACATAAATATTATATAATGTCGTAAATTTGTAGAGTTTTTTATTTATTTATTAATCTTTTTTCTTATTCTTCCTTATATGGGATTTTCATTATCAATGTATAAGAATATAAAAATTGATAATCGCCTATATACGTTGAATTATAACAACCTCGTTACACCGAGTCAATCGCATTTAGTTAGTTATTCTTCCCTTAAATTTTCCGGAAAACTATGTACAGTACCCTTATAAGTTATAATACATCAAATGCCGGTAATTAAAATGGTACAAGTCTGCGCTTTCATAATTTCCCGAACATCTCACTCCAGCAATTGGTCATATCAAATACACTTTCATGGAATTTATCGTTTCAATTTACCAAAATCAGTTCAACTCTCGGTTAATATTACTTCGTAGCATGAGTCTCGCCATGGAATAAAGGGGGAATTAAATCGAGGAAAAATATGAGGAAAACTGTGCATCAGAGTCAACTCTATCACGGAGCGGCCAGAAAATCTAGCCTAGGAACACGACGCGTTAAATTAAAACGTTCGATAAACGAAGTTAAGACAAGGGTATGTAAAGGTACTAGACACAAATAAGAAGTTTAAGCGTCAAGTCTATAAGCTTTACGGCGTTTTGACTAGGTTCACACCAGGTTTTGTCCGCGTTATTAAGATCGGGGTCTTAGGAACGCTGTCCGGATTCTCCTGGAGGGTTATCTTCACTCTTTGAGTGTTCGGGCTCAATGGTGGGCTGTGACTTACGTATTCAGTACTGCTCGATGGGCTATTTGGTGGCGTAAACGAACTAGGCTGACCCTCGTGCGTCCTCGGAGCAAAGGTCGACATCGGCGGATGGGTCTTCACCTCTTGGAGTCCATTCGGTTCATCCTGAGGAGGCAGCGACTTCCTGGGTGGTTTTATAGGGTCCGATTCGGCCGCCGATGGTGTGTATTTAGTCCCGTTATCCGCCTTTGCTGTATGCTGGTCCGTCCATTGTCTGATTTCTTGAGGTCCTGTCCAGGGGTCTTGGTTCGGTTCTACAAGCGGCGCGTTCTCCGTGTTTCCATTCGAGGCAATCTTCGGCTGGTTTGTATTGTTAGTGTCCAAAAGTGACTTCCGTATGTCCTTTAGCTCACTTCCGCGCTCAGGATCCTCGTTTGACTTCTTTTTACAAATGCTACTCTTGTAGGCTGCGAATCCAACCAGCGCACCCAAAACTCCGAGCAACGCTGCTAGTACCACGTATGATCCCATGCTCTTTTTCGACTGATGGGTAGACGCCTCTCCCATATCATCGACGGATGTGTTATCCTCGCCAGTAACATTATCAAACTCTTCGGCGATCTTGTCAAGCTTTTTCCCCGAATTTGGAGCATTAGTACTCTCCAGAATGTCGACCTTTTTTGATACCATCGCTTCTTCCGTGTTGCCAATATTGTCCGGAAGCCCTGTAGTCGAACTCTGCTCTACAGTTTCCGCAGTTGTTGTAGTGAAGAACTCGTCTTCCCTCATATTATCATCCGGATCACCCTTACTGCTTGGGGTGGTAGCGCTCGAGTCTCCGCCGAATACAGCGCTCACCCATACGTCATACCATGACGGAGATGCAGTTGTGGGCTCCTCAGTGGTGGTCACTTCCGGTAGATTATCTTCCTTCAAAAAATCACGTGGGTTAATGGGTCCCCAGAGTCCAGATCCCTCTTCACCGGATCCTTCCTCTTCGGGTTCAGTCGCTCCGGAACCGTCGACGATCACCACAGAGTCATCTATTACATCAGGAGAAGCGAATACAAAATCGTCCTCATTGGTCAGAGAATCATCGCCAGTGACGGGCGCAGAAGAATTTGAAGAACCCAAATCGGATTTCACATCTGTTGAATTTACTGGCGCTGAATCTAATCCGCTTCGTCCTAAAACTGGTATGATTAGATCGTCAGTGACTATTACTGGGATATTGGACGTTTCATCTTCGGATTGAACGGGAGGAATGGGAGGTAGCTCTGTCACGATATATTCTGGTAGATCGTCCTCGGCGTCGCCTGACCCTGCAGCCTCATCAGCTTGCATCTCGGCGTCCTGTTCCTCGAACATACAGATAACTTCTGTATCCGGTTCAAGTAGGGAAACGCCTTTGAGATTAGGGGGTGACGTGCAAAAGACTTTCTTTGAAATCTTAACGGCATTTGCTAAGAGATCGTCTCTCACACGAAGAGTATCGCAGTTGCAGATGAGAGGGTTTCCTGACACTTCCAAGTTCTTCAATGCCTTGAGTTTTGTCAATGCCGGCGGTAATTGACGTATGTTGTTTCGTCTAAGATCGAAATTTTTCAATTTGCGCAACCCGTCAAAAGCTGATTCCTTGAATTGGGCGATGGAGTTGTCGGACATTCTCAGATCCACTAATCCCGTCATATTCAGGAATGTCCCGGGCTCGATGATCTCAATTTCGCCATCAGATAAATCCAGACTTTTCAAAGAGGGTGAGAGGTGTTTCAGGGAAGTTGACCTGAGAGTTTTCTCCAGTACGGAAGTCGACAGGCTCGTGAGCTTTTCGGAGTCGATGGACTCGACATCGTTCAACCTCTCGCAAATCGCAGTTTCTACATTCTTCAGGATACATTGAGCATTCGTAGAGCCCAGTAAGCCTAAGGCCAGAATTACTGCCAGCAACAGTGCTACCCGCATCTTTGCATTCGTCAACCTGCGACAGAAGTAAAGAACATAAAGATTATATAAAATTGTGAGAATTAAACGTCTCATTATTTAAGCGTCATCCGATAAACTGACGATGAGAATTAGAACTCTGCACTGTACGTGCGTCCAAGCGATTTAACATACATCCGTCTAATGACAATCGGACAAAGCACGAACGAACGTCGCGCATCGTTGTGGGCTGACGCCACTGTAAGTACCAAGTCCGTTCTGATAAAGAAACTGGAGTTAATCGAATTCAGCGAAACACTAGCGAGGTACTATCTCGAGAGTTGTACGTAAGGGATTATCAGTCGGGCTCGTGGATACCGATTTTTCACTAATGAGAAAATAAGTATTAGCCAATTTGGAGTAGCATACTCATAACACTGTTAAACAGAATTTCTAATGACGGCATTTTTCGGAGCCAACAGACAATATCGATTACCTATCGTCCATTCAAGGTACGGTGCATAGTGTACGTACGTTACTCATTATGATCGGTCAAATTTCTTAATCAACGTACAGAGATCGCTTAAAAGGAATTACTATCGGTGGAGATAACGAGCTAATTACTAACCCTGAATCTAATAAGACTCCCGGTATCAACGAAGACTTTGCAGCCGTACAAACGGGACGACTTAATGAATCTCAAAAGCAGTTTGCCGTGTCCACTTTTGTTCCGTTCTTATGCCGTAATATGAGAGCTGAAAAAAGGTGCATTGACATGTTTCCAGTCTCGGAATGTACGGCTATATAAGTGTAACCCACTCTCAGTAGTATATATTACTTCCTCTATTTTGCATAGTATTAATTTGTCCATAGGGTCGACTATGTTGCATGTCGTCATTGCTCGCTCCAATGATCAAGCAGCGTGTTCGGCAATGCGAAACAAAGTGCACGGAATTTCGATACTGTCGTTTGTCGCTGATCCGTGTCGTGATTCGCCTTTCTTTGAGTATCAATCCCAGAATTTCGATGAGTAAAAAAAAAAGAAAATAAAAGTAACAAAAAGAGCCCTGATTATAACCAACCTGGAGACTTGGTTTTGAGCTTTTGATTAAACGTTATCGAACATCGGTGGCTTATCCAGTGACGTAAAATATGCACCATCAAAGATGCACTGTGTCCGCGCGATATTGGAAATAAATAATTAGTTGATATAAGTAATTTTCCCGGGCCGCAGGTACAACTGTCACGGTTGAGTCAGGTCCGAGTCGAACGAACTTGGAACGAGTTACCTTGATCGTTAAGACGTCTGTTCGTGAATCTCTCAATCTCGAAATTGTACTTTCGAATCGGATTCCAATAAGAGTATTACAATAGGTAAACTTTTTCTTTCGAGAAACTAATCTCTGAAATTTTGCCAGCTGACTCATATTCTCGATTCACCTTCGAACACCTGGCTAGATATAAAAAAAAAAAAACACGTAATATCCAAGTAGTTTTGTATGTGGCGTATTGTATAATTAAGCATGCGCATATATATGTACACATTTTGTTTTTGGGACCTTGACGATCACTTACACGCACGCATTAGTCCCGCGGGTATGTATCTATATACTGTACATCTAAGTCTACCGTACACCTTAATTCGTGGCTCAAATTTCAACGATTTTTAAACAAGGAATTGCAGCGTTTGTACTCACGCCATGAATTGGGATCGTTAATAAAAACTGGTTGAACGAGAAGCGGTATTTCCTCGTTAACTTTCCGGCCTTAATTTCCGCCCTTTTGTAAAATTAGATGATACTCCGCGCGTATAATTCATTTACGTCAATGCGGTCAGCTATTCGCAAGTATTTTCTCTCTATAGCCTCGAGGTTCACCTTGGAATTTTCTTAAACATCACATTACGTTAAATTCCCTGTCAGATAGGCTGTCTTACACTCGGCTGGGCTAGTATAGGCTGGTCAGCCAAGTAAAGACAAAACCAGATAGTCGTTAGGACAGCCAGAAACCGCGAAGACTCATTGGCTCGAGCGAGTCGCCCGATCTTTCCGTGTCACGGATGAATTCGTTTCAATTCACCATCAAGATACGTTTTTTGAGAATACTTGTACCCAGTTTCAAGCCTACAACTATGTACAGGGTCGAGAGAGCTAGGTAGCTCGCGTGCTGCTCTTCGCCTTATGGGCAAAGTTTATTTTTCATTTCATGAAGTTTATAAAGCCCGAGGGTCCACCGTTCGTGCAATGGCTTCTGGGAAATGGTATAGGTATATGAGTGCATGGTGCACGCGCCTTTCTTGTATATTTATACATTTTTTTTTTTTTTTTTTTTGGTTTCGTTTTCTTCTTTTTTTTACGAATTACTTCTTCCCGACAGATGGAAAGGCGCACTTCATTAAAAAGCAGCGTGAATAAAAGAAGCGGAAATGTTGTACAGCTGAAGAAATAATTAACCACCTCGTGTCAGAAAATAAAATAGCCTATAGCTATCACGCAAAAAGGTTTAATCATTATCAGCTCCGCCGAAGATTATGTAATTCAAATTGTGATAGTTACTTAGATAGGCAAGTACTTCTAGACTTAGATAATTCGGCACACAATTATGTGAAATATTAATCAAGAAATGACGGAGTGGGGCGAAAAAATAGACGAATTCAGTTATAAAATTAGAGCTCCAAAACCGGATATTGATAAGATAAGTTAAAAATGATTGAAAACCCGTCGTGTAGTCTCTATCGGCATACTAATTAGCTTGTGATAATCATTACACTGAAAGGTATAAAATGTATACTTATTAGTACTCATATAAATTAAAGTAAGATACAGCCACCACCTTCGAAGTATCAGGATTGAAGAAATTTGCCAGCTATTCCGTTCCTCGAACTACTTCAGACGTCCAGATGAGAAGAATCAATAGTTCAAAAAGAAGAAGTTCAAGCCGCAGTATATAATAGCTATATACTGTATTGTGCTTTTTTTTTTTTGGTAATTGGTCGTGAGTAAAAAGAACGCGATATATCCGTCCTTGGTTTCGAATTATAAACGAGTTTGGAATGGATTGTATCAAAAAGTAAAATTGCTAGTTATAGGTACACGAAACGTGTGTAATTAAAATTTTTCGGTTTATCATTATTATAAGTATATACTGAAGCCTTCACAATCCGTGACTTTGTGATACTAAATCTGAAATTCTATCCAGCAATATATGCCGTCAACGGTAACCTTGCTAATGAAATAAAATCGTAGTCCGTTTAAAAAAAAAAAAACGTGCCAACGTCTTAATCCAGTGTTAATAATTTGCTTGTCTCATACAAAGATTCAACCTTAAATCAGAAAAAAAGTCGAATATAGCAGAAGAAAAAACGCAGAGTTGACATTGCTTCCTATAATTTACATTCATATTTAACTGTTTCTGATTATCATTTTTACTCTATTTAGTGCCTATAGATCGCCCCTTATTCATCACATTGGGATATTGTTCAAGATCGAGCTACCGTCTCACTGTGATAAAGATTTTCAGTTTTTATTAATTTCACCTAATATTATGGCGCTGAAGATGTTGGTAATCTGCAATATCTAAGTACTTGTAGAATCTACCTCGCGTCGATCATCGTCGTTTTCATATCTAATCGCAAAACTACTGGTTTTGCGGTTATCACATACCAATATATTGGCTATTATATAATTTTGTGCCCATGTTCAATCCTCAGCTAAAAAATTCATGCTAAACAGAAGATCTATAGGATTAAGAGTGAAGCGAATCGAAAGTTAAATGTCACACTTTCGCATAATTAATAATGAATCCGATTGATTCGACCTATATAGTTGTCGAGCGTGAATCAGTCCATCTGTTCGATCGCTGCAATTACTGAACATTATTAGGCAGACGGTCGTTAGTTGCCCAGTTTGATCACGATTATTAATAGTAATGATAATAATGCGAACCGTACGCTAATCTGACTGTCGCTCGTTGTTTGAACGAATAGCGATAAATAACTACACGAACCCTCTTCCGGAATACAGTGATCACTATTGTACGAGAAATTCAAATCGTACAGCAAATATCAAACGGGAGATAAGACTTTAGATTAGTAAAACATCGAACCTATCACCCCTATAAAAAAAAGTCCGTTATGATCTAGAGAAATGACGCGTCGTCCGCTATGCGATAGATTTTCCGGAATAGACAAAAAAAAAGATTCTTACCCAGAGCAAAAAATTGTTTGCTCTTCATCATTCGCGAATAAAATGAATGGCACGAGGTTACCAAATATGATCCCAGTGTGTGAATCGCTTATGAAGCTTCCGTACCAATCGAAAGATGGTATGAGACAGGAAAGAAAAAGTTTCGTGCACCGATTTAATTGGAGTAGCTACTTACTGATATATGCGATAATAATCTAAGAGGGATTCCAACTATTAACAGATAATATGTTGTTCACGATTAAACCGAAGATTTCGAGACGCAAAAAAAAAGTCTCATGGATCAATTTATTTGAAGTATTTAGGTACTTATGGAGCAGACGGTATCGACGATTTTTGCACGTCATGATCGGTACTCGGGACACGATCGCGTTTGGCGAAGCGAATTAGCTGGTGAGGTCATTCCGCTATTTTTTTTAATACTCATTTTATGTCATGGTGTGCAAAATTGTCCGGTACGATCATGGAGAACTAGGGCAAAGTGGTCAGTAGAGGCTTTCGACCATGTGCACGATTCGGAGACTCATGTCTCCGGTGTGTCTACTCAAATCAGTTTGGTCTCAATCCCACTTTCACTCGTAATTAGCATACGACGAACTATTACTTGAAATAATCTTACGACTGAAACGATGGGGCAAGAATCCTGACGTTTTTATTTCATCGTTTTGATGATTAGTAAAAATAATGCAAATACCTAGACATTGCGATTCACCTGGATAATCATCGCTCCGAGATATTTCTGGTTTTTTAATTGCCAGGCTTTAAGCGGTGTGTGCTGCGGTTTGGTGATACAGTTAGCGTCTATAAAACCAGAATCAAAAGGAACAACCGCTAAGAATCGCATGCGTCGGGTCACTGACACGCAGGTATAAGCTAAGTAGCAAAAGACAGAGCTAAAAACAATGCTAAAGTCTTCGACAAATATAAATAAACCAGAAACGAGGGCGGTATTTCTGAGGATCAAAGCACAGAGCCTAAGGTCACATTAATCGAGAATCGTTATCGTAGTCTTAAAACGAGATAAAAGAACAATTCAAATAATGAAAAAAGAATATAAAAAATGATTTCCGGCGTACAACGGAACTGGGCCTGAATCAAGTTAATTAGTAATCAGAACAAGCCGTTCCATTATTTCATTTAGAATTACTCTAGAACACGTTCAACTTCCTTAATTTCGTGCGAAATTAACTCGTATGATAAATGAACGGTACCTAGTTGCTAAGGTTTATAGATTCAAATCTTGAAATGAGATTATTCTCGTTAAACCGTTTCTTACAGTAATATACAACATTTCTATTTGAACGCTTATTATAGGACCCGACGTTTTCCGTCATACTGCAACCTAGACGGTGCAGTAGGATGAAATTTACCGCGTTTTAATCGCCCTGACATAGCTTTGGCGAAAAAAAAAAGAAAAAAAAATGTTTCATGTATCCAAGGATCGCTTATATATTTGCTTTTATATACTCGCATGCTCACTTATTCAAACAGTGTCACGTGCTTGTATACTTACATTGCATTTACTCAGACGTTTCTTTAGCAGCACAGCGACCGAAGCATCTGCAACATATCAAACGATGACAAGCTGATATAGTGAGTGTTGGTTATTACATAGAAGAATTATTGCCTTCTAACTATGTGCAGAGGAGTGACAAAAAATAAAGTAAAGAAAAGTAACCGAACTACAAATAAACCTGCCGCAGGTTCTGCGAGATGTCTGCATTAATTTCCGCCTCTGACAGAGAACACAGAGTCTAACACATGCTGTTCAACGTATTCAACCTTCGGAGAGCATGATGCGCGGTCCGGATCAACATGACGCCGCAAAAAAAAAAAAATTTTTTTTTTTCGTGCTTCAACTCAAACAAAAAGCCGCAAATGTTAATATTTTTTTTTTATCTACTAAACATCTCTATATATATATTTTTTTTATCTACCGTAAGGTAATTTTTATTCAATAGATTATAGGTAAGGATTGATTTGAATTTTTATTGTTCACCATTCATATACCTATACATAGGTATAGCTTTTTAATTAAGTGCTGTACATAAATGAGAATAAATTAAAAAAAATTTCAATCGTTTTGAATATCGTATATACGTATAAAGATACAAATTTACCGTTTCCTGATTTGTATCGAGGGTAATGCACCTATACCTAATGACAAAACTGATATATACGTACGAATACTGTCGCCGACAGGTGAAAATAAATTTGGTTGAAATTCTAATCGACAGAAAGCGGAAAGAAATTTTTTTTTTTAAATTTTGTTTTTTTTTCAAATATTTTTAGAATGTCGCAAAAAACTTCTGAATAACTTTTTCTATAGCTATACCTATCACGTAATCGCATGTCGACGCCCGGATGCGGATGGCAACAGAGAACGTAAAGTACCGGATTGCAAAGAGTATAGAGAGAAGACGCGTGACGCTCAGTTTGGTCAAGACGGACTTTTTACCGGCTGCAGAGGTTAACGGTATCGTCGGCCGTGTGGTCCGATTCTCCATATGTCTATAGCCTCGATCCTTATAGGATCTAAGATCATCCCTGAACCACTGAAGCAACTATCGGTCAGTTGATATACGTGCGGAAGTGATAGGCTATCATATACGTTCTATCATTATAATTTTTCGTAATTGAGCCAGATATATATATATCGAGTATACGCCATATTTGAATAATTCTATGATTGCAGTAATTTTTGAAATGGTAATATAAGGAAAATTAAATATTGCACGAAGCGCGATAATTTGAAACACATTAATTAGGTCTGAAATGTTCTATTGCTAAATAATTAAACAAGTCAGAGACTATAGTGATTAAATTTTAACATTTGGGTATCGTGATATCATATGAATTTTTAATTTTTTACTTTTTCTTGTTCATATTATCTTTCATTAATCCGGATTGACAAGATAAATCAAAAATATAATTAAAATGAATTAAGAAATAAAGATGTTGCAAGACGTCGAGAGCTGGAATACTTTGAAGTTATATCACGAACCAATGACGCGAATGACGATTATCAAAATGCGCGATACACGGTTCTTTTATACGATCTTTGATAAATCAATATTACACCGTCGTATTAATCACGAGTTTAATTGAAAACCAATGATATAATAAATATATACAAGCATTGAAAATTCCATCCGACATACACAGAGTTTAGATAATATTTTACGTCACATGGGACTGACTCGGTATACGCATATTGAATAAGATATTTCCGTTGAGGCTTCGCTATGGCCAACGATTCCATTCCATTTACCGATTCGATGCGAAATATTGGTCCCGCTTCAGGATAAGGTTAGGTCGAATTTATTACAGACTATCCTAGTACTTGATCCAATAAACCTAGAAGAATTAGACGAAGATACTCGTTTATCTTTCTCAATTATTTTATTTTTTTTTTTTCAAACTTTTTAGTCTTCAGGTACGTTGCAGAACAGGTAATATAGCTCGCCATTTCGGAACTCTAATAAATAATAAGTAATATATAAATTAGATTATACCGAACCGTGAATGATTGAAATTGAACATAACGATAGATTCGTGCAGTAAATTCTTTCATTAAACTCTCGGAAAATACTAATTTTTTTTTTTTTTTTCTTTGAGTTTATAACAATCGAACGAGAACAGCATCCGCCGTCGTCTGATTGTCTGTCAATACTGCAGGGATATCTACTCGGACAGTATGCTATATAATTTATACATACATACATAGGCAAAAAAGATATCTATAGAAGAAAATAAAAAAATATATATATACATATACGAGTCGCCGAGGTCATAGGGCATCCACCAACAGCCGCGGGCGTCAGCATTGCTAATGGGTACAGTGGTGGCCTTCGGAGAGACCCGAACTTGCGGCCGGTGGTCATAACGCGGAGTTATAAAGTCACGTTAAAAAATCACGCAGATATATACCATACGTAATAAATAATTATATATACATGTGTATATATATATATATATATATATATATATATATATATATATATATATATATATATATATATATATATATATATATATATATAAGTATCAATAAAATAAAGAACGTCGGTAAAGCGACTCCCGCATACAGATATCGGAAATCTGGGCAGGGGGAATCGCTCATAGGTGAATGTAGATAAGCGACGAGGTCTGATAAGCTACCGACTTTTTTCCCTAACCACGACCGGAGAGAACGTTGCCATCAATTTATACATATCATACACGTAGGTATAGACGCATGATTAGAAAAATTCATTTTTTTTTTCTTTTTTTATAAATAATACTATACATATTGCTTGAATATATAATTTGTTGCTGTGTCTTTACTGGCATATACGAACTTCAAAATCAATTATCAGAAAAATTGATGATCTTATTTTTTAAACCGCGATCGATCGATTGATGTCTGATTTTTCACGTTATCTATTTAAATATATATATACGACGAAAGTTTAACTTTCGATAATTATATTACACGACGCCGATGACCCCGGTCGATGTTTTTAGCTAAAATATACATTAAGATAAAAATTAATCCCCGTATATATAAAATTATTCTACATATATGTATACGTAGGTATAATAACGATCATACGTGGCACTATAAGATAGGAAGTTTGACTTTGGCCTTGGCTTTAAGTTTATTTCAAAGTTTCGAATAACTATTATAATAATGTATGAGGAATTGAATATCTAACCCAGTTCACCGAGCCGCTGAAGGCTGGTCCATAATTGCGCCAAGACCTCGTTATAATTTATTATTAAAATAAAACGAGACCATATGTTATTAAAGATTTGTCAGTAACATGTATACATGTATAGTCGACAGTTTATCGTTTCAAATATATATACATACGTACCTATATATATAAATATTTATTAACGTGTTCTAAATTTATATTTAATCAGATATATACACAACGCATCACACCGTGAGCATTACTATTTTCTATTGTTCAATTAGTCTGATAGTATTGCATACATACATATATACACACTATATACAAATGGAAAGAAAAAAAAAAAAACTAGATGAAATTTATTGCCATTTAAAGCTTATCGATAATAACGTTCGCGAACCACATCATGGTGTATAATACCATCCATAAACAGTAGGAGCTTTTATATTCGGCCTAATTTTATCGGCAATAATAATTAAACTGATACATTAATTAAAGAATTTCCAGCTGACTTATGACCTTCGAATATATATATCTAACATACTTATTCACGGTATCAATTACAATCCGAGAGATTATTTTCTAGGACGTTTGGAACCGATTTTCCGGTCGCAAAACGTCGTTATAATTTCGTATAAATTTTAACCGATACCCAAATGAAAGAAAAAAAAACGAAACAAAAAGATTTGAAAAATTGCTGTGAGAAAAGGTCGGTCGTACGTAATAAAGGGGCCATTACGATACAGTTGGAAGTCGTTTATACGGATAAAAATGGAACGGAAGACGGAATAATAGAAAAATGAACCGGTGTATGAACACACACATACGCGTGTACTATAATGCACACATCATTTACTCGAGCTAGAGAATCGTTGAAATTTTATGCACGATGGATATACGTGAAAGGGAACTGCCTAGGATCGTTGTGAGTCAAGTATATTCGGGCTTAAGACCCTTTATTTTTAATAGCCCTATTCGTGAGGGCAGATTGTGACGTAGATAGAGAGATAGAAAGAGCTGTGTGAAGCATTAACCCTTATCGTGGATCTAGGCTGCGTAAGGTGTAACCTAGAACCGAGCTTTAATTTTCAAAAATGATGTGTAATGGTTTGCAAAGGTTACCACCGCGGGAGCAACGAATTATCGCAATATCATTACGCAACGCACGTAACGACAACCCGTGCTCAACGTTAACGTTGGTCTAGCTATGTGATGGGCCAACTTTGAACACGCACACTTAGCCGCAGGTGTCTAATCATCCACAAAGCCAAGAGAAATCGTAAACTTATGCATGTATGTGTGAATGTAGGTATATAATATGCGTGTACGTACGAACGAAAGCAGATGTCTTTTACTCTCGCGGTTGTAAAACCGTGTCTCTACATCCTGTGGAAGGTATAACAATTTCGCTACCTGCTATAGGATACATAAACTTGCCGATGTCATAATATGCTATAAACCTGAAAAAAAAAATCTAGACACGTATAAAATTTCTGATTATTATTAATATATCCATCAAACTGAGGCTCGGTAAATCCGCAACGACTATATCGATCATAAAATACCTTACCGACTCTCCTATATGGTATTACTTATTATAATCTACGCGTAATATGCGGGTTTATCCGTTGCAGATTCTGCATATCATGTTTCTCCGTCTCAAAGTACACAATATAGATCTCTCTGTACTGTATGTACTATAAATTGCCCTTCTTTCGTCTGATCGGATCTATTAGATTATTATTCTACTAAAAATCGAAAATAAAAAAATAATTCATCCGTGTGTCTATTACACGTATAGCTACACGGTATAATCAGCGGGATAAACATCTTACGCGTTATACATATAACTAACCGCAGGGATCGTTTTTGACTGGCTAGGATTAACATCCGAGCAACAGGTGAGCCTCGTATATGCGGACGGCTGAGTTCGTGGTCTCGGAATAATTAAGGCTGTATACCTGTAAGAAAGTGATAGTGTGTAGGTCTAGGTCCTACGAGGTAGATATAGGTATCTAGCTGTAGACTCCGAGTGCTTCGAGTGTTTCATGGTTTTAATTCAAACGCCATTACGTTGTGAGATCTTCTCTAGATAACGGCATACCCGTACACGATACGAAGACATTTTTCAACTCTCCCACCCGCTAAATAACCAAACAAGAAAAAAAAAGAAAAAAGGCTAACTAGAAGACACGTTCGGGCGTGGCGATAGCCACACTAGCTCCGGAACAAAAAAGAAAAATATTTTCACATCGTCATTAGTGAAGAATTGCGTGAATATTGATTCGCTGATCGTCTCAGCAGGTGCGGTATTATAAAAACTATGAATGAAATATGGTTTTGAATTGATTGCTGCAGGGGCTATAAGGAATAGGAGACTGAAATAAAATTACCTCAAATTTTTGATAATGAAATGTGAATAAAAACGGTTGAGAATTGATGTAAAAAAAAGATTATTCAATGAAAGGACTTGAATATTTTCGCAATACCGAAATTCGCACGTATAGGTATACATATATATTTATTGGTATAATAGCGGTAGCGCGTGCGCCTTCTTCGAATTTACACTCTCTCGATGGTAGCTACGTCACTATACTGACCAATACAAAAATACATCTCTGTCACCAAAGTCACACTCACGAAATCGCACATTGATATACATAAAGAATATACCGCCGAACACACTATACTAAAAACCAATGTGAAAAAAAAAAAATTTCTTTTTTTTTAACGGTTCTTTAAAAAAAAAAAAAAAAAATTTATATATTTCTAGGACACTGCACATAGCTAAAGTCACTATTATAGACTTCCACCGTGATCCTTACCTCTTGCAGGATAGGAATAGGCCTCAAAAAAAACAGTTGAAAAATGATCGGTTTAAGGGGATGGAGAGAGAGAAGAAGAGGGGGTTGACACCCCTGTTTGATAAACACTATCTTGTTATTTTGGGGGATCGGAGGGAGGGGGAGGAAGGGATGATTAGACAGATCGATGATCCAGGCACTAAATTAAATTTCGAATCAATGAGAACGATACTATCACAGACCGAGGTCGAACTAGTACTGTGGTACGACGACCAGTCGCGCGGTCCCGTCGACACTCGCTTGAAAAACCCCCACTAACTGCTATAGCGCACATTGACGATGAACAGTGAAGTGTATAAGCTTCGTCGTCGTTGTCGTCCTCCAACTCAAAACTACATACATAACGTTCCAAAACCACGCCTTATCTTTTGATTACGCCAATCGCCTGATCACCTCTTCAGGGAAGAGTTGACCCCGTGCCTCCGTACCCAACCTTAGTACTCTATATATAGGTTTACCTGACTAACGTGTGTGTGATTCAGTTCAGTTAAGGTTTATTCTTATGCTTTTTTTATTTTTTGCAAGTATTCTCTACCGTGCGGTTTTTTCTGTTTTTTTCTTTCTCTCCTGTGTTGAAAGTAAAAGAAAGATGAATAAAAAAGAACCGAAAAATGTTGCAAATTTTTTTTGTCACAGTTATGGGTCGCGGATTTAATCGCGGATGAAATATTCGCGCGTGACGCCATTGATAGATCAGTAACAGACAAATACTGCACACCTGTCGTATGATGTGAACGTCAATAAACGATCAGCTATGTTAAGTCGTGTGGACAGGTATATGAGGTGTATATGGGGTAGTCCACGTGTACTCGTACGTGGGTCCTGACCCTCACCCTCTCAGATTTACCCACCGGTTTATTATATTCTTTCACCCACCGTAAGAAATTTTTTTGAATTATTATAGATTTTTTTTCAACCTCCGTTTCGGAGCTACCCAATTTTCAAACGATCGTAGCTCAAAATCGAAGGGTCGCAGGGCAAAAGTTCATTCTACAAAAATGATTGCGTTTTGTTTTACCTATTGGAGTGAATTTTTACGGATTTTTTGGAATTCTGCAATAGGAGATTTCATACAAAAAACAATAGAAAAAATCCCCCGTTTCAAAATTTTCATTTTCTTACATTAAATACTGTGACTCAAACCGAAACTTTTCATATCTTGGCCAAGAAGGTTTGAGCATTCTTTCAGAAGTTACAGGCTTTTGAGTACGGACGAAGACTTTCAATTTCTTCAGAAACGAAAGCTTAAACTATCTTGGTCAATCTGAGTCACAGAATTTCGTGTAAGAATATGAACATTTTCTTTTTTTTTTTTTTGTAAAGCGAGATTTTTTATGATTTTTGTTCGGAATCTTCTATTGCAGAAGTCCAAAAAATCTGTGAAAATTTATTCAAATAGGTAAGGAAAGACACAATCATTTTTGTAGAATGAACTCTTGCCCTGCGACCCTTCAATTTTGAGCTACGATCGTTTGAAAACCTTGACTACCAAAAAGTCAAAATTCGGTAGCTCCGAAACGGAGGCTGAAAAAAATCTATTATAATTCGGAAAAATTTCTTATACAGCGGTTGAAAGAGTATAATAAATCACTGGATAAATCTGAGCGGATGAGGGACAGGACCCGTCCGAGTTGACACGGACTACCCCATATATGAAGCGCGGGGTAATCCTTATATTGAATGCAATTAAATATGTATAGAAAATGAAAAGCGAAACCCTCGAGGCAACTCAATTGCGAATAAGTTGACTTTAATGGACTGCGCGGCTGGTGCTGATGCTGCTGCACTGGTCCGATGGTGTATTTAAACTATACACCAGTCCGAGAGTTGTAGAACGGCTAATCTGTCTACACAGTATATAGTTAGTTAATTCGTGACATTCGTGTACCGTATATACATGTATCTACGCGTCCTGAGTACTTAGTCATTTTCGGCGGTCGTATTATAGTTACGTATATGGTTATGATACGTGTATATATGTGTACGTGCATTATACACCTATGCGACTAACATATACGTACACACCTAGCTAACTTATGGGTATACACGTTCATTTTTTGACCTACAAAACTTGTGCGCTGTATATGAACATAGAGAGGTCTACCTTCTCCGTATCTAAGTACGTATACGACATTCCCTATCTCATAAGACATAAGTACTTCTTTTCTCGTCATTTATTGCCTTGCGCCAGCCTTACACCCAGTTATTACCTGTTGACTCGGAAATTACCGGCCCAAGATGATGTCTACTATCTGCAGATATTTCGTAATACGAAATATGAGATATGCAACTGTACAACGCAAGGATGTACGTCTGTAATTCGTCATTCCCAAAACGTAGATATTTTTCATGATGATAATCTCTCGATTTGTTATTCGTTCGTATTATAAAACTGCCGATGTATATCTCGACGTACGGACGATTGTGGACTGGGAATAATTATCGTCTAATCAACCTATTTAAGTGCGAACGTTATTTGGGCGTCGGTCAAACCATCGCACCGTTGAACCGATATTTACTGTAGATTTATTCCGAATGAATATCGATTCGAATTTAAAATTGGCCGAATTTATTACAAAGGGGAAAGTTTGACTTTCGTTGAAGAAACGTCCGGCAATCGCGGTTCTCTATTCTGTACATAGTATAAGAAGAAATAATTGACCAGTCTTAATTACGAATGCAGTTTCGATCGCGGTTGTAAAAAAAATTTCGTTGTGAACGGAGCCTTAGATCTGTCTTAGAAGAGCACTTAGGCCAGAGGTAACTCTATAACATAAGCGTGCCAGTTGGTGGCAAATCTGCGGATGCTTGCAATTGGAATCCCGCCTTATATATACCATATAGTATAGACATATACATATGTAAACCATCAATCGCCAGCCATAAACGTAGTTAACTTAATATAGACGCGCTCGAAACGTGTGCGATTCGCGACCTCCATATATCCGCGTAGGTCAGTGCTGTGATTCTCTTTATATAAAACGATATTTATTATTATAACTATATGCATAATCGTTATATATATACATTATCGAACGTATACACCTTATACAGTCATGAATTTTTCCTTTATCGATCGAATTAATTAGGAAACGTTTATTTCAACGATCCGAATATATTTATACCGTGCAGGTACTTAAGATCGACCGGTATCGATTAGAAGTTTACCATCAAGAGTAACGGAAAGGATATCAAATTCAAGGTCAGGGTTTCCCCGCAGTGTAAATCCCAGATACGATCATAGCAGTATAATATACCAGACTTAAAAATAGTCAGCGGTTACCAAAATGGACCTAAATCCCGTCTCTAACAAGTCGCGGTACACGACATCATACGCCTCCTCGTGTGACAAATCAACGAAGCTATTACCAATGCGTAGTGCGTGTAATGGTTTGAGGTCAGCAAATTTCACGGCCGCCTCATTTTGTACGGCAATTAGATGTTAGCAGGACTTGGAGTAGAATTACAATGCGGAGTTGTATGTCGAGCTAATTCGTCCCCGTGCTGATGTATGTGTGTGACGTAAACTTGTGATAATTATATCCACCTGTACTCAACAATTTTTTTCTTCTTTTTCTTCTTCTTCTCCTTTCATGCACTTTGCCTTTATACTTACATCCACCTTTTACCCTCATCGTCGGTGACAGCGAGAAAATCTTACGAGTTAATTATTAGAGGCCTATTATACATCGACATATGGACGTCTGCATTCAAGATTTAGTATAATTGTAATGACAGTACTACGTTTATGTTAATTTAATAATTACTCCGTATACTGCTTCAAACTATAAGGTAGGTACACCTATAACTAAACACATCGTACGATTTTAAAGTTATTCTATACAGCTACGGTTACGTAACCCCGGATATACATATAACTGCAGCAGTCGGAAATTGAGAAAACGCCTTCATTTTGCTCTAGTTAACATGCGAAACGGTAACAATTAACCAACGAATTGTAATAATTCGAAATAATTCATTGCTATAATACCTCACGCGATCTGGGATTCACGGTGATACTGTTTTTTAATTATTACTCATTAATTTTTTCAACCTATGTAGTTTCAATAAGGTATTAACTAACATGTACTTGTACATACACATACATCATACTGTTGAAAGCAGTAACGTTGGTACCTATTGCAAAAGGTGTACCTATATACTCGCATTCTGAATTAATTATTCCATCATTTCTGTCGCATTGAATGAACGAAGTGGTGAAATCTGAACCAATTTTTTTGTGAAAAAAATTTCCTGCAAGCAGATGGATCCTCTCTCTCTCTCTATCTCTCATTTTTTTTTTTTTTTTTGCTCGTCATTTTGTAAACACCTGTGAGAATAATTTAAATCCGATATATACGTGCATGAGCCTGTTGTACTCGGTTGGGAGCGGAAAATTTGTGATCGTCATACCGATCACCCTGCTAATTAGAAGACGTATTTGTTATAGGTAAAAAAAAAAAAAAGATAAGAACAAAAAAACCGTAAAAACAAAAAGAAAAAAAGGCCTACGCAATATCATAAGGATATATCAGACAAACAACATGCTATTAGTTAAAACACGTTGTTTATAATATATCTTTTTTACACCTCACGTTTATGATCGTTTACGCACATCGTTGCTATGTAATAATCGGCCAACGTATCCGCAAGCCTGAATTAATAATTATGTTTGCGTGTGGCGTCTTTATGAACAAACCAAAGAAAAAAAAAACAGACCTACGGCATAGATTTAGGGTTAAAAAATTGAAACTACGGAATTTAACTTACGCAGATATTTTTTTTCTGTATTTATTCAAACAATAATGTGAAAACAAATTGACCTTTTTCTGAAAAATTCATTCCAAGATTGTTGGCTCGTTCTGGGATCTCATATATCGAATCCCATGGGACACTTGCAGGTTATAGAGTGACGTAATATTGGAAGGCGAATGGAACGTCAGACTCTGAGCCTTCTAAGGGAATGGGAATCGAGCGAATGGATTTTACCTGCCCACGTTTCGCTCCACATAGTTACACACGTACAGTCTGGTGGTTTGGTAAATAAATAGATGCAAGTATATATGTACCGACATAAAATCTGGAAGGGTATAGATCGCCATGGGTGTGCAGCGCGTATGTATTAATGCACATTTAGGATATCTAGCACATCGCGATGCACGATGGCATATAAATTTGGGTCTTTAACCTGGCCAAGGGAAGGTCAGGCGACCTTGTCTACCTCTGAAAACTAACAAACGAATAAACGAAGCCTGATTCTGGTGAGGGCCTTTCTATGGGATTCGTATAAGAGATTTAGGTACGATAGAGTAAGCTGGCTGCATCTCGATGAAGGGAAAATGCGTACAATCTGACGAGAAGAGGCGAAAACGTTATACATCAAACAGAAATCATCCCACTTTAGAAATAATTAGTTACCATATATAAACGTGAGCTACTGTTACATATATAAGTCTGTGACATACGATCCTGCAGCAATCGTTCGCGATTCTCTTGACATTTAACGTCCGCAAATTGTGGTGTAGGGTGGTAAAATAAATTGATATTAAAGAGGTTGGTATAGGGAATCTTGTGGAACACCACATTTGTGATATTGCGGAACAAAGTCTGTCCCTGTCGATTTTTTATAGCCTGTGGTTTTTCCTAAGACGAAATGCAATATCCGAGGAAAGATTTCATAATTCATGTGTAGGTACCCAGATGATCGTCATTTACTATAAATACCATTACTAATCACAGGATCGAATCCGGTTCAATAATTTCTGACGAGAATATTTTAGCAAATTTGGTAAAACCGCATGCGAAATCTGGGACAATCCCGAGTCGATGGAACCATGGGCGAAAGTATATGCTGTTCGTTGAGTCATAAGATATTATACGAGTGGAATATGTATGTAATCGCTTTCCAGTGCTGGTGAATGTTGTTCGTTTTGTGCATTTCTGCAATCCGTAGTATCATAGGTATACGTCAGACGAAAATATTGGCGAACTTCCGAGTTTCAGATTCAACATAATTAACGTATAGAAACGTATTTGAAAGATTTAAAACGGTGATAAAGTTACGACCTTAAGCGTACATCGACACGTAGTGCACAAGCGGTACCTACATGGTGTAAGATTCCAAGAATATTCAATCACAACCCACGCAGAATTATAATCATGAAAATCGTTTCAAACGCTATTTCTGACCAGCGGAGCAGTACTCATTCTCAAAATTAGAATGTGACATGTTTGGACTGAATTCTATCATCTGAGTGTACCAGACTACGCGATTATACTACGTGGCATTACACATGTTGCTATTTTTATGCATTTAATGTTAAAAACGAATAATCAACGGGTATGGTATATAGTTAATTCCTTATAACGATTAAGTCTAATTCTGTCACTTGGATATGAATTAGAATGAAATCGACCTACCTGGTGCACAAAAATTTTTATACCATAAATTATACGTTTTAATATTGGCTTCTGAAAATTAAGAGGCTTGCTAATATCCCGAGACTCGTTGTGAGTGGCCTTGCACTTCGAAGCTCGATATCTCAATACGTGGTGACAACAAAATGATAAAAGTATTTAATGAAAAATGATCTGATGTCAGAAATAATCTTTTTAATTAACGATCTCAGAGTCAAGTGTTATTTTCGAAATGTTTCTCGCCAATTCAACTTAACATTGTATATAATCAGCTCTCCATAATGAGTATATGATATATGAAATAAGTTCGTCTTCACTAATTGAATCCGCGAATCACATTCTTCCAACAATATCATTTCATCGGTTGGGAGGAATTAGATCGGGCTGTTTCAGCTTTGCTACGAAAAAGGTGCCGTTTCGGCTTCGACGTGAAACGGCACCTTTTTCATAGCAAAGCTTAAACGGCTCCGTTTTCACAGCGAGGACGAAACGGCCCCATCTTTCTCCCAAGCGACGATTTATGCATGAGAAAATATAAATTTGATCAGAAATTTTTTTAATCACTGTTAATTGAATTTTATAACAATTTATCAGCTCTTATCTCTCAGGGCTTAGCCAAATTACTCCGATAACCTCCGCGAAGATCGGCCCGCAGAAGTCGTCAGCGCCCACGTTATCCTGGCGTTGATTATAACTACACCGAAATTCAACACTCGCATATATACATACCTGCGTAGGTATATGTACATAACTACATACGTCTATTTAAGTATGACAGCAAGTATACCGATACAAGTTGTTTCTCGATATCATGAACAAGGTTACGCGTTTCTACGAGGTGATTGACGTGCGCAGGGAACTACCTCATCGTGGAATCGGTTTTCTGCTTACTTACGAGCCAATCTTTTCCGAAGAAGGAGGTCACACCTACGTTTCTGGCTAATTGCTATAAGAAAAACTGAAAAAAAATGGTTAAAAATAAACTAAAACCTAGGGAAGAACGGAAGACGAATTTACTAATTTCCGTCAAGATTCGCTAAATAGTAAATTAGCACATCAAGAATCCCACGATACGTGTTAGGTTGGGCCATGGGCTCAGCTGGGTTGGGTTGGGTTTGTACCGTTAATCAAGTTACTCCAACTTCCCGGACACAGCGAATTTCACGAGCAATCGTAATATGACAATGACATTGCGAGCGTTTCAGCGTCGATTCTCTGCAATTCTATTCGTTCCCTGGCTCGGATGAACATCTGCACATAGGTATATGTGCCTGTTATAATATCCTCGTGTGATATACATGTACCTCAACGCCGTGGTAAAACGGGACATCGTAGATCGAGGGGTCTTCTTCCCGGTATAAACCATCGGTACAAAGACCCCTCAGTGTATATCTACGTTTTCGCAGCCAACACTTCGTCTATAATAAACCGACTTGACTATACATAGGTATCTGCTAGTAAACGGCGATGGTTACGAGGCATGCCGTAATACGCGACGACGAGATGATCATCTGGACCGAGAATTCGCGACACGTGGTGGTAAATTAAAAATAAAAATACGGGAAAAAAAGTTGGAAAGGATGAGAGACGCGTCGAGTCTCGAAGAAAACTTAAAACGTGTCGGTATACGTTTATTCGATTTTACAAGGTCATCCGTTTTCTGAACGATCAATCGTTCAATTATATCCGTTATAGTCAGAAAATTTGGAAAGCAATGATAGCTGCCGGAATTATTATCGCCGAATATATGAGTGGAGGACTCAGTTCTACGGCCACAAACCGAAGAGTGATATATATTCAGAGATTTTTCAAGGTGAGTGATCAATATTCAAACGTCCGATTCGACATCGAATATTGTTGAGACAAGTAAGTCGACGATGACCTGTATAATAGTTTCCGATGCGGATCGGAGCTTTGGAATCAGGAAATCGTGAGATATACCACTCGGCGTCAAATTTACAACCAAAGCATTTCTCGTCGCTGATCCATGTTGTTGAAGTCTAAAGTTCAATGGCACTACGATATCATGATCATTCCGGGTGAAGAGTGATTGTGTATTTTTAAGTCGTGAATAATAAAGCTGCACAGTGAGTAGCTATTATAATTATTATTGTACATAATACTCAAGTTGTGTAGGATTGTCGCGATGAGACAGATGAATCAAAGTTCAACGGCGATCATGGTAAATCAAAAACTCAGACACTTGTCTGGCCGAGCGTCTGAATACTTGGAATATTTTCTGTCAATTATAAAATTAGATATCGTCGATCGTAATTGTCGGATCGAGGAATTCAACGTCGCGCGATTATTTTCCACATTGGCAAAAGCTTGTTCTATTCTACTTTCGAAAACAATACCAAAAGCAGGTATGAGATTAACGAGAAATCGCAAATGACGTCTATATAATATTGTCATAGGAACTCTGCACCTTAAAATCGCGAGTCTGACTCAACGTGTGATTGGAATAGAAAAAATTTATCGCGAATAATTTTTCTTGAGATACGGATACGATCGAAGATACCTATGCCAATGTCGAGTGTGAAGTTCGCCGCGTTAGCGAACAATTAATCATAAAACATTATCTCGCATAGAGTTTTCTAGAAGTTGAAAAAGAAAGATATATGTTGCCGCTGTTATTTGATATGCGAATTGTATAAATTAGCAACGATCGTGACCTCAGTTGCCTATAGTGTTTATACACGAAACTAATTAATTATAACAGGGAAAAAATTATGCTTCTTTTTTTTCTGTTGTTTCTCTTATTATACCGCATGTCTGTATGTACATACGCAGTCGACGACGACGACTATAATTTAATTTGTTATGAAGAAATGAACCAGGTTTATAACAAAAAAATTTCTTCGTTGAATCTTCGACGGTCTCTAGGCCTTGACAACGTTAATAAATACCTATCTCAATCGTTGCTGAGTTGTATGCTCGTGAGTTAAAAACAAGTGCATAATATGTCGCCTTTATGACATTTATGTAAGGTAGGTATGTACTTCGTGAGCTAAAGAGTATCAAACGCTCCTCAATTCAGAATATAACTATATTGTGACTAATGTGAACGCGTATGGAGATATACGTTACCTACTGTACATATATAATCCGCGAGAAGTTGCTCGCCTTGTAACATTTAGTCGCCACTGTGATCTTGAACCCGTGTGTTACCAAAAGGTCTTTGCTTCCTGCATCGAGGACTTGTGAAAATCGACGGTAAGTATAGGTATATAATAAGACGGTAATAACTAGTTTTTGCGATTCGAAAAATCGCTGGGTAAAAACCAGTTTCAATTCCGAGAAATCAGTCTTGTCAAAAATCACGCCGTTTTAGGTGACGGCATGGTAATTACCCGAATGTTCAGTTTTTCTCACGACACTAGCGTATTTGCCAAAAATTGGCAACAGTCGATAACCACAGAATCATAATTCCACCTTTGAAATATGTTCTTTTTCTTATACGATGAGCTGTGGTCAAAATGCGCAAACAGTTTTTCGACAATAATAATTTACAAAACTGAATTCCCCGAGACTCTAACACACGCAACTCTGAGCCAGCCGATGACGTTACCAATGAGTTTCTTTTCGCTGGAAATGGTCAGGGGTATAATGCCTTCAGCAATCGCGAACTAGGAGTTAAATCGGTCGGGAGACTTCTTAACCACGCCTGAAGCAGCAGGTATAAGGTACTTACTTCGAGCCGTGAGACTCTACCGACTCACTGCTAAGAATCGAGAGAAACATGTCGATCGCGATTCCCAGAACTGTAAATGAAGGTACTTTTTCACCAGTCTTTCATTATCGTTCTCTGTTCGGAGACCCGAAATTCGTAAAAGGAAACGATAATCTTTTAAGACTGCGGAGATCCGAATTAGAGAAAAAGGAAAAACTTACGAGGAAAAGTGTCACGCTACGGGTATAACCGAGTGAATTTGCAAAAACATCATGCACACGATATTTATTTCTGACCCGTGACCGGAGACAAACGTGAGAAAGGTCTGCAGTACGCTGTAGATGATTGAGTGGAAAAATAAGAAAAGGTGAAACTCTCACACGATTAAAACCAGGACGAATCTTGGTCACCGCGATGACGTATACGTACTCGCCAAGATCAGGAGATGTGTGACGAAATTGTTACCCACACACAGGTGAGTAACGGTGTATATAGCTGTAGAGGAACGTTCGAGTTTTGCAATCTTTTCGGACACTAAAG
Organism: Macrophya alboannulata; assembly: GCA_949628255.1. Classification (NCBI taxonomy): domain Eukaryota; kingdom Metazoa; phylum Arthropoda; class Insecta; order Hymenoptera; family Tenthredinidae; genus Macrophya; species Macrophya alboannulata. The sequence continues at coordinate 13,828,571 of OX451208.1, forward strand.
GTAAAAGAAGAAGAAAAAAAGAAAAAAATTCGTCAAGTTATTATACGCCTGAGTAAAACTATCAGCAACGACAGCAACTGCATAGCCCGATTCTCGATATGGGAATTCCCGTATACATTATAACTTGTCGCGTAGATAAATCTGAAACGGAGAAAATAATACGAAACTTTCTTACCATCTTTGTCGATAGACGGGGTATATATAATCAATTTTCGCAACTCTTTCGCTACTCGGAAAAGGTATAGAGTGCGTGCGATTTAAAATTGCACGATAACTATAAACTGTTGGACGGATAGTTCTCTCTGGATTGTCATATTTCTTTAGAAAGCTGTATAATATTGCATCACTGCACAGCAGCAGACCTTACAGCTCTAGGTAAGCCGTCTGCGGTGATATCAAGCCAGGTATGATACATTCGCGGTTCGTGAATCCAGGTGTAATCTTCTTCCGAGTACTCGACTCCTACACCTTTGCTTCGAAATATAATTTATTTTTAGATTCGAGCTAACGCGATAGTGTAGGTGGGTGGCTACCCTGTGTACCTACATACTCGGTTTATTATAGGTGTGATTATTGCACAGTGTTACGTTACGTTTCGCTCATCCTGATTAATCTAAATTTCTAAATATATGTATGAACTGAACTCATTGTTTGCGAGTTCAAAAGCCTGATTAAAGGTTCTCATGACTAACGAAATTCGGTGATATTTTATTCGTATTATTCGTCTATGTGAATCGACGCGTCATTGCTTTTTTTCTTCAAAGAATTCGAACCGAGTTATACGAACACATGCAAACGCAAATAACTCCTGTTATCTGATAACGCGATAAACGCGATAACACTTTAGATAATTTTTACTGTTGGATCAACGCGCGACGAACCGCCTAGTTGAAGATTCTCAACGTTTTAAACTTTCAAAACTCTATTACGTTGAATATAATTTATGGGTTCTGATCTCGGCTACAGTACCGACCGTCACGATCACTCAACGAGTACAAGATCTTGCTTACCGAAGCACTAGTGGCTCGGACACGATGTCTAACGATGCTAAAGTAGATCCCATTTTCCTGTCTTAGTCGAAAAGAAGAGAACTGCAAAAAGTCATGATAAATCATGATGAAACATGAAAGACTTGTACCAAAAAGAAAAGAAAGAAAAAAAAAGAAAAATGGCATTAATTATATACTTCATCTTAAGACTCATTGTAAATACATATGATAGCCAATTTTCAAGTGTAAATTTTTTCAATTACAGTTCTCTGAAATACCACCATGAGCGATTTTTATTCCCGCGATGTCTAGGCACGCGATAATCCGAAATACCACAAGAAATATTTGTAAAAGTGCCTTATAAGTACATACATACAATACCGTTCTTTATTAACGAGAATTTTAACCCAAATTAGTTTCTATCGCGCGATTGTGTACCTCGCCGTTAGCTTTTTCAATTCAAAAGATCCTTTCAATTTTTACAAGCAATTTATGAATGGGAATTTAAATTATGGCTGATGAAAGATCAATTTCCGGTCAATCAGCTGAACTATTGATCAGATAAATTCACATTTGCTTCCAAGTACCTATATCTAAAATCTATTGAAACCTGTGCGAAATTCTTTCAAATCGTTATAACTGTTAGCTATATTAGTTAATGTTGGTTCAATTTTAGCACTAATTACAGTATTCCTGAATCTGAAAGATATAATTAAGAAATTTAAATGAGCGTTGGTCTGTAAATATTATTGAGGCCATAACTTGATCTGTGCGAATTTAATTTACCCTGCACTCCGTTTAAAAATTTTCTAATCGATAGATTAATTCTATTGTTTATTTTCACGCTAATTCGTTGTACCCCGTAATGACATTCTCCTTCGGTATAATCTACTTGATCGATCAATTTACTGGAATCAAGCAAGAAGACGATAAGCCATCGCTTATCTTGAAATTGAAACGGGAAAGTCAAACCATTGCAGAATAAGACCGCAAAAAAAAAATCTTCTTCGGTATAATTATAAAGCATGAGAGATTGTTATCTATTATTCAGAAAAGTAAACGAATCAACATGTCTGTCTCATACTTCCCTGCAATGCCGTTCGTTCCCATCGCGACGTGTTCTAATTAAACTCTTTTATTATTCATTCGAAACGAACATATGTTTATATGCATATTGTATATATGTACAGACACAGTTACATCCTTTAACCGCATCACTGCGTAGTTATAAAATTTTTTTTTAAATAATTCACGTAGGCGTTATAATTTCTAATAGTTTGATAATTTTCGTTCACACATATTTCACCGTACAGGTGCTTCTTTCATCGATGTAGTTTTCCATCGATTGTGACGATCATCTTCACGCTTATTCTGAAGTATTTTCCCAAAAAAAGATATGGTATAATGAATCTTTAAACAATTTTGCAGTTTTAATTCCACCTCATTTGCCATTTCGTCATACCTAAATTTGGCAAAACCTCCACACTTGATCATGTGTTTCAATTCGGAGCTTAAATTCCCACAATTATATTTATTCATACGACGATCGTTGAAGCGAAACATTTCGTGTAACATATAAAAATAAATGAACTCTGCACATATATTTCGCACCTTAGTCATATATTATTAAAAAGGCAACAAGTGATTAGCGCGCCGTTTTAAACTCAGGTATATAACGTGACAGACGGCTGTTTATACCTGTTGCAGTATAGAAATTTATTTTCCTGCTGCAGGTGATCGAAAGTTCCGTGTAATAAAGATAGGTGGCCTTACTGAGAATTCGATCGCCTCTGAAAACCTGTTACCTGAATTACCTGCGAGTCATGAATAACGGACACAAAATGGCGGAATATTTACCCCCACCAAGGGTTCGCCAGGGGGACTCAGCACCAAGCTGTGGCCCCACTACGGAGGCTAAACGCTTTAGTCGCTTCGTACATAGCTCTAAATTTCCGAGACCTCATCGTACCGTGTGGACGTTCAAAGCGAGAATTTCCTAGTTTTTATTGGATTTTAATTCACTACAAACATCTGAAGGGCTCTCGGATTGATATCGGTAAGTCTGTTTGCTAATAATATGTCATTCGGCTATCAGAAATCGTATTTTAACGATCAAAATCAATTTCTTTCATTTTTACACTGCACACATGTCGAGGCGTTGAGATGCAGTACAATGGCTGCTACGCTTCGCAGAGTATTCTTTGCATTTAGCGATCTCAGAGCGTTGACTATCTTAAGACTCAAGGATAATTCTGAGCGTATATATAACTATAATAAAGTCTCAATGTCATTGCGCGCGTTAATAAGAACCAAGCTATAACCTATATGTATACATATTTATTGCGGAATTTTCATATCGGGGTTTTTTTTTTTTTTTTGTTTTTTCAATTTTTTTTTTACACTGTAACAATGCGCTCCGGCGAAATTAGATCGGCAGGTGAAATTTTTCGGAATGTATAATTACGCTGTACGCGTTAATTCTAGGCAAATGGCTCAGGCTTCGCTTTTTTTCCCTGAATAACGCGCATCATAATGTGGAACTATTTTTAAATTAGTACCTACGCAACACGCTTCTGCCACTTGAACAAACACATGTAAGCTATCATCTCGGTGTGTACATATATGTATATGTAATGTACCAGACGTTGAACAAAGATCCGGTACATGTCACATTTACAAGATAATGTATTAGTGCACTTCTTTCCATATAGGAGCAGTATAAGTTTCAAATAAAGAAATGAAAAAAAAAAAAAAAAAAAGAAAAGAAAAAATCAGTAACTTTATAGATTTCTGTGTGAGTTTGTTTGCGTTAGTATATACTGCTATATACTATTTTATCAAGGTCATAAATTGCGGTAAAAAGCTCAAGGTTGATTGACACTTTGCAGCGTTGCAAACAATTTTATTGCGATTAAAAATAATACGTCGCGTCACAGTAGGTATATAGATTAGAAAAAGATTCTTCTCTCTTTCAAATATTAATTAACAAATATTTTCAAAAGATATATCATTTCTCCGAGAACAGTACTGTACAGTTAGCTGCTGACCCCAGCGGTTCAATCTTACAGTCGTGTATGTGATACGGATTGAACAGCGGTCAAAGATAAGAAAAAAAAATTGGAAATTCCCTCTATAATTAAATATTTAAATATGAGAAAAAGTGAAGAAATAAAATAGAATAAATTAACATTCAATATGAACAGACATATTTTTTCTTCTCCGGAGGTATACGTGCCAGACATTTGGAATTATATATGAATCTATATCGCTAAAGAGTTATTATATAGACGCCGCCCAACGCTGATTATTATACTTGTCATTATAGTGGCATATCGTAACGTGTATCTGTGTATGTATTGTACCTATGTACATACATATATACATACATGATATAGAAAAACGCGGACACGTGACATACATGTATACTAACCAATTGATAAAAAAAATTCTATGTACGTATTAGAAACGTTGAAAGGTGTTCCTCGTCTGTCTTTTGTGATGAAATATATCTTCGAAGTTGTGTAGGTATATGTATACCCACTATTCGGCATTCGTCTATTGCAACGCAACGAGTGGAAAAAAAAAATTTGACGTGATCGTCATTATTTGTCTGTGACGATTGTATTTATCAATTTATACGCGGAACAGTTCAGCTGGCGTCTGCAAAATGCAATCCCCTAGTTATTTTTTTATTTTTTGCAATGTTCCAATTATTTTGTATACCAGACTATGAAATGTACACATTTGTAGCGTGCATACCGAAGCTGCTTAACTCAACTTGCTGAAATGGTAAATATTTGCGATATATATGCGCAATAAAACATGTTGCACCTAGCCAGTCTTTAGTTAGGCTTGACTTTATGCATCGGTATACCATACGCGTATGCGCTGGTTGATACAAATCCTATATAGACAAAACAAATATATACTTCTGTTCTTGGCATGGCTCTGATAAGCTTTGATAAGGCGCGGTCGTATCTAGCGATAAATAAATATGATATAGCGGTTTTTATAAAAGCCATTTTTCGAAGACACGTAGCTGATTGAAACTTTTCTTTTCTATTACAAAAGTATTATATCCTTATCAGAAACCACAGCATATATTATTAAACCGCGTGTAAAACGATGAACAAATGTGACAATGCAGCTATACCTATATGTACTTCGAATTTTCTATTTAGTATACCTATATATCGATTTATTCATGTACACGTATAATGCACAATACTACATGTATTTATTTTTCACGGTTCTCGCCCCCTCCAAAAAATCTGTGTTCGATTCAGGAACGTTGGCCAATGACTCTTGCCGGCCTTCTATAACGAATCGACTGGTGTCCCCGAGCTCAATAATCCTCTGGCATAGCAATATCGATCTTTCAAATTATAATCTTACTTCCGAGTGTAAATTTGAACAGCGGAAATTTCCGCGGTAGATTTTTTTGATTTATAAACTGCAGGGAGTGTATGTGTATACGAATATATATATATATATATATATATATATATATATATATATATATATATATATATATATATATATATATATATATATATATATATATATATATATATATATCTGTATGTATATGCCAAATCGATACACGCGCAGATTATAAATCTGGAATATTTTAGCATCATCAAGGCCACTGTAACCATAAAGTTACACCAACAAATACTTCGGTCGGGAATTTACGCAAAAGCAAAAAACACCTCGGTGTGTTGATTTTTTTATGATCAGCTATTTGAGGGAGATTGTTTCCAGAATAACCGAGTATTTACTCTAACAATCACTTTTTACTAACTATTACCTAAAAATTAGTAAAAATAACTATAAGTCGATTCGAAATTTCATTCACCGTATATAAGAATGTCCGGGGCTTGTATACAAAGTTTTCATGGTTAAAACGACCGGACTTGTATTGGCTTGACCAATTTTTTATTGTTTTTTTTCCTATTGTCTTGACCAATTTCGTCATGTGATGACACAGCGCAATTAGGATTCGAATCGTGCAATTAACGCTCTAAAGGCATTGGATTTACTGTACGGTGTATGAATACGTGTCTAGTCAGCATTAAAGTCTGTACCTAAGCTTTTCTCCCGATTACAAGCGAATAAAGAATCCCGGAATTCTTCAACCCTGAAATTGCTCAGTAAAGTGAAAAAATAAATAGACGAAAAAAAATTAGATCCACTGCAAAGAGAGAAGAAAGACGTGCGGTAAATCCCCATGAATTATCCATCGATAATTAAATCTAGATAATCATTTCACGTATCAGTCACGTGTTTATTGTCGAAAATGCTAGTGCAATACGACGTCGTTCTTTGAATGCGCCTATACCGGTATTTACGCGAGATACTATCGCATTCCGTTGTCTGGTGTTAAAATATTCGAATCCGTGGTTCCTGGATAGTTTTTAAGCTGTCCGAACTGGGCAAGACCATTGTAAGACCATCACTTCGGATCCTCTGCTCAAGGCTCGGCTTAAAATCGTTTACTGTAACATGAATTGGGCATCTTGAAGTCACCGCAACGTTAGAAACTATAAAATTCTTTTACTTTCTGGTGAATTAACTTCTGTCGTTTGTGCTGGTATAATATGCCATTTCAGAATAGGCACATTGCTTTCTACTTGTAATGAAATTAGCAGTTCAGTTTCCTCCCGTCGTTTCTTCTTTTTCCTCGTTTATTTCATTCCTTCGTTCAAGGGGAATCACGGACTCGGCTCATTTATTTTCTTCATTACCGTTAAATCCCGCAAAGAAATGAGAAAGTTCTTCAGATAAAAAATCGGCGGTAAAAAAATCGTGGAAAATTGTCATTCTCAAGGCTGTGTACTACTGCACCTATACTCGAGTAACTGGAAGAGTAATAAAAAGAACAGAGAATGTAGGAAGATAAAATGTCCTTCAGTGGTCGTCAAATTTCCTAGGGACTCACTTTGTAAAAGATTTCCACAAGATTTACTGGCGCGTAAGTCCCTTTTCTTTCGGCCTTACGCAGGACCACCTGCCTAGAGTGCAGGTAACTTTACCTGCAACGGTGTGCATTTGCGGTATAATGTCCAGGACAAAGAGCTACCCGACCCACCTGGTGTCTCCACCATATTACCTGCTGCTTTCTCGGGAAGCTATAGGACCGAGTTGAGCCTCAAATTTTTGGAAATCCTTGGCGTAACGTGAAAAAAAAATAAAAAGAAAATTCATTTACGGAATAATCTGTCGTCGAGTAAGTTTTCGGTGCGATTAAAATTCGATGACACATAAAAAATCGTACGACTCTCGAGCTCCCATGTTGTTTCATCATCATAGTGTCATTCAATCTCATGACACAGTTGAGGTACGGGTTAACTAATACACTTCAGGAGCAATAGATCTGATAGTTTCTCTACAGATATAGAAAGATTTTGAAATCTTTAGATTTTTTTTTCTTTCTTTTTTTCTTTCATTCAGAACTTTATACCGTAATCGTTGACGATGAGTGTAGCAGTAACCACTTAATTGTGGTCTGTGTGCCATTTTTTACCGAACCAAACTTCCGAGAAGTTTATCTGATACCGTTGCGTTATCAATTATACATACGAGTACATGTAAGGCAATCCTGCCTGCTACCACGTACCTAAGTTTTACATTATTTTATATAATACTAAGATATAGGTACGAACAAGCCTTGTGACACGATTGTGCGGCTAATCTTTGAAAGTTACGATTTGTTACTTTGGCACAAAACTATTTGAACCGTATTAATACACAATGAAATCATAAAGACGGGAATTTCAAACAAACAAAAAGATGGGAGTTGCGGGAACGAAAGCTCGCGTGCACCGTCACTTCCGCTCATGCGTTAAACTGCTGATACGCATCCTTTGTCGATTCTTACAGATCCTTTGTTCCGATTCATGGAAAAGAAAATTCTTTCTTTATCAAAGACAAATATATCCAAGTGAGACTCGACTGAGATCACCTTCGCGAAATAGATAACTTTTTTTTATCAAATTAACGTCTTATATCTTAAACACGATTATACATATACGAAATATCACCCGGTCTACAGAAAATTCAACACATAAAAATTAACAGAGCTTTCATATTTGTATAAATTTGCCGGATTATTCGGTTAACGGATAGTCAATGGATACTTTTCAAAATTGCGAACAGCATTTCTGTTGCAATCATAGAAAGATATGCCTAAGTTTGATTAAATAAGTTTTCAAAAATCGTATGTTCATTTATTTTGCAAAAATTATCATCGGAGGTTCTGGACCCGATTTTTGAACTAAGTTCCACGATTGTTGACCAAAATTGTTTCAAAATTTTTATCCGACAATCTACAGGACCTGATCCCATTGTCTTGTAATGAAATCACTAGACTCTGACATAGTCGGATGTTTGCATACTCTAACGTTGTTTATCATAGAACGATCTCTTATCATCAAGGCTTATTCACGTGCAGAAATTAGTTCTAGGTTGAGTATGAGGCTCAGTAATTGACCCATTTTTTTTTTATCTAGGTCTTCATAGTCAGGATGAATATAACTACTAAAGTAGGACCTTTCTAAAAATCTAGCGCTTTTATTTTTTGGATCTGCAATACAGCTCCGATCTCAACAACGCCCATGTTATCCATAAAGTAATTACAAAATACAGTTATTATGTTGTAAGAATTCAAAATTGATCGAAAGTTATCGACAATCAATGAAAACACGACATTCTTGTTTTCAATAAATTTTTGTTGAACATAGACAAAAAATTTAAACAACGAAATTCCATAATTTGGAGGGTAGAGTTCTTGTGTTCTGTCATATATATGAAACACATCGACGTGTCCTTCCACACAGAATTTCTGTACCGGTTCAAGAAACCTTCTCTCCTCATGATTTTTTACTTGTTTGAGTATAACCTGAAGTTTTAGTCTCGGAGGCTGACGGGAACTACGGTATTAGGTGTCCACTTTTCATTGTTAGCAAAGCAGAGAGCGAAACGGCTCTACACGTGTCACATATATGTATGTAGTACGTATACGTCTTCCGAGGCACGATGCCATTATCCACAAAGGTGTCAGATGGCCGTGGAGTAGCGTCTGCCATGTAGAATGTAAATTGCAACTTATGACGAAATAATATGTACAATTGTTATCGGTAAATAAGCTCTGTGAGTTTTATTGAACTCTGTTACTCACGATAATATTTATATATAGTCGATATTGATAGATGATCAATTCATCGATCTAGCAGGCGTTCAATATGTTGTCTAGAATTTATTTGTACAATTTATTTTGCACAGATGTTCACCTCGACTCGCAAAGTGAAGGAAATTTTTTCTCGTTTCTGCGGGTATTTCGAATACGTATTTTTTTATTTCTTCTTACCTTCGCAGAATAATTAGTTCGATATACTGATCACCGAGCTGTGAATAAAACTGACTCACAATAAGTTTACTCAATTCGTATATTACACCGAATGGCGTAAACAATAGTGGGCGTACCCTTGAATCGAAATATACCAGCAGAGGTTAATTTTTTACTTAAAATTTCAGCTGTGGGACGAACTGGAATTCTAATCATAAACGTCACACCTGGCGGAACTTAGAGATAAGAAGAAAATAGATAGAACGAATCCACACCCGTCTTCGTGACAAAGACGTGTTCGCAATCGCTAAGATATGTAACCAGGGCGAGGCGTTTTGGAACCGTATACCTATACGATATGCTAAAATAATTATTCGGCCTTTTATTTAAAAGGCGAAAATATGATCTCATCGGAACTCGTTATCTGTGCTAAAACTGGATGCCGGTTCGAAAACGAAATAAAAATTCAATAACTTGTAATCATGTCATCAGCGAAACACGAGGTTATGATTATTACAGCCGATTGTATTCAATTTTGCAAATCCTGTAGCGTAAAAAAAAGTTCGCGGAGGAATATCAGATCTCAAAAAAACTTAGTTCTATTGATCGCCCTTTTTCCCGGGAGCTTAAATAATTTTATACTTGATAAGTTTTTTTTTTTTTTGTATCTTGGTCTCAAGTCGTTTTAACGCAAGTGCATTAGAATTTGGTGACAAAGTCGAATCGGACTATTTCTCACGTGAAACACTGTACACGGGCGAATTTTTGTATCGTTAGATTCAAACGTACAAAGCCTGTAGGCGACAAATCGTTTAATCCAAAATACTGATACCTCAGAGCCTAGTCATCTGCCTGATAACGTTTCTGATAAGGTTACAAACATGTGTGTCATCAGCTCGTACCTACCACACATCTACACGTTGTTGCTACGCTGATTCGAATAGCGAAGAGGTGTTCATTTTTCCTTACCGTTATGACTTTCATTTTCATTTTGAAACTGATTTTCAACGACAGTTTAAGGCGATAGCAATTGAAAAAATTGACCAGAAACTGCAGGATTCTCAAACGCCTTGTGATGTAAGAAATGCTAATATTTATGGTACCGAATAGAACGACATTGCTCATACATATTTTATTACGAATATCTTTGGCTTCTATATCAACACGGAATTATGCGATACTCCTAATGTTATTATCACACATACAGATAGCCTCGTAGAATTAAATAGTATTGTGTTCAATTCAACCAGTTATTTCGAAGTGTTGAACGCCCGTGAATCTTACTAGACTAGAATATATTCTGCAAAGTTCAGATCCCAAGTAGATTATCCAATTGAACCGATCGCTAAAGCTCAGAAGAATTACACACGTCTCAATTTTATCCTGAAGCTTATCAGGTCTGCAAAAAAAAAATGAGACGCAAATAAAATTATCTCCGCCCCATTTTTGGTAACGAGGATAAATCGAGCTGAGGGTTTGAATGCAAATATAATACAGACTTTATACGGCGGATATTCGGATTTAAATATCGGTTAATATGAGTCACAATTGACGTGGGTAATAGGTAAATGAAATAATAGTGCTGCAGCAAAGTCGTAATAAATATCTCAGTCAGCCACGGTCGCTATAAATTGAACTAGCGTGAAACGATTGCTGCAAATCTACGAGGAAACGTCCCACGCATATATTTGAATAAAATATTTGCAACTACCTATCTTGCCTTACCGCGTATAGCATACGAGAATACTCTGGCATAGCATTGCGAAGCAGGTATACGTATAGTACCTACAAGAAAACCACTCGACGCCCACGAAAGAAATTTTTTTCGTCATTCAGGATCAGAATTAACCAATACAAGTCTTCCTCGACTTTTCACACCTATAGCCAAATGAGGTACATACATCGTAGGTACACCTGTATCCGCGATAAATTAGCACGAAATCGGCAAATACGAAACCATATGCCTATGTCTGAGCATAGTAATTAACACGTATGTCAGATGTCTTGAAACATTTTGAGATATGACAAAATTTCTGTAGATATAAGCTACTTTCATTTATTTAACTATGAATTTACCGAATTCGCAAGCTCGGTGAAAATGCGGAAAGCAATTGAAAGTAATTTTGTATGTTTGGAAATTTTTATTCTGCAGGTCCTCAGCAAATATGAAGCAAGGAGCAGCTCTGCTGCTGGTGGTGATCCTGACGATCACCGCCGGGGTCAACTCAACGGAAATATCGCCTACTACTAGTAGTACAAACCGACCCTCGCTACCAATTTATAAAAGCACACCATCTTCACCACCGAGTGCTAGCAGTCCACCACCACCCCCACCATCTGATGGAAGTACACCACCTCCACCACCGAATGGTAGCAGTCCACCACCACCACCACCTCCTCCGCCAGTTCAAGCTGGTGGAATCCAGAGTCCGTTACCATGGAGTGTCGATAATCTGATGAACCCGAAGGAAGTTCTTCTACAGGAGATTCGCTCGTTGGATGAGGATTCGACTGATGAACCAATAAATGAAATAAAATTGCTATCAGATGTATGTGAAATTTTTTGGAGATAATTGTATATTGGCATTTGAATAAGGATATCATGATCGTTATCAATATTTACACTTTTAGACACACAAGGATCTCATCGAGGCTACGACAGCTGAGCTTAAGAAGAGTGATCCTGAGCCGATAATTGTGAATCCGAAAAAATCTAGCCCACTTACTAAGTTTAAGACCGACATGCGGTCGGATTCCGAGGTACGTACTCATTCGGGAGTAAAATGATTCCGGAAGAGATTTCGCAACGGGAGAGATGCGAGCTTTTCAGAAAAAAATTGAAAAAAAAAAACAAAAAAACGAATGATCGTTTTATATCAGGCTGGAAAATTTAAATAACGATAATGTTGCATCTCTCTCGGAATTACTCTATGTACTTATCAAAATTTTATGTCAATTTCTATCATGAACTAGTATAGGTATGTAACGTAATTGGAAAATCGTTTTTTTTTTTAAGCTTTTACAAGTAACGCCTCGTAAAGGTGTCAGCTATTCCACCGAACTGATGGAGGACGATGACTTGAACTACAATGAAACGGACGACATCCTTATGGCCGATGACGACGATGACGACGACGATGAAGACGAGGATGACGATGACGACGATGACGACGACGACGACGATGACGATCTCGATGATGACATTATCGACGACGAGGAGATTCTTTTCAAGCAAAACTGCCCCACGGGATGCAAATGCTCACAGGAATTCTTGGGTCCATCAACAGCATGGTATAGTATTTGGAAGAAATCATTAAAAAATGAACCCGAAAACAACTAATTCGATTATTAGGGATACTAGACATCATATCAGAATAATCTTACTAATAAATCGTTAAGGTTGAATCAATAATGACTTGATTTATCATTTCGAATACAGGTGCACTAGATTCGGGAACGTGCAAACTTTCGGGTCAAACATCGTCCATCTGAAGATTCAAAATGCAGCCGATTTCGAATTGGGACCACTCACTCTCCGTAAAAAAGGACTTTCTGAGATGCAGTCCATCGCGATTGTCGACACCAAAATTACCGCTATTGACAAGACCGCTTTTGCCAGTATTTCGAACTTGTTCTCCGTCAATTTGACCAGGAACGCACTACTCAACATTGATCCTGACACCTTCCAAAACAACACGGAGCTCAGTCTATTGACTTTGTCTGAAAATCCGCTGCAGTTTATTCAGGGAAAGAGCAACCAAAACAATAAATACTTATTCGACATTCCCACCCTCTCTAATCTTGATCTCTCCAACAATGGTCTAACACGACTAACGCCTGCCAGTTTTATCCGGATGCCACGGCTCGTGTACCTCAGTCTAAGAAACAACAAGCTCAGGGCTCTGGATCAAACGATGTTCAAGCCTCTCGATCAATTAGAAGAGTTGGACCTCTCCAACAACCAACTGAACGGTCTGCCAGCTAACGTCTTTAACTTCAACGAGTATCTCGAGATTCTTCAAATTTCTGGTAAGTTTCTCATTCGTCTTGTTATTCGGTTTAATTAGCTGTGACAATTCTGAAGTGTTGTTAATAAAAATTATGAGTGTTAAAATAATTGAACCGTGAACCGTATAAATGACTGAATTTTGAACTTTATTAGGAAACAATTTATCGTCTTTGGCGAGCATCACGGCCTCGAGAATTTGTTCTCTCGATGCATCTAAGAACAGGATAAAAATCGTTGCCAAGGACGACCTCGTTGGTATTCCTGAACTCGAAAAGCTCGTTCTCAAGTCAAACGGTCTTAAGAGAATTCATCCCCACGCTTTTATTGATCTCCTCGATCTGACCTACCTTGATATCAGTGACAACAAGCTAACCGCGCTTGAGGAACACCATCTACGAACCAATACCCGTTTGAGCACTGTTCTCATAAACGATAACCCCGGACTCAAGAATTTGCCAGTATTTAAAGCACAGGATGGCACTTTCGGGTAAATTCATTTTCTTCTAATGATTTATTTTTTCTCGCTTATATGGAATTTTAAAGAATGGCTCTGGACTTCACTATGTCTTTAATCTTTACAGTATAGATCGTTTCGAGTGTACCGACTGCGGACTACGAGGCCTTCAAGCAGGAACTTTCGACGCTATGCCGGAGATGGTGCGTCTGAACTTGGCCAGGAATAGTCTGAGCCGTTTGCCCGCAGGACTCTTCCGAGAATTGTCCTTACTTATAGAGTTGGACCTCTCTGACAACCAGTTCAGTATAATTGAGCCCAACATGTTCCTGGGACTCGATTCTTTGACAAAACTGAGTCTGGCAGGGAACCCTATCACCGCTATTGAAACCACACCGTTCCTAAGTACTCTCAGTTTAGCCAGATTGGATCTCAGCCGATGCGGTCTGGACAGAATATGGAGCGATTCCAATGCACCCATCCCAACCCTCAGGTGAGTTAATGATATTTTCGAATTAGTGAAACGTGAATATCTTTCATACGATTTAATTTAACCGCGGAGGCTTTGGTCGTGTTAGAAACTAAAGAATAATCAAATTTTCTTCGCCTTTTTTTATGCCCGAAGATTCTTATCGGTTCGCGGAAACCATATCGATAACATTAACGTCGAGAGCTTGAAGATGACCCCGAAAATATCTGGTCTTGATGTATCCAGCAATCCTTTCGAGTGCAATCAAGATTTCAACGAAGTTATTCAGTATTTGGTTGACCAAGGTATTTCACCGACTGAGACCTTGCGTTACATGAGCAATTATGATGACGCTGAGTATTACCCTCAACCCCATGGTCTTGAAAAATGGTCAGACTTGGCCAAGATTATCTGTGACAGCATCGAGGACGGACCTCCGCCAAGGAAAGCACCTCGAAGACAGGGCACAGTGAAGAGTGTTGAACCCACGCCTTTAAGTGACTTGGATGAGCTGGCTAAGGTAAATTTCTTTCACCTGGTGTTCACCCCTTTATCATTCACTGCGCTCCAAAAACTTGAAGTTTCTTTCAGGATTAGAAAAAAAAAAACAAATTGACCTTAAAATTTTTAATGTCCCGTTGTCTAATAGAATGAAAATATATTAATGGCCATTTAAACTTCGGAACTTTAAAATATATTGACCGCGGTGGAAAATTTTTCTCCGGAATTATGTCTATCTCAAAGTTTTCGAGAAAAACTGTAGACCCTGAAAAAATTCTGATCTCAGGAATATTTCGGAGTGTATCAAAAAAATTTCGGAAAAAGCTTGAAAACTTTTCACCCTACTGTTATTTCAGGATTAGCTGTTTTCTAAAAAACTCAATTTTATTCTATTCTTCGCTTTATTCTGTTTCGAAGTTTTATATAGGAACTAAAAACACGGAAGTAATTCATAATAATGTCGATTGATGTCTTGTTGCAGCCTTTTGATCACGGTATATCTACGAAAGATGAGCAGTTGGAAGATGCTTGGTTATCCCAGGACCAAGAATATGAAGAATACCCTGTCGTGGGCGCAAATTACCGACCTTGGTACGGAGGAACCCTATGGCCCGTGATGACGGTCATTTTGGTGACTCTAGCCGTCGTGCTTTTTGTCGTAAACTTGGCTGTGTATCTCTCAAAGCGCAGAGGACGTGGTCCAGTGATTCGTGCCCCGATGATTCTGCGTCCTGGATTAATCGACAACAAAAATTGCGGTCTTGTCTACAAGCCACTTCAGGAGGAAATTCCTACACCACAAATGGCAAAGAGGGGCAGCTTCTACTCAAGCAGCACCTTCCATTATGATAAAATCGTTCCAGAGAGCGTTTAAATCCTATTCGAGGCCCATAAATTAGCCAACACTTCGAGCTAGCTAATGGTTTCAATACAAAACAGCTTCGGAAGAAGAGTATATACATCAGATTTGTCAAAACGCACGTGACGTCTTTAATACGGATAACTGTCGATGTTGAAACCTGTAGAGAGCTTGAGCAGTTGCTTTTCGGTATATTAGCGAACAAAATATTGCATTTCCGAAAAAACAAACTGGTTTTCTTTATTTTTCATTTTTTTATTATTTAACTTTTTGTTTTCTTCGTCTATCAGGTGTGCCGAAGAGCAATAACAACAACAACCACAACACACATATCTACCCACACACAGAATAAACAAACAAGTTAATTAAATAGCAACTTATTAGTAATAAATTAATTACGATTTGCTTTGGGGCCTTATCATGGGCACGTAAGAATGACTATATAGATTATGTACAAGAAAATTTGAAGAAATTATCATTTTCTGTTCAGAAATTTATTCACTGTGTAATTAGGTGAGAATCAATTGTGGCAGCGAGGTATAATAACTATGTAACGAACAAGGTAGAAAACAATATTGGAAATCGATCAGTTTATACATAGGTATACAACGATATACCTATATACATACATATGTATCCGAAATTTTTGTATGATCCATGTTTGCTATAATATTGCAGTATATTTGATTAAATGGATATAACTTGAACTTCCACGCTTGTGATCGGGCCAATAACTAACATACGAGAATAACATATGAAAAATATAACATTTTACTGACCGAGTAGAATTTTCGCATCTATCTAGAGTATCCTGACACCTAAATAATAAGAAAATAAACGGTTTTATTTTTATTTTTCATAAATGAAAAAAGAAAAAATTTCTTCTTTTTGTCTCAAAGTGGTGAAATTTATAGTGGAAAGATATTTGATAGTGGAGCTGCCCAGCGATATAGTATAGTGATCTATTGAACTATAGAAAGCCATGCAATTATAAACTACATAATAATTATTATATATTATATATACGAATGATTTTATTTAGTATATATTAATAAGGACTAAGGATTAATGGCGCGTTAGTCTTAATATTCAGTAGATATACATATCTTTCTACTTGTTGTAAATATTATATAATATTTTAATAAAACATTAGCTTAGTGAAACATCGAGTATGAATTCAATTACCTCGACAATTAAACTCAGATGATATAAACTGGAGAAAAAAAAATTATCAATATTCAACCAGCATTCCAGCTGCAGCAATTACCTACCTTCGTAAACGAAAAAAAAAAAAATATCTAAACTCATTACTGACTTATTAAACGGACTGATTTGTAATGCAGTGAATACGAAACGTTATTTTCATGCGATAGTTGATTCGGTAAGAAAAAAAAAAAAAAAGGAATGATGACAAACTTCTTAAATAAGAGCAATAAATATAAAAGATATGAAAACAAGTTACGTATTGTATGTAGTACATACATATGTATAGGTACATGTACTCATGTACCTACCTAATCCGACAATAATTTTTCAATTTTTTTATCTTTATCAGCGGTTTATACAGCTTCTAATATATGTTGTAAACATTCAGGCAGTGCGCGTTATCGCGTTTTACGATTAAAAAATATGGGCTGACGTTGGAACTAATGATACAGAACGGCAGATAGTAGGGGGGTAGATGCGATGACGTTACACTATATGGTACAGACATCAAGAAAATACGAAGTAATAGCTTCTTTCACGGACAGGTTCAGTAACCGCGACGATTCGGTGATCGGTTCAGTCTCACCTCGTCTTACTTTCTTGTATCTACGTTTTATCTATCCTCCTTCATACACAGAATTCCAATAAAACTTGTAAGTATATATTTCTAGGGCATATATATCTAATTAAACGCCTGATAAAATGCTACCGCGAAGGCGAGTTGTGGATCTGTTGCAAGTCATCTCTTCTCAATCGTAAGTAATCGTGATATATATTATAATCTGTAAAAATTTACCTCAAAAAAGTACGTCGTGGTTTTTTTTTTTTTTTAGAGATAAATGGCTCATCTAAGCATCGCTTATCATATATTTACGCCGATAATCTGCGATAATCAAACTAAAAAGTTTAAATCGGCACTTCGGTATTCGATACACGATACTGTAGAGTCTTACACCTTATGTTTCGTGAGTTGGAACCAAAACCGGTTAACTGTTTAATTCACAACGCTGAAACTCTGACAGTATTATAAAATGCGACGATTAATCACATCGACGAAAGCTGTTCTTCTTCTTTTACTTACAAATTACCAGATTGGAGGAACGGATCCGAACGAATTAAGGGTTTTTTGTTTGAAGAATTAATTGCTGATTTAACGAAAAGCAATTTCTATGCTTAATAGTCACGAATGTAGTGACCTACGTTGTTATTCATACATTATTAGTAGATTCGGACTTTTCGGGGGGGTCGATAATCGAAATTAATCAGTAGCAAGTTCTCAATGTCACCAGATAGCAGGAGAATTACGAGCTCCATAGTCACGTAGTTCGTAAATAGCTTATAACGCAATGAATATATAATATGCGTAGGCATGAGCTGTGGCTGGTTTAATATACATTATACAATTATACTGAACGATACAGTTCAACTATTGTCTCTAAAAATAGAATCCTGATTAGTTCAATAAGAGACCAGTTAAGTTACTCCGCTGGCAACAGCCAGGTCACGTACTATAATATCAGAACGTTACAGAGTCTATGCAAGTTTGTCTGTGAGTTATTGAATTATGCATCAGACAACAGTCAATTTGATTTTTTATTTTGGATTCAACATTTACATTCGCGATTTTAACCATCTGCATACGAATTTTATTTTATTATTCCACCGTTTACTTATGACGTTTTTTTATACAGATGCAAATGCCCTGCCCACGCGAATCCTGGTGGAATTGGAGGACATCACAACCATGGAAACCTTCAAAGCACAACTTCCGCCGGTGCTCCCTCGAAAGAATACGCATTTGAGGTAACATTAGGGTTATCCTCTATAGATGTAACAGTATCACGAGTACACCGTACATTCCAGGAAACATATGTTTCTTAATGTTATATAACACACGTTGACATTATCGCTGCGATAAAACGTAATTATTAAGAGCGAGAGAGAGAGCTAAGCAGTAAGCAAGACAGAGGAAAAATTTGCAAATACACAAAACACTGATTCGGGAAGATAAGGTGCCTGACTTCGTGCAAAACTTAACTAATATCTTGAATATTACTCGATATCAGTAAAAAATCGTACCCCAAAAAATTGTATACCGAAACGACCTTGATGCCCGAAATTAGGTCTTTGTAATAGTTTATAGCCCGCAGGGCAATCGAGGCACCGAAATTATTGGGCTTTACTATCGATACTCAATTTATTAAAAACTTATTTCCATTGCCGTTGCATCTCTGGGAATCTCTCCCCATTATCATCCCCCTTTTCACTTCTCTTCTGTTTACGCTATCTTATATCTGCATGAGCATACACGAATTTTTGAAATTTTTTCAGATGGCATGCTCCACGATAAGATACGGCCTCGGTGTAACGCGAGAGCTTGGAATGGACATGCAGAATCTTGGTGCGAAAAAAGTTTGCCTAATGACAGACCCAAACCTTGTAAATCTTTCGCCTGTCAAGGTTGCATTAGACAGTCTAGCCAAGTACGGAGTGAGCTTTGATCTGTACGACAAAGTCAGGGTAGAACCAACAGAGGAAAGTATCCAAGACGCAACGAAGTTTTCTAAAGCCGGGAAATTCGACGCTTATATTGCCATAGGGGGTGGATCGGTTATAGATACCTGCAAGGCTGCTAATCTCTACGCTTCTGATCCAGAGGCAGATTTTCTGGATTACGTAAACGCTCCAATAGGCAAAGGCAAGCCTGTCCTGGTCACTCTTAAGCCACTGATAGCCGTGCCCACAACTTCTGGCACTGGTTCTGAAACCACTGGGGTTTCGATCTTTGATTACAAGCCGCTAAAAGCCAAGACTGGGATAGCTAACAGAGCCATAAGGCCCACCCTGGGGATGGTTGATCCATTGCACATCCTGACTTTGCCAGAACGAGTCTGCGCCTATTCAGGCTTTGACGTTTTATGCCATGCTCTGGAGTCGTTCACGGCTATTCATTACACTGAACGTTCCCCATGCCCTACCAACCCCATCCTTAGACCAGCTTACCAGGGACAGAACCCGGTCAGCGATGTCTGGGCACGTTATGCCCTTCAGGTCATGCAGAAGTATTTTAAAAGAGCGGTTTACCACGCAGATGACATCGAAGCACGGAGCAATATGCATTTAGCTAGCACAATGGCTGGCGTTGGGTTCGGAAATGCCGGTGTTCATCTCTGCCATGGGTTGTCGTACGCCATCAGCGGAAACGTTCGCAAATTTCAGCCAGAGGTCGGTTGAAATTGCGAATGAAATAAATTCAGCTTCTGCCACTCACTGTTAATTTTTTTTTCATTATTTACAGGGATACACAGCGGATCACCCGATCATACCGCATGGTCTTTCGGTCGTTATGTCGGCACCAGCTGTCTTCGCATTTACTGGAAATGCATGTCCCGACAGACATTTGGAGGCTGCACAACTGCTAGGAACCGATACAACGAACGCTAAGAAAGCAGATGCCGGAAAAATCCTGGCAGATACCGTCCGCGAATACATGCGGGTGATGAAAGTCGAAAACGGACTTGAAGAACTCGGCTTTTTCAAAGAAGATATACCGACAATGGTCAAGGGCACGCTGCCACAGGTATTTGACACTTAAATAGAGGAATACGTTGCCGAATAAGTTGAAACTGTTACATAATTTCTATACAATTATGAAGAAGTACAAGAGAGATAGAAATAAATTAGTATTGAGTGAAAGAATTAGAAGGTAATGTTGTATTTGAAAAAAATGATAAACGAATTGCATTTTTTTATTCTGTTCTTGTTTGCGTAGCATCGCATCACGAAATTGGCACCCCGTGAACAATCCGAAGAGGACTTGGCCCAGCTGTTTGAAAGTTCGTTCAAGATATATTAAACGAAGATTTTTCTCGAAAGTTTGTAAATAATCGTTGTATCTATAACCTACACAAACGTGAAAATATTTAATACAATTGCTCAGTTATTTGTTGTGTTTATAAAAATGTTTTATATTTTCAAACAAATTTCGTTAGAATTCATTTCTTCCCAGTAAATTGAAACCGAATTCAACAAAACTGAAGAGTCTGGCAGCAGAAATAAAATAACGCCACTTTTTGGATCAATTTATATCACCAGCCTGATGAATACGCCTGATACTATGCAACCCGCAGAGCACTTAAATTATTTGGGATTAGAAAAGTAAGAAATACTGTTCCAAGATATTCTACAGTTGGTAAAACAAAATTGAAAGTGCATCAACTTCTTTCGAATCATAGAATCTTGCGAATTCTGAATAGACTTTCTCCATTAACTCTGCATTATACTAACAATGGGACTATAATATGGGATCGGGTTATATGAAGGATATTGAAAGGCGAGACGATTAATCGATTTATATGAAAACCATTCAATTCTTTATTAGGTACACACAAAACTATTCAACCAATATCATAGTTGTCGTCAAGCATCACAATTATAATACTCACAATCTATAGAAATGGATACATAATAGATTATATCAGTCTTAAATAGGAACATTAATGTGACTACTGAATAAACAAAGTTACTTAAAATTAAAGTTATAAAGATCTCATGATCATATAGAAAAAGTTCAGAATTTTAGTCGACCTCCTCGATGGTGGGTCCGGCCTGTTGTCCTCCGTTCTGTCTGAAGTCTGCCCCACAATCCTGATCATTTGGCGCTGCATTACCTTGGTGGAGCTTCGCCATTACCGCTGAGCATTGCTTTTGAAGAGTCTCGAGCTTGTGCTTGTACTCCTCTTTGTCTGCGAGGGTGTTATTGTCGAGCCAGTTAATGGTCTCCTCGCAAAGACGGCTCACTAGATCCCTGTCCTCCTGGGAGAGTTTTGCACCGTATTCCTGCAGGCTTTGCTTCACGTTGAAAGCATAGCTTTCAAGTTGGTTTCGTGCGGCGACTCGGTCACGCTGTTCGCGATCCTGATCCCTATAGCGATCGGCCTCTGCCAACATCCGGTCGATTTCCTCGCGGGATAGGCGGCCCTTGTCGTTGGTGATTGTGACGTTACTGGTGCGCCCACTCGCCGTGTCCTTGGCGGTAACGTGAAGGATTCCGTTAGCGTCGAGGTCGAAAGTGACTTCAATCTTTGGTATGCCACGACGCGCCGGGGCGATTCCGCTGAGTTCAAATCGGCCCAATAGGTTGTTATCCTTGGTCATTGCCCGCTCACCTTCGAATACCTGAATCGATACGCCGGGCTGGTTGTCGGCGTAGGTGGTGAAGATCTGCGTCTGCTTGCAAGGGATGCGAGCATTGCGCTCGATAACGTTGGTCATCACGCCTCCGGCGGTCTCAAGGCCGAGGGAGAGTGGCGCTACGTCGACTAAGAGGACATCCTGGAGAGAGGAACCGGCGTTTCCTTCTCCACTGAGGATGGCGGCCTGAACTGCGGCTCCGTAGGCAACAGCCTCGTCTGGGTTGATGGAAAGGTTAAGCTGCTTGCCGCAGAAGAAGTTCTGCAGGAGAGACTGGATCTTCGGAATCCTCGTTGAGCCCCCGACGAGAACGATGTCTTGAATCGTGCTCTTGTCCATCTTTGCATCGGACAACGCCTTTTCGACCGGGGCGAGGGTCGCTCGAAAGAGGTCGGCGCAAAGTTCCTCAAAACGTGCCCGAGACACTCTCGTGTAAAAGTCGACGCCTTCGAAGAGGGCATCGATCTCGATGTTGGCCTCCGTGCTCGAAGACAGCGTGCGTTTGGCTCGCTCAGCGGCGGTACGCAGTCGGCGAACGGCACGCGGATTGTTCCTCAAATTCTTCCTGTACTTGCGCTCGAACTCGTTGGCAAGGTGTTCCACGAGTCTGGAGTCAAAGTCCTCGCCGCCCAAATGAGTGTCGCCAGCAGTTGCCTTCACCTCGAACAGCGAACCCTCGTCTATCGAGAGGATCGATACATCGAAGGTCCCGCCACCGAGATCGAAGATTAAGACGTTTCGTTCGCCCTTTAAGTTTTTGTCAAGGCCATAGGCGAGGGCGGCAGCAGTTGGCTCGTTGATTATCCTCAAGACGTTGATTCCTGCGATGGCACCGGCATCCTTCGTCGCCTGCCGTTGCGAGTCGTTGAAATAAGCCGGAACCGTGACTACTGCGTCCCGGACCGTCTGCCCCAGGTATGCCTCAGCAGTTTCTTTCATCTTCGTTAACACCATGGAACTGATTTCCTCCGGGTTGAATCGTTTGATTTCGCCTCGGAACTCCACCTCGATTTTTGGTTTGCCCGCTTCGTTGACGACGCGGAACGGCCAGTGCTTTATATCAGCTTGGATCTTCTCGTCATCGAAACGCCGGCCAATCAACCGCTTCGCGTCGAAAACCGTGTTAGCCGGGTTCAACGCGACTTGGTTCTTAGCCGCATCTCCGATGAGCCGTTCCGTTTCCGTAAAGGCCACATAGCTGGGGGTGGTCCTGTTTCCTTGATCGTTGGCAATTATCTCGACCTTGCCTTGTTGCCACACTCCGACACAGGAGTAAGTGGTTCCTAGATCGATTCCAATAGCAGGCATTTTATGTTCTTCTGTATTTCTCGTACTTTTCACAAATTAAAATGACAATGAACTAGTAACTCGATATATGCGTTGCTTTTAACTGTTTTTATACTTCTTTCGATTTACTTGTATAGTTTTAGTCACTCAGACTAGCTTGTCCGGATGTGAGTTTCTCTCAAGTGTTCGGCTTGGCTTGCGTTTGAATACTGCCGGCATCTGCGCGCTGGCTCGTATTTATATTCCCGCCAAAGTTTCTGGACACGGCCGGAAGCTTCTAGCAGTGCAGTAGCTGCCCCTGCACGGACGCCGCCGGCCGTTGCCATGGATACATACGTTCGACCATCGAATATTCGACCAAAATCGAGACTGCGCAGAAGGCGTCGAGACGCTTGTGGAAATTTTCACCGAGCCCTTGCATAGCACAGAACTCCACTTCTGGAACGTACTAGAATATGTCATGTCTAACTTTCATTTCAATTTACTTACTTCGCAGTAAACGATAAGTAAAATAATTTCGGACATTTGATTTTTGAATTACAGGTAGCTATACAATATTCTATAAAACCAGGTGCAAGGCTCTGAATTTTCAAGCTTTTAAACATCTGACATCACTTTGCAATAAAAACCAGATACGATTTTTTTATCGATTTCGCGGATGAAATACGAACAAAGTTTTATTATTTTTTTCATCCATCCTTTCTGTGAAAGTTAAATTCTATACAATATTTTTATACTGGTTGCTGTCTATGTAAGATGCTGAATTTAAAACAGATTAATCCTCTTGTTTCCACACTACATATAAAATAATAAATATCATTACACATTCGCTCATTTAAAGTGAATATTTTTTGTATGTATACATACTAGCGTGTTCCAGAAATGGAACGTTCTAGATGTGCATGTTCAGGGCTATACTACGGAAGAGCTAGCTGTAAATTTCTGGATGCATCGAGTCGTCGATTGAATAGAAGGGTCAGAAAATTCTAGTGAATTCGGTTTCGGCTAGTTTCTCATAACTTTCATAACATTATTATTTTCTGTTTTGTCGATGGCACCAGCATAAGTATGCATGCTGGCGATAAATAATTAATAAAGTTTAATAATTTTACTAATCGGCAGGCCTATTGCAATAGAAATTTTAATGAAAAAGTGCGATTGTATCATGTAATTTTTATTCCAAAATAAATACTGCCTGATATTGCATGACTACGAATGCAGAATTACTAATAGCAAAAATATTGTGTATTTGTTTAAAAAGTCATCGAAGTTTTCGCGCCAGTATTTCGTACCGATCGAGAGAAGTCTAGAATCGTCGGTTAGGTAGAACACGATGCAACAACAGAGAAATGATCATTATACAATTTGACCACGAGAGGGATCTGACTTCCTGTTTCTTTTTACCCGTGGTACACATCCGGTACGTTCTGTGACTCCTAACTCTGATATTTAGCGTTAAAAATAAATTAAACTGGTTGTTAAATCCCATAAATAAGAGTGAAAAGTCTTCAATAAAGTCTTAGCCTGTTATATTTTATCGTAAGCGTGTTCAAAATTCGCGTATTTTGTGTCGATCGAAATGGATAAATCCTGGCTGTCTCATATGGGCTAATGCCACTAAAATTGACAACAAAAGCATGTTCTATGATCAAATAATTCACACCTTACAAACTCGTGGATAAAATCACTCACAAATCCGTTAAACTTTATTCCAGGATTAAATTCATCTCGATTTATAAAAAACACGTACAGCTATCAATAGGCAGACATTGTCACATAACCTAAAAGTCGTAACTTCAAAATCGATAGGCTTACGTATTTGAAACCTAAAGTGTCTCAACATCTTATGGAAAAAAACGTAAAATAAGCAAAATTGAATATTGAATAACAAAATTGTCATTATTTGTACAGAAATGGCGGACGCTGCAGTAAAACCCAAACCTAAGGTGGCCAAGAAGCCGAAAGAAAAAACGGCCGAGCCTGTACCCCTAAAAAAGCGACCCTTCAAGAGGCACGGACGTCTTTACGCTAAAGCTATTTTCACTGGCTACAGGCGAGGACTCCGTAATCAACATGAACACACAGCTCTGCTGAGAATTGAAGGCGCTCGCGTCAAGCCTGACTCAGATTTTTACGTTGGAAAGCGTTGCGTCTACGTATACAAGGTATAAACAGTGAATAATATGTAATCGATAATCGCTTAATTCTCATTGATTTCCTAGAAAACATTCATCTTTTCATTAACATCAAACTATTTAATGTGTCATTTAATTCAGCGTCAGAAAGAAGTTGAAAGACAGTTTAGAGCTAGACTATAGAGATTCTGGTCTAGAATATAATTAATTGATTCTAATTTCTGCAACAGGATTTTATAGATATGTGGTAAAGGCTGATAAAGATCGTGATTTTTGGTATTTCACTTAGATTAATTATGTTTCTGCATTTTTATACTGGGTAATGTCTAACGAAACAGCCTATCAGATCATAAGTATAAAAGAAACACTTACGGCGAGCTCTAAAGCTTATCGCTGGTACAATTGCATTGAAAGATAATAAAGAAATATTAGTAGTAGTATATCTATTTGTCTAGGGTTTGAATAAACCATACAAAGGAGTCTCCTGAGATTCATCAAAAAAATACAATCAAAAATTATTTGTAGGTATCTAATCGTATAAAATTAACTTAGTTTAACAGAATACTATACTTTGGTGATTCTGATCACTTTGTGTATTATATAAATTTTATAGAAAATGATTTTAATTAAGTTGCAATTGAATTCAATGATTTCAATTTTGATATGTATAAAAACAGCTGCTTTTTGAGGATGAAGAGCTGTTTATTAACCAAGCCAATACTCTGTGTTTTTGTCTCACAATAACTAAGTCATTATAACTGATAATCATTTGCAGGCAAAGAACAAGACCCCAGTTCCCGGCAAAACTTCCAAGAAGACTAAGGTACGTGCTATCTGGGGCAAAGTCACTCGTCCTCATGGAACCAGCGGCTCTGTTCGTGCCAAGTTCAAGAGGAATCTACCTGCCAAGGCTATGGGCCACCGCATCAGGATTGTATGTTGATAATCAATAGATAAATCAATTTAATCTAAGTAAAAAAAAAATATGGAATTAATTCATCAGATCACTATGAATTACGTGGCTCGTCTCAAAACTGAATCAATACATTATTCGCCAAACTTTTAGTTATAAAATGAAATGAAAACTTCTACTATTCATCTTAATAAATTGTTACGATTTGCATTTAAGTAATATTCAGTACATTTTTTATCGGTTGTACTGGTTCTTACAAACACTACCAACTCAACTTATAATTTTTTTTGTTCTTTTTATTCCAGATGCTGTACCCGAGCCGTGTGTAAAACTCTTCTGTACAATATAAACAAATAAATAAAATCCATTTTGGTACCAAAAATACACATTTCGTTTTTACCTCCCCTGATAAATATATGTATTACTTTTCGATCTTTTTGTGGTTCCAAAGCAACTTTCAGACGCCGTTTTTTAAATAGTAGCATTCGTTGTATGAGCTGAGGTCTTATTTATCACGTCGAGCAATAAAGCGGTGTTATGTATGTATCAAGGTGGCGACAATTCAGCTGAAATTAAATTCCCTGACTTTGTCCAGTCAATAATTCGATATTCCCTGACATCTTTCGACAGAATCGCAATCAAGTTGAGCAAAGTCGTTGACTGATTATTTTCGAAGCTTCACCAAATATGCGTTCACTGCCGAATTTCAAAAGTAGCTCATTTAAGAAAAAAAATACAAAAAAAAACACTCGTTTTCCATGTGGGCATTCAGGTCAGGGAAGTCATTCCCTGACTTTTCTCTGAATTTCCCAAACTGACAAAATTCCCTGACTATTCCCGGTTTTCCCGGTTTTCCTGGTCTGTCGCCACCCTGTGTATGTAATAACAAATACGTGATCCTGAGTCTATCCACAATTGAATTCATTTACGTATATCTTAATACGAGGATTATTGACTGAATGTGGATTAAATTACATTATGTTCATGATCATCAATTCATATAATCCAATTATGGTCGATTATTAGAACCCTAGTTAATATCCCCATAAAAAGTACCTCTGATGCAAAAACATTTCGCCAAGTATATTAATTTTTAAACTACCTGCAAAAATGCGTTCTTCTGGAAATCGTCGTGAAATCAGATCGTCTTGCCGAGAACGTGACATTAATGTGATACAAGTCATACATCACACGAAATCAACATTTAAATTCATATTGAAACAAAAAAAAAAAATTGTAGTACATGGTACTTGACGGGCTGATGTTAAGATTCATATTTTCGTGGTTTATTTTATAGGTTCTTATGCTTTTCACGAAAAATCCCGTCAAGTACCACGTACTGCATTTTTTTATTTTTTTTTGTTTATATGAATTTAAGTGTCGATTTCATGTGATGTATGACTTGTATCAAATTAATGTTATGTTCTTGGCAAGAAGATCTGATTTCAAGACTTTTTTCAGAAGGAGAATGCACTGTTTCAGGGAGTTTAAAAATTAATGTACGTCGCGAAAGGTTTTTGCACCAGAGGTGCTTTCAATGGGAATCTCAGAACATTTTATAGAATTTGATATACATATACTCATCATTCTTGTTCGTAATGAATTATGCAAATTTTTCATATTAGTTTCGTTTTACATCTACCGCGCGATATGAAGTTTCACTTCAAAAGTTTTTGAATTATGTACGGTTAATCCTGACGCATTTCTGCAGTGATGTTTAATAAACATGGAATACGTACGTTTACCCACGTGTTGACGAGCAACAATATTTTTATAAGTATATATATTTATGATAAAGTTATCATCCGCGATGAAGAGTATTTCCCGCTATCGCGAGTCGAAATAATTACACCTATCGACTTCAAGGAGTTCAAAGTCGATGTAAAATGATGCTAAGAATAATTGTGGACGGCTGTGATTGCGCTGCAAGATATCATGATCATCCCTACTAATTGGTGATAACGGTACGTGTTTGCAAGTTCATTTGTTGGGGGCTCATATTTGACGGATTCAACGAGATAAACTTATGGAAGATTATAATCGTGGAAACGGGAAAGTCATAGTATAGACGTATATAGTACATGAAGCAAAGAGTTTGATAGCGTGGCGGTCGGCGTCCTCTTCGGGCGCAGCTTCCCCCTGACCTCTGTGCCCCACGTAAGTACGGAGGTTCAGTGAAGCCCTTTGCCCGTTCAAGTGATTAAATATTTGGTATCGCGGATATAATTATATGCATAACGATTGTGAGAGTGATAAAGTTATATAGGTACTCAATTGAAAGTATAGTGATTATATACGAGTCGCACAATAATATATCTATAATAGTGGTTCAATTTCTGACGAGAGATCAATTTTCTTCAATGACTAATTCTATTAGCTACCAATTTGACTTAATCACTTGACGCTGCGAAAAAAGAGATGGAATATCATGCAACGGGCTTAGGCTATCGCGCCCTGCCTACCCCGCGCCTCAAACCAAAAGCCCAGCGAACGCGAAGTGTGTTGTATTAATTTGACAATACACATGCATCATTCCGCACTCAGTGTACGCACACAACCCCCCTGAATGTTATACGTGCAGGAAAAACCTGCCGTGATTGGTATCCACGATTCTATACGAATTTCGATAGAAGCAATACCTAGACATTTACACCAACACAAACACTCCTCTTCACGCACACCGTGGTAATGAAAACTCGCCGTTTTTATATATTAGCTGACGGCTGTAGGGAAAGAACGGGTCAGTTCACAAAATCCTATTCGATTAGCAATAGATTTATACGTATCTGAGTGCAGTTACAATGTTACGAAGCTTTGTCAACGAAATATATAGAATTAATTGAATAATTGAATAAATATTGTGAATCAGCGAATAATTATAGAAGAAATAATGATCGATAAATGAGATTTACTTTACAGAAAATCTTTAGGAAAAACGCGGGCTAACACATACATAGATAAATAGTCAATGGTACCGCCACGCTACGCGATGCAAACAAAATTGGAAAGGAAGAGGAAGAGGAAGAGATAGTTCGTATACAACGGCCTCTCTGCTTACATTCACGACAAATCGTCGCGTGAATCGGCAGATTAACCGAGGAATTTTATATCGCATGGGGAACTCACCGCTCTGGATATCTGGATACACGACTAGGTCTTCGGGAACGATGAATACGTATATCCAATACAATCCTTTGATGGGCATGAGAGCTAGAATGGGACACTACACTGCGAATATATTATATATATGTATGAATATCATACGGTTTATAGATTTTAAAAACACTTCACTTTCGTGGGGGTTGTCGGGGGGGGGACGGCGGCGGCAGCTTCAGATGAGGTGGTTGAATTTGGGGAAAACGTCACTCACTGCTTGAACTTTTATTTATTAAATTGGCTATGAGATCTAGAAGAATATTACACTGCACTGCAAATGTATTACATACGTATGGATTCCATATGATGAACAGAATTTAAAAACACTGTATCTTCATCACACATTCAGATGTTATCAATTATTATAAAAGGCTTCGTTCTATTGCTTAGTACTTATTTTATATTATATTTCATACCTTGACAGCTCCTCACTGGCACTGTGCAGTACAATTAGAAAAAAGTCTACCGCTTGACTCTCCAACCGAAATATATATTTTTATGACAATAAAATAGAAGTTTTTACTAACGAATAAACAATAGAAAGGACGCCGAGCATCGGGGTGCGCGCACGGCTGTATGTCAGCAAACTTAACCTTGACACAAATTTTTATTCCTCGGCGCTTCGACGAATTATTATATTTCTCTGTTGATTCCGTGACTATTAAATCTAGATAGTTTAATATAACAGCCATTTTTTGAATGCAAAAATTTCGACTCGACTGAAAATTAAGAATACCGAAGCTGTAATTGGTGTTAGGAAGATTGACCACACATTTTCATACTTGGGGGTATGTCGTGTTTGCCGTTCGAGTGCACACATCAACCATCTTCACTTTATAATGAAATCTTATTACCCGGCGATACAGCGAATTTCACAATATTTTTTCACGATATCTCTGAAGAATTACAGTCTCTGCCATTCGATAGCGAGGAGGAAGCCTTCCGACAACGATAAACTATCGAGAAAACTTTTACCGGGATGTGAATTGTTATGCTCGACACCTCGCCCCGGCACAATATGGCTAACACAACCAAATATTCCGAACTCACGAATATAACCTACATTTACTAGCCAATTCTATTGACGTTAATCAACACCCGAATTAGTCGTACTTACGATGAATTAAAACACTCGCCGTATACAATCGTTGATAAATCACCGCTCTGATCTAGATTCGCGTGAAGAGAGCAAACGCCGAACCTGTTGCATCCCCCGTCCGAAGACAACTGACTGGCGAGCTGCGGAGGATCATCGGTGGTGTTACGTTGCCCCCACTGATAGATGGTAGCACGTCGCGATAATTTTTGGCGGGCAACCACGGTGATCGCGATAGTCGTCGCGGCTGCTTAGCCATTGCGTCCGCAAGGGATGGCAACGGTAAAAGCGACGACACACTCGTTCGTTCAGTTTGATACTTAACCTCAAATCGTTGCCGGCCAAAAAATGCAGACAATATGCACAGGTTATGGCGACGTGCTACCATCTACCAGTGGGGGCAGCGTAACACTACCGATGATCCTCCGCAGCTCGCCAGTCAGTTGTCTTCGGACGGGGGATGCAACAGGTTCGGCGTTTGCTCTCTCCACGCGAATCTAGATCAGAGCGGCGATTTAAAATTTGTGTCAAGGTTAAGTTTGCTGACATACAGCCGTGCGCGCACCCCGATGCTCGGCGTCCTTTCTATTGTTTATTCGTTAGTAAAAACTTCTATTTTATTGTCATAAAAATATATATTTCGGTTGGAGAGTCAAGCGGTAGACTTTTTTCTAATTGTACTGCACAGTGCCAGTGAGGAGCTGTCAAGGTATGAAATATAATATAAAATAAGTACTAAGCAATAGAACGAAGCCTTTCTTAATAATTGATAACATCTGAATGTGTGATGAAGATACAGTGTTTTTAAATTCTGTTCATCATATGGAATCCATACGTATGTAATACATTTGCAGTGCAGTGTAATATTCTTCTAGATCTCATAGCCAATTTAATAAATAAAAGTTCAAGCAGTGAGTGACGTTTTCCCCAAATTCAACCACCTCATCTGAAGCTGCCGCCGCCGTCCCCCCCCCGACAACCCCCACGAAAGTGAAGTGTTTTTAAAATCTATAAACCGTATGATATTCATACATATATATAATATATTCGCAGTGTAGTGTCCCATTCTAGCTCTCATGCCCATCAAAGGATTGTATTGGATATACGTATTCATCGTTCCCGAAGACCTAGTCGTGTATCCAGATATCCAGAGCGGTGAGTTCCCCATGCGATATAAAATTCCTCGGTTAATCTGCCGATTCACGCGACGATTTGTCGTGAATGTAAGCAGAGAGGCCGTTGTATACGAACTATCTCTTCCTCTTCCTCTTCCTTTCCAATTTTGTTTGCATCGCGTAGCGTGGCGGTACCATTGACTATTTATCTATGTATGTGTTAGCCCGCGTTTTTCCTAAAGATTTTCTGTAAAGTAAATCTCATTTATCGATCATTATTTCTTCTATAATTATTCGCTGATTCACAATATTTATTCAATTATTCAATTAATTCTATATATTTCGTTGACAAAGCTTCGTAACATTGTAACTGCACTCAGATACGTATAAATCTATTGCTAATCGAATAGGATTTTGTGAACTGACCCGTTCTTTCCCTACAGCCGTCAGCTAATATATAAAAACGGCGAGTTTTCATTACCACGGTGTGCGTGAAGAGGAGTGTTTGTGTTGGTGTAAATGTCTAGGTATTGCTTCTATCGAAATTCGTATAGAATCGTGGATACCAATCACGGCAGGTTTTTCCTGCACGTATAACATTCAGGGGGGTTGTGTGCGTACACTGAGTGCGGAATGATGCATGTGTATTGTCAAATTAATACAACACACTTCGCGTTCGCTGGGCTTTTGGTTTGAGGCGCGGGGTAGGCAGGGCGCGATAGCCTAAGCCCGTTGCATGATATTCCATCTCTTTTTTCGCAGCGTCAAGTGATTAAGTCAAATTGGTAGCTAATAGAATTAGTCATTGAAGAAAATTGATCTCTCGTCAGAAATTGAACCACTATTATAGATATATTATTGTGCGACTCGTATATAATCACTATACTTTCAATTGAGTACCTATATAACTTTATCACTCTCACAATCGTTATGCATATAATTATATCCGCGATACCAAATATTTAATCACTTGAACGGGCAAAGGGCTTCACTGAACCTCCGTACTTACGTGGGGCACAGAGGTCAGGGGGAAGCTGCGCCCGAAGAGGACGCCGACCGCCACGCTATCAAACTCTTTGCTTCATGTACTATATACGTCTATACTATGACTTTCCCGTTTCCACGATTATAATCTTCCATAAGTTTATCTCGTTGAATCCGTCAAATATGAGCCCCCAACAAATGAACTTGCAAACACGTACCGTTATCACCAATTAGTAGGGATGATCATGATATCTTGCAGCGCAATCACAGCCGTCCACAATTATTCTTAGCATCATTTTACATCGACTTTGAACTCCTTGAAGTCGATAGGTGTAATTATTTCGACTCGCGATAGCGGGAAATACTCTTCATCGCGGATGATAACTTTATCATAAATATATATACTTATAAAAATATTGTTGCTCGTCAACACGTGGGTAAACGTACGTATTCCACGTTTATTAAACATCACTGCAGAAATGCGTCAGGATTTACCGAACATAATTAGCGTTACATGCCTTGCTTCCTTGTATATCAAATCACACCATTATTTGTATACCATATCTTCAGTCAATATACGTCAAAATGGTTTAAATGTAATAAGATCGGGGGGCCAACTGAAGAAATTCCTCAGACTTATTTAAAAAAATTGTCTTATAATGAACGGATTACCGTCCAACGTACAGATCAGTTCATCATTCACCAACAAACGACCGACAAACGATTGCAAAAACAATTAATTAATTCATAGCAAATGAGGGGTGAACTATGTGGAGGTTTTGAAATCGGCCGCATGCCAGCGAATAGAATATCGTCAATCAACGCCTGCGCTAACCGATTTGCTATCTAGCAACTGACTTCCGTACTTGGTAGTTCTCTGCTCTCTACGTAGCCTAGGGAAGACCTGCAATTCTTTACTAATTTCTTGCCCATAGGTTTCGGTCTAAGCGATCTGACTGAAGAAGGAGACGATGAAAAATTCCTGATGAAACCGGGTATTCTAAACGCAATGAATAATCATATCTCAGGTCTCCGTACACCGATTCCATCGAGATAGGGCTTAAATTAAAGAATTTCATGACTATATTCTACAAGAAATATTCCAAATCCGTAGATATCGCGAGGCGCAAGAAATTAGAAAAATATTCTCCCCCTACCACGCCGTTTAGTTCCCGTTCGAGTATACGCAGTCGAGTCTCGCGCCGCGTGCTTAAAAATTCTTTTTAATGTACTGTACATAGTACTTGGCGCGAAACTCTGCAGAGTCTCTTGATTGCTTGAATTTTTTTGAGTGGGAGCGTGTTGTAGCAATTTTTTGACACTCGCAAACAGAGTCAATTTCATTCATTCAGTGTCAGTGCAAGCAGGTATGCATTCGTATATGTATACGTGTCTTCATACACGTCGCTGTATAGTTACGTTATTCTGACATTTTTAAATTGAATTGCTCTTGGTATCAAAAGAACATTTGGCCCGACGTTGACTGAAGAATTTAAAAGAAAGTACGGTCGATTAGGACTGGGCGTGTTAGGAAACGCGGTCGATTATAGGAAAGTGCTATTATAGTCACGAGAAGATTATAAAGTGTTGTGGCTGCATCTCTTGCCACGAATCAATTTTCATCACTCACTAACGCTAAAGGTCTCACTTCCCTGCTAAAAATGTCAGGTTTTTGGGTATGGATATTTTTTGGTTCTATCATTTTCTATCTGGCTTTTAGAGTAGAGTTGGATCTTTCATGCTACATTATATGGAAATTTCGGCACGCGTAAGATATTAATTCCGCAGTATAATCAGTACTTGTAGAGTTGATTTAAAATCGTAAAAAAAAATCACCTGGGAATTATTGCGACAATTCCCAGCTACCACCTAGCTCCAAAACTCCGAAACAATTTCAGAGGCTCGCCACATCGTATCATTTGTAACACAGGTAGCCGTCATGCAGGGTGAAACGGAAACATGTGTGTTTCCATGAATCCATACTTCCTGTTTCGACAGCGAATTTTCTACGGTTTGTTTTTTCGCCTTTACAAGGAAAATATGATAATTGTCGTCCTACGAATAATAAATCCTACGTCCATCAATAACCGACAAACGATTTCATGTCGATTCGCATTGAAACTGATTAAATACATTTCCATCGGGAGGCCAAGAAAAAAAAAGTCCCTAGGAAATTTGATTAATCAATTTATTAATTAACAAATCACCGACAAACGTCCGGATTAGTCCATCATTCACTAACAAACGACCGACTAACGGTTAAAAATATAATTAATGAAATTGGCGTAGATGAGGTTTTCACTATGGGGAGTTAGATTAGCGATGGTTGTTGCTCGGTGACCATTGCCAACCAACCATTCGGTTCAGCCGTTTAGTGACGGAGATTAAAGAGTTGAAGCAAGCGCGGCTCTTGTGATCTGTCATCGCTACAGTCGAAATGCTGTCTGCTTCGTGACTTTAAAGTAGATTAAATAAACCTAAATTGATTATATTTCATGGGATTGATACTCAGAAGTGTTACGGAGTGAGATAATGAATTTCTAACATTTAGTATTCATCACGGAATATGACGATGTTTTGCTGTTTGAGAAACTGCTTTGACGGCCTCGGTCTGTCCACGGCACAAATGCCAAAAAGAGAACCGAACCCTATCGCACTAGACACTTCTCATATGGGTAATCATCGAATTTTTATTCGTCGAATATTTATTCAAACGACAATAAGTCTACTCCGTATCATATCACGTAACAATAAATTCGCATTCTTCATATTAACCTAATGATTTCGAAATCTCATTTTCTGCTTGTTATTGTTTACGCACATTTATTACAGCAGCTGAATCATGCTAATTATTTTCATTTCAATTCATTTACATATCCTGCATATTAACACCTTCGAGACCTCTCAACAAAGTTTAATAAGTACGATTTATAATTTCCCTGAAAATTACTATTTTCATTTCGAAAACATTCGTTTACTCCTCAGTTCTTTAGGACCTTTCGATTTTAGGCAACTTATGACAACAAAATAAGAACAACAGATTACTAAACAAAAAAGACCGCATCCGAATGGTTCAAAAAACTGTTCTCCTATTTTTAGGTGGAAGGTGCTCAGGCCTTCCGAAAAATCACAGTCCTACCCTAGAATCAACAAAACACAAATCGGTCCAAGACGAGCCATTCAGATGCGGTTATAGAAGAATTTGCTAGGTTTGTTCATTGAGAGATAAATGTATAACAGATCGAAAGACATTCATTAATAATCCATCCGACTTTTTCAAGATCGACACAGACCAGATCCTTCCTGCATCTTATCTTTGTTAAAAAACATCTGTTTTCTCAGGTGTTAATATTCGCTTGGTTACTTTTTCTATAACGGTTGATGTGTTTTTATTATTATATTTACAGTTGAAAATATGTGTAAGAAAAAAATTCTGTCTTTTCTTGGTAACCTAACATGATCTCAACAATCAAGAATTTCACTCAAATACTTTTATTAAAAAAAAAATTTTCCAGTTTTTTTTTTTTTTTTCATTGAAATTTGGTAAAATAAAGACAATTTTGTTAAATGAAAATTTTCATTCTTTTTTTCTTTGGTTTACAGGTCACGAGGTTGTGATAGTGAAAAATGGTCTGAGAGTTTGCGGCTGTGGTGCAGCTCTGACAAATGCACCTTTAGCACAAAGCAAAAGTTATTTTGAAGTGAAAATCCAGCAAGGTGGAGTGTGGGCGGTTGGTTTGGCAACACGTTCAACAGATCTGAATACCCCAACTGGTGGAAACGATTTGGAAAGTTGGGCTTTGAATTCCGATGGCATAATAAGACACAATTCAGAAGAGCTACATAAAATTCAAAACATTGCTCAGGAGGGTGATATTATTGTAAGAAACATATCGACGGCTGAGCGGAACAACATCGTACCTCAGAATTTGGTTCAACAATATCGTATCTCAGAATTTGTTCCAGAAACATCGTATCTCAGAATTTGCTCCAAAAACATCGTATCTCAAAATTTGGTCCAACAACATCGTATCTCCTATATCTTATACACAGAGATACGATGTTCTTGAACCAAATTTTGAGATACGATGTTTTTGGAGCAAATTCTGAGATACGATGTTTTTGGAACAAATTCTGAGATACGATATTGTTGAACCAAATTCTGAGATACGATGTTGTTCCGCTCAGCCGTCGATATGACTCGTCAAAGATTTAAATCAGCTTTGGAAAGCCAGATATAACTTCACAATTCTAATAATTATTGTTATTCTTATTTCAGGGCGTTTCCTATGATCATATAGAACTGAACTTCTACTTAAACGGCAAGCTGCTTGATACACCGATCATGGGAATCAAAGGAACCATATATCCCGTTCTCTATGGTAATTTGATGAGATAGAAAACTAGATAGTTCATAATAATGAATACTTGATCGATTTAATTCGTGCTTGAAATAACAAAAATTATTGATTGTACGTTTCTCTTTTTCAGTTGATGAAGGGGCTATTCTAGATATAATATTGGAAGACTTTGTTCACACGCCACCAAATGGATTTGATAAAATAATGCTCGAGCAGTCCTTACTCTAGCACATGAATTTCAGCCATTGAGAAAAGCATTTAAGAACAAAAACTAATTTAAGTACGCTCACATAGTATTTTCTGATCAAAGTGAATATACAGGTGGCTGTGAGTGTGGAATAACTAATTAATCCTGCATTCATTGATGTGTATTATAATAAATAATTAGCATAATAATATGAATTAAAAAACTATTTGTCAAAACAATTATTATTTAACATAGGTATATGAACCAACGGTTTATCAGAATGCGACCTGCTGGATGTTTATTTTTTGTTTTCATATAGAAAAAAAAAAATAAAATTATTTGACCAGATTGTTTGAAGGATAAAATTATTTCTTTCTCCTAAAGATTTTTAGACACGTGACCATTTAACAAGGATTTTACTGGGATGCATAAATTTGAGAAATTTAACAGAATTTTCAGGTTTTATTAGAAGGTTTACATAATTAATAATTGATTAGATCATTTGTGAGCCTAGTTTTGTTTATATCGTAATAGTTATCATTCAATCCTTATATGATATTTTAATGAACCCTTAATAATTAATGGTATAATATGTACACTGGCTAAAAAACAAGGTACAGAAGGCATTAGGCCTGTTGTTCGCTCCATTAGGCTAGCGTCATGGCTTTTTCGTTGACTAAATCTCATATATTAATGATCTGATTCATTATGAAGACAATTATATGTATATTAATAAGTTATTCAATTATCAATAATCAAAATTTTCAAAGCATGATGTCCGAAACATACTAGAAATACTTATTATAACACCTCGGAGCCAAGTAAGACAAACAAATTTGAAATGATCAAATTTCTATTTCAATCTATTGAATATTGAATAATTTTTTCCAAACGCATATAATTTTGGGTATAGGTATAATTCTTCTATTCATGTTACAATCACAAAAAGAAAAATTCTGTTCATTCTGTTATGCAATTATTACCAAAGTCTGTCCAGTAATAATGTGCAATTATAACTAAAAATAAAATGTATACAAGTATATTGATTGATGGTTGCTTGCCTAAATGCCTAATGACAACAAAACAGATTCAGTTTTCACGATACATTTCTAGCTTGACTATCTTTAGATGGCTTTTCCTAAATAACAGCTAAGGTATTATGCAATACAGATATACAAGACACAGAATGATATGGGATAATCTCAAACAGATATTATTGAGTGACACTTAACACTGCGCAGTCACTCAAATATTTGACTGTCTCACTCACACATTTCTCAATATGTAATGTGGTAAACATATCAATCATCTGTTTATTGTACATACAACAAAGTTACAAGAGACCGACATTTCCACAGTTTGTTATTTCGTTAGGATCAGGATCATCGAATTCATTTTATTATAAAATAACAATAAATAAAGTTAATTGCTGATAGCAAAGGTAAAAACAATATCCGAGTAAGACACAAAATACTTTTTCTTTGATCCTCAGACAGAAGCTAACTTGGAAGATATTCTGAAGTTTCAGAGTAAACGGATTTCACTTAAATTACAGTTAGTGTAAAATGAATTTTTAATACACTCTATATCTATCCTGCACAACACCTTTGGTTCTAGCTGATTCAAAGTATGCAGAAACGTATCTAAAATTGAAAGTCCTAACATT
This sequence comes from Macrophya alboannulata, assembly GCA_949628255.1. Classification (NCBI taxonomy): domain Eukaryota; kingdom Metazoa; phylum Arthropoda; class Insecta; order Hymenoptera; family Tenthredinidae; genus Macrophya; species Macrophya alboannulata. The sequence goes on from OX451208.1 coordinate 13,867,498, forward strand.
TTTTTTTTCTGATTAGGTAATATGCACGTTTTAATTTGCGATATATAAAAATCCTCTCTTATGATTGCTTGTGCTGCAAGCTTTAAGAAAGCTTGCAAAGACGTAGTGTTATCTTTGGTCCTTAACATTATTCACTTAGTTATGATGCGATATACGATTTTCGTATGAAATTATTTAAACGAAAATTTTATTTCTTTCGATATTTTTTTTTCTTTCCTAGAAAAGAAGTTATTAAAACAGATATTATGACGATTACATTTTCAGACATATTATCTACATTGATATATCGAATGTGTTAGTCAAGTAGTAATCATAAATGAAACACCAAATGGAAGACATACAAGAACCAAGTTATATCTCTCGTATATAATATGGTAATTAATTTTTGAATGGTATGTAATTATGTGGATATAGCTGCAATAAAATCTTGACTAGCACATTGAATAAGAAAAATTTTGCTCAAACAAGTAATAGTATTAATATTTACTTATTTAATCTTTAATAACGACTTTTCCCGATAGAAAATATTACCTATCTTTTCCGTTCAAACAACATAGTAAAAGCCTGTAAGACTTGAAAATCCATTTCCTTAAAATACTATCTTATGAATTATATTACATTTATGTTTCATGACTGGTTGGTATGAGATAATTATTGTGGTAACCCAGCGAGTCTTATTGCACTTACGACGTTCAATATCAATTACTATTCTATACAACTCACTCATTATCATATTTTGATCTTGCATTCAAGTCAATAGACACGATCGAAAAATTTTTATAGTTAAATACTGTTCACAAAGTTCAACATTTTTACGTCATGGTATTACTATGTCTGTATTTTCCGGAGTTACAATACATACAATAAAATATAAGTAATCAATCAAAAAAAAAAAGAAAAGAAAAATAAATAGTAGTTAATAGTAATAATAATTCTATTAAACTGTTTTCACTTACATCATGCAAAATACATGCACACGATAATGTATTCATTTGATGTCAATACGTTATCACTACTTTATTCATTAACTCTATTTAAAATTTAAGCATAATGATATGAACAATCCACGAATTTCAATCTAACACAGCTTGTATGTATACAGTGCCCTCGATTTTCAAATTACTTTGACGAACGTTAACTTTACTTCAGTGAGTTCGAAAACATTTATACAAATCATCGTATCATTTTATCATCTTTACCTACCATCAATTTTCAAAATATTTATTTGCTGTTGCAATTTATCAGTGCACAAAAGGTTCCTCATGATAATGCATTTTCCGTTTCAAGAATTCAAGGAAAACAGTATATAGTTCGGAAAAGAAAAATGTTGAACCTGAATTTAAACGGGATTTTACAGAAGATATTCGCATTTTTGAACATTAATCCGTTTTGAGTTATATACAATTATATTTTCCGAATAGATAAATCTTTTCACGTCGAGTTTATATTGTTACGTATATTTTATGTCTTTCATATTAGTGTAGAAAACAAATCTATACTTATGCAACTTTCTTCGATAAGTATAAATATGTATAGTGTATATGTATACCTGTATGTCATTGGCTTGGATTGCAAGTAATAAAGAATGATGATTAAGAATACGTGAAACGTATGAAAACGAAATAAGATCGAAGAAACGTAATACAAAAATGCGATAACCCACGTAAAAGTATTATAGTCTACAGATAGCTTGAACACTCGAGACCGTCTCTATTAAACCTAATGCTGCCTTGTTCGAATAGCGCTACAAATTATTTGTTTAAAAATATACATTCCTAATATATTTACAAAATAAATTGTTATTTTGAATGAAAAAGAAGAGAAAAAAAAAAGTTACATTTATACAATAATCTGAAAATTTAAACAAGTTCAAGATTACGTTCCAACCTTACTTACGGGCAGCGATGATCAATTATACTAATTTGAGATCTCCGTATTAGCTTACTGCCAATTTCTTAGAGAAATACAATCTCATAGCCTTGTATTAATAAATAAATTTTCTCTGATATAAGGTCAAGACAGATTTGATTGAGTCTCGGATTTTCTTTTTTTCTTCAATTAAGACACTAAGTTTATCTGCTAACTTAGATTACATAAACTGGATGCCTACAACTTTACTGTTGTTTTCAAAGAGACAGAAAATTTACATACAACATTTCTTCAAAACTTTTCTTTACACACTTCTATCCTATATTTACTGAAATATTTATTTGTTACGTTTATTGTTATGTGATTCATAATTGTTTTATTCATTATTTGATAGGTATTACCAAATAATTCTGGATATATATATATATATATATATTTTTTTTTTCTCGTTCTGAAATTCATGTAATTGAAAATCTACCATTTCCATCAATGATCACAACACCAATGTCGAAATAAATAATTAATTGACTGATATAATTCAACTGTACAGTAACTTAGATTTTTATTAAATATTAGGCATACCCACTGACTTATACCTGTTCGAGCTTGTCAATATTTTTTATCAATGAAACAGTGATCAAATTTTCAAGGCATCTTTTATGGTCAGCAGGTACTAGTTAATTATACCAAACAAACCATAGCAGCTTTCAGGGACCCAATAATACATTATTATTCAGCACTCAAACAAATAAAGGCAGAGTGCCAGTAGTTTTACAAGACTTTTAGTGGAAGCAGTTTTTTGTAAAGCAGATTTTTATCACTATCAGTCCGAATTGAAGGGACGAATATGTGGTGAGGTTTGATTTATTCTATATCTGTTTATTTTTCGATTACTCAACAGATTTGACTTTTAAAGAGGTGATATTCGAGTAAAAGATACTTTTCATAGGCAAGCCCATTTCCTAAAAATTCCAGGATTGCATTGTCTGAAAGTATATTCGGCCCCTCAGTGGTACAATTTGAGATATCATGTGTTTTTAATTAGAATATGGGATGTGATCTGATGTTTTTCTACCAGAATTTGAGATATCATGTTTATCCACTGTGGCGTCAACCTGCGCCCTCTCAAAGCCAAAGTTTATCATAATATTTGTGATATAACGTGAAATAGGTGCAAAAAATGAAATAAAATTTAGCATTTCCGTAGTTGAATAATGAAATGTTAACGGTGTTCTGTTACCTAAAGATTGTTTTAGAAGCGGTGTACCAATTTACTACTAGCACTCTTCCTTTACCGCAGATAGCTGTTACTTTACAGTAGCAGAGTAGAACGAATAAAACTAAATTGTTTGAAAAAAAAAACAAAAAGAAGATTTAAGACATTTTAAAGCTTGGAAAATGTTTTGTCCATTTTCTGATACTAGTCGTTATCAGTGGTATCTTCAATCACAGAGTCCCAATTGAATTCTGTCGCACTTTGCCGCGAGGGTAAATCACCCAAATGTTGAAACCGTTGAACAAAATGTGGATCACGATCCCTGAGCCTCCTGAAACGTTGGAACACAACTGTCTTTGCAAAATTATACAGCTCCAGGTCCAGCCTGTTGAGCTGTTCTACAGCATCCAGCTGCTCCTTACTTAGCGTAGCCATTGTTGCTGCACTCACTGTCGTATTATGCTGTTCAAAAGCTATTGCAAATCGCATGCCAAATGTCTCCTCAAACGAATATTGGCCAACCTGGAAATGAAATAATGTTGAAAAATTTTATCTCGTGCTAAAGAAATAAACAATGCCTTAACATTCGTTATATGGAACAGTATGAGATCATTCGAAATTCGCAATACGGCGGGTCATACTATAAAGAAAAACAGATTTTTATCAGATTCACCGTAATGGACTTTGATAATTTCGAAGCTATGCGAATCATATGAATTATGAGGACGAGCATATTGTACAGTATTTTTGTCTAATTTTCATTTTAATAAGATGTCAAGAGTTTAAATTATCCCTCGGATATGATGTATACTAAGATTTGAATTTGATTCAAACCAAGTGGGCATTTAGAGGGAAGTAATATTGAAAAAGTTAAGTATACAAAGAGAACCCGAGTGTTACCAAGCCGAAAAGAAGCAGTAAACATAAGCGAAAAAGTCAAATAAACAATTGAATTTAAAGTGGAGAGAAGGGAACAGGATGCACATGGCGCCTGAAGGCTGATTATAAATATTTATATTAAAGCTATTATTCTTGAAGAGGGACTAGGATAGACGCACATCGATATGAATATACCACTGTGTGTAATTTGCAATATTAGACGTGGAATATGATTGCTAGTCAGGACAGGTATGAAGGAGTTACGACTGCTTTTCAACCTTGAATAACAACTAAGGATATTACCATTTCGAATAATGAAATCAAGCAGATTGTAACAATTTTAGAGATCAAAATAATAATCATTTAAAGAATAATTGGTTTCTTACCTTTTGGTACTCGGTAAGCATGACAAAGGGCATTGATTGTAAATTATGCTTAGCACTAGCTAGCATTAGACGATCTCTTTCCGATGGGGTAAGTGTTGAGTTATAACATCCCACTACAGAGAGGTCGGCTAACATCCGAGTTTGTCGATTACTTGCCAAATTGGTTGGACACTGCATGAACTTTATCAAAAATAACAAATTAACTAATTAAAAAATATAAAGATTGCCTTTTACATGTTAGTATTATTATTAATAAAACAAATTCACTAGATGCAGCCATTTTTGCAGAAAAAATAAATCGTTAAAAAAATAAATAAAAAATTGATGTAATAATTATGTTCAAAAATAATCCCGACTCTGAAATGTGTTTACTTTCGGAGCATGGGTACGGGGCATTCCAGCAGCTGAGAGAAGCCGCTGACATTGACCTCTCACATTTTATCAGAAAAATAAGTATATCGTAAATCTGACGAAAGGCGGAGAGATAGTTGTGAGCATAAGCATAGAAGTGAAGCATACCGATCTAAAGATATTGAGAATATTTGAAATTTTGAATACGTTGATTTAAAAAAAAAACAATCATTACACAGAATGAAATAAGATTTATGTATAGATATTTAGACATATTTATATACAATAAAATAAATTTAGTTGAAATCGTTTATCATATATTTTCCGTAGAAAGTAATGATAAGCTTGATTCCAAAAGAGTAGCAGAGCTCTAATATGATAAGAATATAAAAGGGCTTTGAAAAAAACTCCAAGAAATACGAGATAAGACACTAGTCCTTTATCTCTCCGTTGAAGCCAGGGATTATCAAAACCAAAACTTGTAAGTTATGAGCTACTAATTACTGAGATAACTTTATAAATATACAGAGGTCTATTACGACACTGGTATGAATAAACATCCGAGCTGTTCCCTAAACGTTATTATTATCATTATTAATATAAATGACTTCCTGAATTCTCAGAAGAAATTTGTGTTTATTTTAATGAGACTGACCTCTTCTAATGTCACACCTTGCCAGCTTGGCTCTGAATAGCATTGAGGTATATTGGCCTGGGTTCCTCCACACCAATGCCTTGCACCTCGCCAAGTAGCTCCTCTCTGCACGTGCCTAAACTCTGACAAATATCTTGCAACAGGATCTCTGATAATAGTTATGTAAAAATATCTTCTTCTCACTCCTTCTCCTTCTATCTTATTTAATTCAGAATCAACGCAGCTTGTCAATTCAGTCCAGTCTGCGTGTAAACCGCATTTCCAACCCGTTGAATAACGGGAAAATAGCCAATTTTCATTTCTGTTAGGACGAAAACAGAAGCAACGTTTTTTCCTACGTTGACACGAGCATGGCCTTTGTAAATCCAAATCACGAACAAGGTGTTTACCAAAAAATGTACCTCCTGTAACCAAAGCATAACAGCGTTCGGAAAAAATCATGCTTCAGAGAAAAACATAAACAAAAAAAAATAAAATCATTTTTCATTAAATTTAAATTTGTAACAAAGCATTTTGCGGTCTACAGATTCAAGCATGATATTAAGTCTCAACATAGTTTCAGGAGATCCTATTTCAAGCATGTAGAAACCATGTGAACATTTATAGCTTGTCCAAAGTTAGAAAGACGAATTTTTGGTTTCAAGACATGTTCGAGAATGTCTTTGAGAAAATTTCTGTGTCTAGGATAGAATGTGTTGGATAATCGGCTCATTTTACACGTTTGATCTTGTGTTGACAAAACAAAAAAAACCCTAATCCGTTGAGTACAAAATTGATGATCATTGATTTTCTGACAAACATGGGATATTTGCAAAATAAAAACTCGAATATAAAAAAACAATTTGCACAAACTCAGCTATCCAATTACATAATTAGATGTAGTTACAGCGCAAAGTTCAAATCATGGATTATATAATATACTCAGCGATGGCTTTCAAAGTGGAATTACTTTCTCTATGTACAATTAATTCAAGAAATTTAATAGCGAGTTAACTTATTGACAAGGAAACATATGAATAAAAATACGCTCGAGTTAAATATCGCAATAATTTCATAGAATCAAACCACAAACAGGAAAATAACATATCGCTATTTCTGATCTATTGTTTGTATAAATTATAGCTCTGCTCGCTTTGTAAACAAACAGAAAGTGAATGTGCAAAGGTTTGTAAAAATATTTATGTCAATAAACGAAAGTTTTATGAGATGTTTTATCACGTTTGAAATATTAATTGGAAGAACTAAAAATTAACCACTCATTCACCAAATGGGTCAGAGGTCTCGTTTTGTTTTGACGAAAGTCTTGTCGTTTGCTTGTTGATTTTTTATGTTACTCTTCATTTATATAACATAATACTTTTTTTTTTTTTTTTTTTTTCTGAAAAAGGAGTATGAAAATACGTACCAGTTTTCTGTATGTGGAGGAATACCATGACATCGTGGGCATTCATGTCGAATTGAAAAGTGTCGTTGATCACATCTTCGTAGCCAAGACTTCCTTGTATACTTTGTAATTTGAATGAGGGATGACCTTGCAATGTTCTGTCGCTACCCCCAGATGTGAAAGCCTCAGATAAACGAGCAGAATCTTTAAGATCGCGATTTGTCAAGGCACAAACGTGGTCAGGGCAAAAGTATCCCAAATACACTATACCCGTCAATGCCAAGATCACGCAAATGCCAACTACACCGCGGAGCCGAGTTCTCCGAACCCTGGGCTCCATCCTAGTTGATTTCATCCATATATCACCGGCGAGAAGAAACACCAGGGATCTAACGACGTCTCCGTTTAATCGTTTGTCCATTTCTCTCCATATTCACTTCCGAAGACTAGACTACTAGACTAGTCTTTTACGGATAAACGATAAACCCTCACTCGCGCTATTCACTTCTTTCCGAATGTCAGCCATGACAGGATCCCCCCTCTACTTAAAACTAAACATGTATACATATACGTTATACGATACTATAGCCGTAGAATGTATGTGCGCTTATGTATATGAATGTACCGTGTCTAAGTATGGGTAGAATTGTGGAACATAAAGAATTGTTTACAATTTTTTAACCTTATTTACGATCTCGAATTAGATCTTGTTTAGATAAAAAGTACGAGGCATTTATTATCTCAATTACGAATAACCGTCAAGAACCTCGGTTTACAGATCGATGTTAATCGTTAAAGTGGTGTTAAAAGCGTTATCGTAGAATGTGAAAGCACACGAGTAACACTACTTCGAACAATAGAATAATGAAAATCCACTTATTGTTATAAAGTATAAACACGTACGCATCGAAATAACGATTATTTGATATTCACGAACAAGGAATAGCCCGCTTTATGTCACCAATTAGAAACACAGTAGACATTACAATTAAGAAATTTTCACTCACTGGCCACTGCGTACCACCATCTTTACTTTTTAGTTGCAATTCTCAAATGTGTCAGATGACCAGGGGCCTTCCGTAAACGGATGACAGGTGTCAGATTCGCAAGTAGTTTGATAACTTTGTATTGGAGAGTCTAAATATCTCTCGCTCACCTAATCAGCACGTATTACCTCTATCTTCACATAAAAACCTCGCGAATTTCACTGCTGCTGATAAATCGTGACGTGAGTTATAACCCCGTTTACCAAATGTCGACATAACCTCCATTACATATCCGCATTTAAACTACTCCCTGTAATTAAAAGATTATACTCAAATTCTTTTACGATTTATTGATCCCATTGTTTTGTCAATATCCCACCATATGAAAAGCCGGACTTCGATTCACTACGTTTAATTCCGGACAATAAATTTTCCGATCGTATTTTCCGAAAATCTATGAACACGGATATATTTTTTAATAGAAAAACACGAATTCTCTACCTTCGTGCATATCACGGTGTGTAAAAATTAATAAATTGGGATCAAATTTCATATAACTGTATTTAAACTTGAAACTTATTATAATATTATTGATTTTTTGATATAACAAATCTCGTATTTTATAACCGCAGAAAATGTCGAGCATAGATTTATTGGAGGAGAGAGTTGCGGAGTTGGAGAGTCAAGTTTTCAGCGTTGGAAATAAGCCGAGAATTGACGATCCTCCGGCAGAGAATCCAGTCGTTGACAATATTCTGCATGCTCACACATTAATTTCATCGGCATTTTCTGGCCGTGAAAAAGCTAATGTTATTTTGAAGAGAATGCCAGAATTGGATTCTTATTTGGATCCAAATTTTGAAAATTTAGATCTTCAATTAGAGGCAAAAGCTGAACTTATACTTACTTTAGAACCTGAATTGAGAGAAAATGCTAGATTATTATCCAGGCTGGAAGAACTTATGCCGATACTAGAATCGGAGAGATATCGCAATGTACCTGAGGCGACTAATAAACTGAATAACTTGACGGTCTCTTACACTAAATTACACGATGAATCAGAAGAATTAACGTCTGAAATCCGTCAAGTTTTTGCCAAGTATAATTCTGTTATAAACAGTATTTCTAAATCACTTATTATTTTAGATGCTAATGTAACAGCAGCTGAGAATGCAGCTAGGCCAGTAAAGCAAATCGATTGAAATTGATCAACTTATCTAAGTATTTTTCTGGTATGAGAAATTTATGCTAGATTAAAACTAACAGTGATCAAGCTTTGTTCAAAATTTAGTTTCATATTTCCGCTTTGGAAAGGATATAAGTTAATACACTAGTATATTATGTTTGCTAATATTAATGGTTTTTCCATTTGTCTAATTTTTGTAAATATATCTAAGGTATAATTCGTATTGAATTTATCATTATGAATAAATACAAGATGACTTCGAAAGTATATTGCTCTTTTTCTCTGCTGTTTTTAATATTATTAACTGTAAACACACTTTCTATTCTGCACCCTTTCAGGAATCCTCTTAATTGTGCATTTATATGAATTAGGTCAGTAAATTAGTTCAAATAGTAGGCCAAATTTTTTGCACATTTTATAAAACAACTAATCTGTATACTTATTTTTTAAGATTTGTAAAGAAACTTCTTCAACTCATACCCTTACCAGCCTCAAATCCAAAAACGTAGAGTCTTTTAATGGTTTTTAAAAATATTTTTAAAAAGACTTAAATTTAATGATATTCAATTCAATAGCCTATAAATCAATCCCGTATTCATTAAAATGCTCATAATTGATCCTATGAAATCACCGTAGTTTTTTTTTTTTTTTTTCAAATAACCATGATTAGAATTTCTATGAGTTATTTTAAAACCTGCAGCTGGTACATACATGCGTGAAATGCAATAACGTTTTATTTTTTTTATTTTATAGCTATTGATTATAAATTATGGATTGGAATTTATATGAATTAATGATAATAAAACAATGAACAATAGATCGTTATATAATTACATTTACTGATTTTCTTCTCTTACGATATAAAAATACTTAGGCACTCATCACTGACTATAGCGTATACATAAACATATGTTTTTGTTACTGTAATTCCATATAACAATGTGTATTTAAAATAATTATATATTATATACATTTATCCTATCTATAATATTTAAGTTCTAACTTATATACTGCTGACGTTCGTTTCAGAAATCCTGAAATAGAATTTCTAAAACAAATTGTCGATTGCATACGGTTTACATGGGAGCAAGGGTGAGGGCCCCTTAATTAATCAAAAAAGTGTTACGCGCTGGTCTTTAAATAAAAATATATCTATAATATATATATGTTAAATTTTATACGTTTTAACACATTACCGCAACTTTTAAATAGGAATCATATCTCCGTATAGTGAGTAGGTATACATATAAGGTAATGTGTGCAAAACATACATATTTATAGTTAATCGCTTCCTGCTCTATCAGGAATTTGCTGCACAAGCTTTATAAGCATTTCCAATAACCCGCAGGCAAGCTTGAATGCACTGATTCATCAAATGGTCATTTCATTTTCGTAAGTAAATAATCAGTGGTTATTTTACGAAATGTATAGTTAAGGGACCCTATCACCTAAATATATATGTACTTATAGTTTAAAAAAAAAAAAAAATAATAATTCTTATACCGTATCAAACAGTTTCTTTATACAATATGTACATTATGGGTCCTTAATCTAGATAGATATATATACTGTTTGCGCGGTTCCATTAATCATCGACCACGTTTTTCGGTTATAAAAAGGATTTCTTTGCAGACATAGAATTCGATAACAATTGGTTTTCATAATCATCAAAGATCTTCGTGCAGAATTTGTACTCCACGAATAGAAAAACAATGAAAAAAACAACATTACCATACAAAATAAAACGGGATCATCCCGAAAAGTTCTTTCTCGATCAAAATACATCTCCATCCTTGAAATAAAATATATCCAGGGATTTCTGTCATGTCTCATACGGGCAATTATATTTTGTGATAACGTATATTCTGGCTTCTGACTATCACCGTATTGAGTTCTATTTATCGAAAAATTATAATCTTGTATCAGAGGTAGAGATTGCAGCTCTAAGGTCGACCTTGTAGGGCTGGTATTGAGTGATGCAACCAGGACAGTGCAGGAGCAAGGCTGGAATAAATAGCTGGATGGCCTCGTGAACATCGACTATGATGGCTTAACAGTCCTTGAAGTTCCCATCGGCCACTTTCGCTTACACACATCAGTGGTGCGCCTTCGTCATTCTAAAGGATATTAATCTCATGAAATTTTACTTGGAATAGCATTTTAAAAAATTTTGCGAATTATTATCGGACAGCGTCTAAATTTGCTTTCATTTTTCTGATGGCAATAAAATACTCACGTAACAAGGTCCTTTATCTGTGTCTGTAAATCCAGCACAAATATTGTCCTTCGTGATGAATCCCGCGTAATGACTCGTAGCGTTACATTTTGCAGAATCATAGATAGGCACCGGTAAGAAAGTCAAATATTGTTGTAGATTGATTTCTCCGTTCATTGGGAAACCCCAACCTGCAGTTACGCACAATTGTCTTTCCTGAAATAATTGTATAAAAATTAATTAATCGAAGATATTGAATCGAAAAAAATAAAAATTAATCGATGTTCTTCAATTTATGTATATATATAATATCTACCTGGATTGGATGTCTTGGAAGACACACGGCGCTGACATTCCGGGAGAAGGTCAAAGGTTTTTCAAGTTCAACCAAAGCCATGTCGTTATTGTATAAAAATTGATTGTATTTAACTTGTGGATATGGCACGATATTTTTAACGGCATGGGGAATCAACATATCTCCATCTGTAAAAAGTTGCCAGCTAGTGCTTTGCCTGTATCTGTAAACGATATAAATTTTATTAATCTTTCAAGTATCAGACAGTAAATGTAGCGAACATTTGAACTCATTTTACAATAGTTGAGATATTTTAATACCGAGCCCATCAATTAACTAAAAGCTTCTACCCTGACAAAGTTATCTGTCGTTGAATTTGATTATGATTAGATTCGACTTGATTTTATTATTATTTGATTATTAATATTATCATCATCCAGTTAAACTTACTTATGAATGCAGGAGTAGCTGGCCAGAACATGCATGGGACTTACGACACTTGCTGTGCAAGCAGTGCCGTGTTTTTGTTCTTTCAGAAGTGCTACGCTTGACCATTGCCCTTCGCCAGCCGGTGTACCACCGGCTAATCTTGCAGTAGGTCCTTCAGGGTAATGAGAACCGCATGAGAATTCCTGGCAAGAAATCTGCACGATTTTTCCTGTTTCGCAGATATCGGCATGCTCCAGATTCGTGACCAATGGAGCCCTGATGTCTGGGGTAGATTTCAATTTCAGAAGTTTCTGACCTTCGGTCAACGGCAACATATCTGTACTTTCTGATGAAAAATATCCTTGTGCTTTGCAAAAAGAGTCACTAAGTTCCGTGGTCCAATTGTCGGAGCACACAAGACGGCGCTCGCCATTTGGTTGCCTGTAGAATTTAATTGCGATTAGAATTTAGCCGTGTATTCGTAGATCTTTGTATTCAGATATCAGGATCATTCATTGATAATATAATTCAGAGAAATTTACCTTATTTTTAATATAGTTGCGCGCCCGATGAGATCAGTATCTTCGTGACCGTCATTATCATCATCTCTATGAATTTCCGTTTGCGTTTGAGCAATTGTCAAATTCGCTACGAGACAATCCCACTCGTCTGAATGATCGGGGCAATGTTCTATACCGTCACATACCAGATCCAAAGATACGCATCCTCCGGTCTGACATTTGAATTGGTCTAAGGCACAGTCACACAATTTTTCGTCCTCGCCATTAGCACATTCCGGTATACCATTGCAGTGCCACGTAAGTGGGATGCACCATTTCTCCGTTGGGCACAAATATTCATTGTTTCCGCAGCTTTCTGCGCATGAATATTCATCCCGATGGTTCTCACAGTCTGGACGACCATTGCATTGCCACAGAATAGGAATGCATCTTCCTGAAAATTGTTAAACGAATTATATTACAGATAAATCAATGTCAAGACTTTTTTTCACGATAGGCAGACGTTATATATCAACTTACCATTCGGGCACTGGAATTCATCGTACTGACACTTCCATGCTTCGCAGCTTTTCTCATCACTACCATCATCGCAATCTTGAATACCGTTACAAACCAGATGCCGTTTAAGGCACTGACCGTTCGAACATTGGAAATTTCCTGGGCAACCTTCTTCCTCGCAATTTACTTCGTCTGATCCATCTGAACAATCATTTTCCGAATCGCATTTTGCAGCTAAGCTTACACAGTACGCACCGTCTCTAGATGTACCATTTACACATTGGAATTGTCCGGCAGTACACTTCGAAAATAACTGGTTTGGTAATTGAATAGGAATGTCCGCAGGCAGGTTTTCAATAAACGAAGTAGGGATTTCGGTTGATCCCATGGGTGTTGTTGGTCTGTCAGTAATGTCGTCAGTATTTTTTAGTCCACTAGTAAAACCTGAACTCGTATTAGAATTGACACCTTGATCTAGCGGATGTTGATCAGCACCTGAAATCTGCTCAACTTTTTCATTCATTGAATCAGCTGTTGGATTTTGAACATCAGACGTTTCATTTTTTAGAATTCCTGCAACCATTTCCAACGTTGGTTCGTTACCTGCTGTGTCATGTTGAATTGGATTCTGTTCAATTACGTGTACTGGAAGTTCAGTATTATTTATTGTGGTATCATTTCTCTCAATAATATCTTGAGTGGCAGGGCTGTTCGTGGCATTCTGGATTGTTGGATTAATATCAATCTGAGCAGTTGTAGTAATACTGGAATCGAGTATTTCTGACGTATTGACAGCAGCAGCTCGAATTTCTGTTTCAATAATCGGGGTACTATAACTCGGCAGAATGGATTCATCCTTTTCCACGGCTACTTCCACAGTCTTATTCTCAGTATTCTGCGAAGATTCTTCAGCCTGCGAGACAACACCATTCACTGGTGCTGTTTGAATGTGAGTTTCATTGTCTACAAGATGAGTCTCGGAATCAGTACGGGGAGTAATAGCTTCACTCGTGTTATTGACTGGTGTCATTTCATCACTATTTCCTTCTGATACTGACGCTGAATTAGGTTTGACATCATCCATAATTATGGCAGGAGTACTAGAAATATTGACTAACGTCATCTGACCGTCAAAATTTTCTTTTTCTTCGACGGCTGGCTCTTTCTCCATCGTATTAGTGACAATTGCTGGAGGAATTTCGACAGACAACGTGGTTGTCGTAGGTATTTCTGAATCCTGTATAGGTTGACTTGTATTTCCTCTATCTTCAAAGCTCAACTCCTTCTCCTTTTTGTGCTTATATTTATCGAATGATTTTTTTTCCACTATTTTTTTTTTAACCTCTGGTTTCTCTAAAGGTATGACTCGTAGTGCCTCATCAGATAATTCCTCTTCTGTGACTAGCTGAGTTTTTTCAGTTGATACAAAGCGCTGTTTATAATCGAATTCAAATGGCTTGAAGTCATCGATTACCGCTTCTGAAACGGGTCGGATGTCATCCGTAGTTGTCTTTGAACTTTGTGTAGTATACCTCATCCCGTTTTCTCGTTGTGTGTCTACGCTCTCTGAGCTAAAGACAGGAGTTTCTAAATTGGTCTGTACATTCTCCGAGTGCATTGAATTGTTGTGAGGCTGCTCTTCGGTATTCTCTTCGTTTGTAAGATTGGCTTGTAAGATTCCCGTCCCATTAAATGACGTCACTGTTTCCGCCAGCTCTGCACCGATCGTGGTATTTTCTTCAGATGGAAGACTCTCGTGTGCAGAATCATGAACAACTGCGTAGGCTTCGGTAGCAACGTTCGAAATTGGGGTTGATATATTTTGAATCATTCTAAATTCATTATTTGTTATCTCCTGATTCACCTGGCTATTATTACCGATTACATACTTCTCGTCATCTTGCTCATTTTGAGCATTCTCATATACCGGCTTTTCGTCATTCTGTTCCATCTTTACGGATGGAGTCGTGGCAAAAATCTCATTTTCTGTCGTCTGGAATTCATCAGGTAAGATAGGTACTTGGACGGTGGTATTGCTCTCAAAATTCGGGACATGTGTCGATGTTGAGGGTTGTAAAGTCACTGTACTGTTCTCAGCATCACTCAAAAATATCGTTGAATGCGTGTCGTTACTCTGTTGATCTACATGATTCTCAGTGATTGCTATTTGGTCACCCTTGTGACTACTTTCAGTAACAAAAATGCTTTGTTCTATTTCTACTGGCAGAATAGGAACTTCAGTTGTTAGTTTAGCCTCATTGAAATGGTCGTGGCTAATTGTTTCTGGTAGAATTGTTGTTTCCGAACTAGAAATCGATTCTGCAGTAGTTGCTTCTAAGTGATATAAAGGATCCTTGCTTGAAAGTTCAGGACTATTTTCTGTTGTCGCCTGTACATTTAATTCGCTATAAGCAGAGTGCGAAACTTCGTTGTGTTCAGTAGATTGTTCAGTTGAAGTTTGAGTATTTTTTGTAAAATTCACATTGTCTTGGGCTTGAGAAATTGTTGCGTTTTGAGCATTTAATAATGTACTGTTATCACCTGATGTAGGTATATTGCTGACGTCCTGTTCAATTCTTGCTGATTTGAAATGTTTCGTCAAATTTGAGTCAGCTTCATCGGTGATATCGTTATACTGATCTTCAAAATTTCTCTCGGTATAGTCAACGACGCTTTTTTCTGAATGTTCAATATCCTTCTCGTCGGACAATACATAGCTGTCTAATTTAATTGGAATATCGTCAGAGGTCTTGACGTTTGCCTCTAATGGTATGACTCTTAGCGATTCTTCTGACTCAGTGGTCACCTCCACGGTTTGGTTTTGGTTTCCAAGGTCCGTAGACGCCGAATTGTTAAAAGCATGTTTTACGTTGTATAATTGAACCTGTGGTACATCATCCTCATGAAGATCATGTCCATTGACGGCATTTCCAATTGCGTGTACTGAATCATTCTGAGAATTGATTGCACCGAAATTTTGCACCGGTACTTCCGTAACATTCAATTTTTGCTCAAGATTATTTGATGTATCGCTGACAACTGAGCCCGTCATAATCACGGGTACCTGATTTCTTTTATCTTCCACAAAGTGACTCTCCCGATTCATGTTTGTTTGACTGCTAATTTCAGTTGCAGTAGCCGGATCGGAATCAGTGTCATTCTGTATCTCGTGCACTTCATCTAATACACCGTTGAATTCGGTGCTACTTGGATCAATTTGCAATTTGGTGTTTTTACCACTTTCTTCCGAATGGTGGGCGATAACATCTGGTATGCGTGTCTCGAACGGGTTTGGAACATCCTGTTCGTCTTTGTCTAATCTTGGAGCTTTTTGAAATATCTCCTTCTCGTGTTGAGTATCTGGCAAATACGGAGACATGATTTCTTCACGTTTCTCATCAGATAACTCAATTTTGTCCGAATGATGCTCAACGGAATTTTCCGCAAACACGATCGGATATAACGGATGTTCAGTAATTACGTTATGCTCTGGTTGAATAGTAGTTGGTTTGGTAACAACTTGTAACGTTGAAATAGGATTGCCTAATTCTCCAGTGGAATGTCCATCATTAGTCATCGGGATATTATCAGACTTAGAATCATTCTGAACGGAGTTTTCTGTTGGAAGATTGCTACCAATTGGTTCAGGCAATAATTCCGGAATTATACTATGCACTGGATGCTCAGTGACGTGCTCGGTGTTAGAGATTATCATGATATGTTGATCTTCAGAATTTGTTGTATTTTTGACGGGTTCAATTAACGGTTCAACAGCTTCTCCGATAAGTTTTGGAAGTGTTTGATATATAGTTGAAGGCATGTGGTCTATAACGTTGTATTCCGTTGTATCCTGCAATCGTTCCTCGTCGGTAGATGTACTAGAAATTTCTTCAATTGCTTTAATTTCGGTACCATTCATTTTTGTCGAAGATGATTCAGTCACGTTTGAAATATCTCCAATTGATTCGGGACTAACACTAACATTATCATGCTTCACCTCATCTGTTGTTACAATTTGTCCGTTGTCTTCATTCACTTTTTCTACAGGTTCTACAGAGGATGCTAAAGGTTCGATTGTAGTTTCGAAAGGCATTGGTTGAAAAACTGAAGCAACGTCAATCGCCGGTTCTGCTGTTGTAGTCGGCATTCCTCCATCGAAAAATGAGTCATAATCCGGAATAGCTTTAGATCTCGATTCCACAGGTGGCCCTAACATCCATTGAGGCTGCTCAGATGTTTCTGCATTCGTCTCCATCTTATTCCCAGATTCGCCGGTTTGTACAATTTCAGTAACAGGTGCCAAAGGTATTCCGAGTGCAACAGTCGAGTTAGCCCTCGAGTCCATAATCGCCTTTGATAAATCTGACTGGTTGGTCGAAGGTCCAAGGTGGTTCGTCAGATTGTCGGACACTACGAAATCACTCATTGATATGGTAGATGATTCTACTTGAGGTACTTCAAGTTTCATATCAGGTATCAACTTAGGTTCAGTTCCGGGCTCTAAATGAGAGCTGTTCTCGAAATGTAATTGAGGGTGCGACATAAAGACAGTATCATTGTTATCCGAGTTGAATCCTCTACTCATTCCCCGGCTGGATTCAACATCAGAAAGTGGGTCAACGGATGGGACAGCACTGAATTCAGATTCATTTTGGATAAGTTTGGACTCTGTCACTGGCTCAATTGGTTGTGTCTGATTATGACCCTCCATTGACGATGAGTTTTGATCTGTGTGGAGAATTGGTACTGATAATAAATTTGGTTCTGTTTGTTCTCCGTTTTTGTCGTCTGATTTCGGTAAAGATGTCACTGTAGGTGTATCAGGCTTCTCTTCTTCGCTGAAATCCCATGGCACATCTGACTCATGGATCGGTTTTGCAGGGAATCCTGGCATGTTCGGTATTTCCGTAAATGATTCCGTGGTTATTTCGTCACTCAAGTGTGTGTGCATAGCAGTATTATATTGATCAGATGATTCTACAGAAATGATTGGTGTCTCAGACACGGGTCTCGAAGACTCGGTTTTAGATTCGTCTATTATGGCAGGTTCGGGTTCTGGTTCACTAGATGGCTGTGGTTCAGATATCGGCTCTACAGATGGGACAGGCTCTGAATTTGGTTCAGCAGAGGGGTTTATTTCGGTGATAGACTGCGGTTCGGCAGTGGATTCGAATTCGGGAGTTGGTTCACCTTTAGAATGAGGTGCAATGCTGATGGGTTCGGTAGATGGGGCGGGCTCGGAATTCGGTTCAGAAGATGGTTCGGGTTCAGTATTCGGTTCAGAAGATGGTTCGGGTTCGGAATTCGGTTCAGAAGATGGTTCAGGTTCGGTATTCGGTTCAGAAGATGGTTCGGGTTCAGATTTCGGTTCAGACGATGGTTCGGGTTCGGATTTCGGTTCAGAAGACGGTTTGGGTTCGGATTTTAGTTCAGGTTCGGATATCGGTTCGGTCGTTGGTTCAGGTTCGGATTTCGGTTCGGCTGTTGGTTCAGGTTCGACAGATGGCTCAGGTTCAGCTTTAGGTTCGGCAGTAGGTTCGACTTTGGGTTCGAGTTCTGAAGATGACGAAGGTACAGATGTGTGTTCTGTGGATGGTTCAGGCTCGGAATTTGGTTCGCTGGCTGGCTCGGGCTCTGATCCGGGCTCCGAGGACGGCTCAGGTTCATACTTGGTTCCACCAGTTGGCTGAGGTTCGGGCTGTTCAAATACTTGAGGAACCCTTGCAGTTATTTGGTCAATTTCAGTAGTTTCTTCAGATTGTGGATGTGCCGAATCTAATTCCTGGTGTTTTGGATTAAATGTTGTCTCCGGTCCACGGCTCCTTCCCTGCACGCCGTATTGGACAAATTCAGTGCTCTGCTCATGCGGCATTTCATCATCCATATCAACGTTACTCAGATCATTTTCATCTTGGCAAGTAACACCATCGGCTCGCAGTATTTTTCCCGGGAAACAAGAACAGATAAACATTCCCTGGACATAATCATACCGACAACTTTCACTACAGTTAAGCTGACCGGATTTACACTCGTCGATTAAATGGGCAATGTTCAATTTTGAGAGATGATATTTTCCAACCATACTGCCAGATTTCTGCAACATCTTTTCAATGCTTATTTGCATCTGCTCGGGCGTTGGTACTGGCGGATAACTGATCCTGAATTTCACTTCCCCATCTCTGCTAATATTGTACACTCTAACGACAGATAAATTCTCCGCTAAATGCAGCATGTCTTTCAAATTTGTTTCAATCTCTTGTGAAACATCTCTGTAAACTCTGGATTTCGGATCGTCCAAGTCCTCTGTCCAGTTCAAATCATCTAACGTTAACTTTCCTTCGAGAGCCTTCGGAATTATTTCATAAGGAGTTTCGTCAGTTGTAGGCCATGGTGAAAAACTTGAGACCTCTGGAGGTGGGCTGGTTGGTGGATTTCTCACGTATTCTTGACTGCCGGATGTTTTGATATCACTAAATTGACGCGAACTTGTGTGGTCATCACTTTCCAAAGGCTGCGTGGCCTCTTGCGTAAGAATTACACCCGCTGAAAATAAAGTACATACGTGAATTAATTACTGGAAAACCTGATCCCGCTGTCAATGACCAAATGCCTGGCTATGCCAACTCTCACTCATTCATATTCACGTGTAAAAAAGTACTAGATACACCGGTAACAATTGATTATACGTACTTGCGGCTAATATAGCAATAATCACAGCAAGTGCTAAAACCAAAAGACCGCACCCCCAGCAAAGTATTCGTCTCCAATACGAGCTTCTTGACCTCTTATCCTTGGTTACGTACAATTTTTCACCTCTGAAACAAAAAAAGTCATAATTGAAGACCTTATAAGTAAAGAAATATAAAATTTCCAAAGCATTTTGTACAGCGGCGATCGTATGATCAAATCTTCTGCAAACATCCACGAAGTTAGAAGCTCCTAGTCAAATTTTTATTATTTTATCAACTAAATCTAAGACCTAAACATGGAGATAATTCTTTAGTACGGTGTCTGAATCCCAATGTATCTTTGCTCCCCAAGCTGTTAGTGTCTTGATGTGCCCACGCGTTTTCCATCCTCCAACTCCGTGAAACCCCTGAGTACCTGAGGGCATTTAGCCAGTGGGAATAGTCAACCAGTCCTGCAGTTGGATCTCTCAGGCTAAGTCCTTCGCGCCCCAGTCCTGGGCCCAAATCGAAACGAACACCAGCCACAGTCGTTTCAACTTCAGCATCAGGACTTCTGCTATGTTCAGGACCAAAAAATTCGTTCTAACTAGTTTCACCTCAAAGCTATCTATCTATCACGACTCTAACGTTCTACGCCATTCTGTAATAGATAATTAATTTCGCCGAGCAAGCGGCATGGCATGGCGATCGTCAATGCTAATGGGATAAAAATATAGAAATATTATTAATAGAAATTACGTAGACACCTTTTCAGTTTCTTTTATTCAATTTAGATGAATGTATACGTATCGTTAAGTTTATAGTCGAATTTTCGCCGTGTTTATAATTTTGGTTGACTGCATACTGGTCGGAACTGTTATAGTTGGTGTTTTTATGTGAAATTTACGAATTGATTAACGATCGAGGAAGATGGAAGATGGGTTTTTCTCCATTGTATTATTGAGGAGAGGTGCCAATAAGATATGTCGAAAGTAATCGGACATATACTTAGATTGTAATCAAGTTGGGACTTTTTTGAGCCGCACGAAACAGCTCTGCGGCAACCCAGACAATCTAGATCCTAGATTGTAATTTATAATATATCTTGCTTAATACAACGGCGTTAATTAAGCCCAAGCGTGAACAATCTAAACAAATGTGCAAATTCAAAAATTACTTTACCTGATGTACTTCCTGTGCTCGTTTACAGGCACGAAATATTCTTCGTACGGGTCTGCTGGAACCTCACAAGCTTCTTGACCTTTCGTCTGTGCATTTGCACCACTATACGGCCTCATAGACACCAATTCTAAGTTAACAGCTTCGACTTGTTCTTTTTTTCCATCTAAGAACATTGCGAGAGAATTATTACTTTCTATTTAAACACACACCGTTACGTAACAGATTAAAGGCGCTGCTGAACGATATGAGAAGACAATATCACGATAATCATTATACGAAATCGAATTTTGACTCTCCAGTCGCAGGAAATAATTAAAAAATAAAAGGATTTCATACATGAATAGAAAATAGAAGTCGGAGCACGTACCATTGCTTTGAATGCTAGCGGTGCTGGTATTAAGGAAACTTGCATCGTTATTATTTCCATTTCCATGAACACCGTTTGATTTAGTCGGGCTTGGTATTTTCTCTTGATTATCCGCTGGCAATTCTATCCTTGTCTCAGTCTTGTACTGGGGTTCTGGGCTCGTTCGTACAGGTTCAACGTAATGCTGAGACACAAACGACTGTTGATGACCGTTCTCTATCTTCTGATTATCGGAGGATGCTTCGTCGATTGGTGTCCTGTAATCACTTTCCACGGTTATTTGACTGTTCTGCAAACTTTCCGTGTGACTATTCTCCAGCGTTGAATTCGAGTTATCAGACGTGTGGCATTCGTCGTTAGAGAACGCCGGGTTGTCCGTTCCTCCGGCTGACATTTTTATTAGATTTTTGCCTTCCAGTTATTCCCTAGGTCCAGAGTCCAGACCACCGCGTCCTCCTTCCTGGCTCTGTCATGCGGTCTTTTCTACAAAAAAAAAACAAAAAAAATTGATCTCGAATAAGGAACAGATCTCTGCACGCCACAATTTTAGATCAATTAATATAATTATCATAGACATAGGTGGAGTTTAGATTATACTAATGAAGAATATACACTGACCCGGTATTCAGTTTTGGTTGGCCAAAAAAAAAAAAAAAAAGTAAAATAAAAATGGATCATAAGAGAGATCGGTTTGGAACAAGCG
Organism: Macrophya alboannulata; assembly: GCA_949628255.1. Classification (NCBI taxonomy): domain Eukaryota; kingdom Metazoa; phylum Arthropoda; class Insecta; order Hymenoptera; family Tenthredinidae; genus Macrophya; species Macrophya alboannulata. Next base: position 13,889,288 of record OX451208.1, read on the forward strand.
TGGCGATAGTTAATTGACACATGCTATATTTATATAATTATGATAACACAAAAAGTTCATGGAACAGACAAAAATGTGAAAGTTGGGTGCTTAAAATCTTATCGTTTAGTGTACAGACTACAGTTACAGAATTACAAGTCTGTAGAAATGTAGTCGTGCAGGATCGTGTCTTCGTAAATGTCAACAACAATCGTGAATAATAGGCGATTTTTGTTTTTTGGAACATTTTTTCATTAATTAACAAACTAGATGATAAATTCGAAAAATGAAGAAAATAAAACTTTGACTGTTAGCATATAGCGAGAGTATCTCAGCTTTGCTCAGACGGCGTTTTATTTTGTCTTCTATATTTTATTTCTTTTAAAAGTTTTTGCTCGAGTGTGCCTCGGAGCCAATAAACCCGGGATTCAGGACAGTAAAACGAATAAAAGGAACAAAAATTCACGCAAGCAGCTCCGCAGCGCGACTCTCGAAACGTTACGGCAAGCCCCCGCGGTACTAAAACCGGCTGACCCTGAGACGACCACAAAGGACTGATTCACCGGGGTTCTGGTAGACCCCTGGTAGTCTTCTCTTAGGACTGGGTTCATATTCTTGCAACGATGCGCAATTTAGGCTTCAATTTTATCATCCAATTTCCCCTACAGGAATACATCTACGGTTATAGGGTAATCTTATATTTTACAAGATCATATTTTCAACCAAACGACCCACAGTATTATACGTTTTAAACTCATAGACATTATATTACAATTGTCTTTGAAATCCACGATCGTCAAAGGTCAGGGTAAACGTGTTTTATCAATCTTGATAAATCGATACTACTACTTTATAATGCATGCTGACCATACGCGAGGATGGACAATACAGATATTACGGATGAAATATAAAGAGGAGAAATTACAAAGAGCATCGTCATTGTCGGCATACTTATTACCCGGAGTCATTGCCTCTTATTCGGCTCTGAGGTATACGTGTGTATTTGTAAGTTCACAACGATAGTTTGCACGTGTAAAAATATAGTTAAACCAAATCCTATCCCTCCGCGGGTCCTCGACTAGTAGCTAAATTACTGAAAGACGGAAGCGGCGTCTTAAGTAATCTCTAATTACCATCGCATACTTGCGAATGCGTGGTTGAAGTATAGAAGGTTTTTTGTTGCCATGAGGATGAACCGGAAAAGGGAGACGAAGCAACGACAGGGGAAAGGCTTGAGAAACCTAGCATGTGTGCGCGAATCCATCAGCGTGTAGGTATATGAGTCATTGCAGTGTTTATCTAGTGACAATTTCATGTAGAAATTCCAATTATCAACGTCCGTCTGTGCTCGGAGCTAACTCTGTGTCTGTTTGAAGATGAATGGGTTAGTTTTTGAATTTTATTTTGTGTTTTCATTATGACAAATTTGGTTAGTCAGTATTCCCAGAAATTTCATGATCTTGTGAAGCCCGAACTCGTACACGATAAAAAAAAATGTATATATATATATTATGAGTATAGTTCGGATCTCTAAATCTTCAATGAGAACTTGCCAAATTAATCTGAAATTTTTATTTAGACTCGGGTATGCGAATACCTCTACAATAAATCCATCCATCGAATGCGAATGCAAATTCAATTTATATAACCGCAGGGAAATTATATGCGAGTATATATGTATAAACTCGCCTGTATTTGCGTACATAACGATATGTATAATATGTGTGTACGATTAAATGGATTCGCGCGGATGCCCATAGATCTGCGGATTCCTAAACTTGGGAATGTCATCCATCTACGCCGCAAAACAAGTTTGATTTCTAGTTTTCAACGATTGCCAATCTACCAACTATATAGGCAAACTCTTGAGATGAGCTTGCTCAAAGATAATATCAGTTAATAAATATTCTCGAGATTCTGGAAAAGATCCTATATGATACTGCCGCTTATGTATACATATATAATAAATCATGTTTGCATTCTTTCATTTTTTTCTTTCTATTCTTTGCATCACTCGTAACTATGCGCATTCGCTGTAATAAAATCCGAAAATAAATTAATCTCATATCACAATTGGGACGTCATGATTTCAAAATATACGAAATCCAAAAATATTTTGATCATTTTGAATTTCCATATAGCTATAAACACAGCAAAAATTATTCGACTTTTTTTTATGCCTGATCAAAAAATAGAAAAAAAAAAACGAAAAATCGCGTATATATTATGCGGAACTAGATGTTGTGTGCGGGTGGCGCGATTATACCGTATATACCATATACAGGTACGTATGTATACAAATGTTTGTTGGCAACGGATGGTTCTGCATTAAAGAAAACCTGACTGACGGGTAAAAAACACCAAATGAAGTGCTTTAAACTGGTGGTAGTTCGTCCTTGGGTATAATATATGTACAGGTATATTATATTATATACCTTATACCTATACGTCGAGAGAGAACGTTGGCAGTTATCCGGTCGCCATGTTACATAACATTTATGCCTAACTTATCGCAGAATAAGGTATGTATATATACATATATATAGTTATGACACCGTTTTACATATGTATATGGATTAAATTCTGCTGTACTATACATCGGAGATCATAAACCTTACATATGCCTAATCGAAACGTTATTGAAAACTTTACTTTCAGTCGAAAATCTGAGAAATACCCGCGAATGTCCTGAATGTCGTATATATGTGGCAGGGAATCGGTATTCCCGAGTATCATAGTTATAATAATTTATAGGTTGATAATTCTAATCCAGGAAGTTTCTTTTTACACACATCGTAGCGCGTAACACGTGGACACGCAACGACATAATATTATAGTTATAATTATCAGAGTTACATAAATATGTGGGTAGGTATATAAAAATAGGCGTATAATATACCAAAAAAAAAAAAAAAAACCTCACGAAGATTGCAGACGTGAGACTATAGTATAATATAATATACCGACTGAGAGACAATAACGCGAATAGTGCTCATAGACCTGTACCTATACTTGAATGACCTATGTTACTGCGGCGAAGGTGGAGAGCATCTTCATGACTTTAATGTATATATGTAGATATATGTGTGTATGTACAGATACTTGAATGTACTACCCATATATATATATATATATATATATATATATATATATATATATATATATATATATATATATATATATATATATATATATATATATATATATATATATATATATATATATATATATATATATATCTGCAAGACGCGTCCTTATGCCGCCTGCTCCTTGCCTGCCCGACCGAGTTACCTAAGTTACTTTCTAGACATTCCGCGCGAGACAATATTGCCTATATGTATATACACTCCATAAGAACTTAGTGAATGTATGTGTACGCGGTTATCTTTGCACGGTGAATCTCTCGAATCGAAATGTTAAGCTATAATATATGTTGCAGGCACCAGTAGATGGGGAATACACGTGTATTACAGATATCTGTATAATACAATAATCTCGATATTGAAGTTATTTCGGGACCATATCTAGAAGTATACTTATAATATCCTTTTCATTATCCATATATCGATTCTTGGCAATAAATTTCTTTACATTTAGGCATTATTCCTTAATCTTATACGTGAAGAACACCATTAATATCCGGGGCAAGGACGTGACACGGTATTAGGGTATACCCGATTGACATTATACGTATATGACAAGGTAGATTTCGATCCTTATAATATTGTATTTTATATATCATTCGCCTTCGACTATTTACCTACACCAAAAAACCGACTGGGAACGGTTGTGACATTTCTGTGAGATTATCGTGACCGGTTTCGTTTGGCTGTTATATATTTAACCCGATCACTGTTGTTCAGCCATTTCAGTAGGTATATAGGTATACCTATACAACGAAGTATCTTGGATTGACATAAGTGCGAGAAGAATGTTATACTGATGCATATATGCGGGCGTTGAAGTCACCGTCGGGAAATCCGTTCTATCCATGGTATCACGGCGTTGAGATCGCTGATGCATCATGTATTATATATTATACACATATCGTGTATGGGTATATATGCTTAAGAATACAAAGAAGATGGTTAGTTTCAATTTAAACTCTGTTATCTAACGTGATATGAATTATTAATAATAAAAAAAAAAATAAAAAGATTGCTTTGTAATTATTTAAACTATGTAGCAATGTGGCTGCAGGTATCGGTATATAGGTATACAATATCTCACACTTATATCACGCAACCACGACATATAAATAAAACATTTATTTCAAGAGCAGGGTGCGCCTGAAATAGTCCCGACATGCGTCATTATAAAGTGAAAAAAAAAAAAACGAAAAAAAACGTAAATTCCTTGTAACTAAGGAAATGATTCGTAAAAAATAATTCATGTCCTTGTGTATATAGATAACATTCAGTCCCCTTTCTCAAGGAGACACTGGCTCGCTTGGGCGTGCCGCGATTACTGACAGATATTAATACGGCCTTTGTATAAGCTGCCTTCTATCGCATAAAATGGAAATACATATACAGACGGGGTGTTTTATAGTCTATTATCGATGAAAATTTCAATATACTTGAAGTAATACGTGTCTTTAAAATAATTACAAGGTCGATTTGAGGACAATCATTACCTGCACTAGCTGTACACTTATAATTGTAATTAATTAAACCGCTAATCTCTCGTCTAAATCTTTTGCCGATATTTTAAAACGTCTTTACTTCTAGATATACGGCATACGATAGTTTGATCCCCGGAATAACCGTGTTGTCTGTTAACAAGCAGCACGAGAGTTGGAGATTGCGGATTAGGTCTGCAGATCGTGCAACAAATAAATAATCAATTTATTATTCTTAGTGCGTCAGTGCAGGCCGTAATTAACTGCTTTACAATATCTGCAAACGGGCAATTTACCGTGCGGTTTTTCTTGCAACTGTTATTTATTCTTTATTAGTCATTGCAGATATTATATACTTAGCACGTGTTTCGAACCGGAGAGTGGGATGCTTAATATTACCATCGTGGATCTGCAGCGATATATACCATATATTTTCAGTCTTAATATCCATAAGTACATGATAAATCAAAACCGTTTAGTATGAAAATTTACAGGCAACTGTATCACGCGGTTTTTAGAAACCGCAAAGCGAACCTCGAGTCTTGCAACATTTAATATTTATGTAGGCAGGTATATACATATATCTTTGAACGCTGTCGAAACTAACTTCGACCAATAACCGGAACGATTAAAAAAATATACCTATATACCTATATCCAGGTACCTGTCACAACGATACAAAATATACCTACCTACGAAATTATCCAACAAATATTAACTCAAACTTTCCAGTCTAAGTAAACATTGCAGGCAAAGCTTGACGTTTCTCGAGGAAGAAATATACTCATTCGTCTTTTCACCTCTAGTTTCTTTTTTCCATCGATTAGTACCTATAATCAGCCATGATGTTCTTTTGAATTGAACCAAACCGGGAGAATACGTCCTTCCGCAGAATCACTCATCGTTTCGCGAAACACTGATCCGAATATACGGTGTAATTAAGAGATTACCTCTATAAGCTGGATCATACTTCCTGCCGAATAAAAAATTGTGTACGTCCGATAGCAGTGTATGGTGGTCATATCGCCTTTACGACTTATGCTCGGCGAGACGGAGCTTTTCTAACCTGCATGGGGAGATAGCGCTCTTTCATTAACTCCCGTCGATATGTACCCGCATACATGTCTCTTAAATCCAAACGAAAGAGCAGACACTCGGGTTCCACATTACGCCGGATCGGTTTGATTAGAAAGTGGGACAGACTGCTGCAGCAACTCGTGCTACAGCCCCCGGGGACCTACGGACCCCGCACACTTACATAAGTCTCAACGGGTACTTGCAAAGTGGTGACTGTCACCGAGCCGTAGGTATGTATGTACATATGTGTGTAAGGTATACAGAAAACGGTAGCACTGTGCATACGTATATGCATATACATGTATGTGCACAGGGTACGTTTATGTACATACGAAACTATCGAGTGGGCCTCGCTCGCATTCGTACACACCATATTCCTATAGATATACATTACACATAACTATACACCTACACAGATATTATCGTATATGCCCACACTTGTTTATTGTACACCTAGAGGTACGGGGGCACGAGCCAGCGACATTCCTGGCTACTGCAATTCAACAAGCATACTTTAGCCAGCGCCTATCGCTTTGTAAAAAGCACTTACCCAAGCAGTCTTGGACAGAGAAAACCACGACTCTCGTGGCGATATACATCATGCCTATATTTCTAGACATAATAAGTATAGGTATACGATTATAACGTTGGCTTGTGAGCTGATAACGATATGCATTTCGTTTAAGGACTTATCGCGTCAGTTTGGGCTGTATTTAGATAAGTTTGAAGACCAGCTTCTGAATTAGCGTAGTTATCATTAGATTAGCTATAGTCCTGTGACTAGACATGAGTTGAAATTTTACGTGGATAAGATAGCTGGGTGATTACAGCTCTTTGAGTCATATTGGTTTTTCCGTCCGGACCGCACGGTCAGATAAAAAGTATGAACTGGTGAAAATAAACCGAGACATAACCAACGAGTAAGTATAACAAATGAGAAGAGAAAGGACCGGCAAGCCACATGCAGAGAATATCAGATCGAAATGCGCCGATCTCCGATGTAATTTGCGAAAAATCCATTTCCTTTCTTCATATATTATTTTTTCTTTAACAAGCTGGCAGTCTTGTGATTTGCAATGCTAAGGACCGCGTTGCCTTGAATCACTATTAAGTTATAACGATCTCTAATATATTCTGCACACAACCAGTAACCGTCACTGCACCAGACAGATCATATTGCGAAATTTATTTTATATATCGGGTGCCGAATTAATTTTAGAAATACCGATTACATTAAATCGAGAGACGCGTTTGTAAACCATCAATTATCCATATTGTATATATTTAGCGAAGAACGGGCCGTTTTAAACCGGGTCAAATGTAATTAGGGGGATATTTTCTCTTCCTTGGACTTCAAACATGTTTCAAGTCACAACGATATGAGTGTGAAAATCGTAAACTCTTTTTCAAACTCAATTCAACAAGAAAATTCTATATTTGTGTAAAAAGCTGACACTTTCAAGCTTTCAGTCACATCCATAATTTGTCTGATTTGTTCCAAATTAAGAGTTCCGAAGAAGAAAAAATTATCGCACATTATTACTACTTGTCTTTTGCCACGATATATATAACACTGATGTTATTTTAATCCCAGAACGCATCGTCGACGATTACGTCAGACGACTCCTTGGGGTATATAAATGACCGATCGATATATATAGTGCACTAAATTCTAGCAAAAAGTGGATCTCCTTTCACCTTTTTGTCGCGCCAAGTTGATCGACGAAGGCGACTCCTTGGTCTACCTTGCATACCTTTCCGTTACCATGCACACTTGCAATTTGTACATACAATATACATGCATCCGTAACGTATACACCTATACATACATATCCAATCCACATTCATTTCCGTTTATAACCGCAACTTACACGTCAAGTCGTTCCCTGCCCAGGCCTTTAGTGCATCTAACTTCGGTTTTGCACTCTAGCCGTGATGCGGTTGCCCAGGAAGGCCGACTGGGTCGGGCAAAGAGGTTACAACAGAGGTTACACCAAGCCTCGAGCAATCATAGTCGAGGGTCTGCAAAGCTGAGCTGTTTTATGGTCGGGGTATTCGTCTGAAAGTTTCTTGGCTACGTACAGCGAATATGCATAGATAAACCCATCGTATGCACTCGCAAGCTGCTCTTTGCACCCAACTTGAAGGGTCATACACGCAGAAACTGAAAATTATTTAATTATGGTCTCTTACAGCGGTATCTACGAAGCCGTAAAAGCCATGAAGCTACGAAGCTACCGAAGCAGCACGAAACGAAAGGAAAGTGGTCAGCGGAGAACGACCTTGCGGTAGTCTAGCTGTCTGCATTAACCGAGCTTCGAGGTGTCCGGCTAGCGACTACGATTGACATATACATGTTATAATTTTATACAATTATATACATATATTATGTAGATTCAAGGATATGTTGTCGGAATATGTGCGAGAAGGAAATACAAGTCGAGAAGCAATTTTGATTTCGCTCACATGCGGCTCTGATCATGCTGAGGGGCACTCACTGACCTCCTGGAATTCAACGAACACCTCGCTGTGTCGTGTATAGTTATTTTCATATAGTTATATACACCGGTACTTTTGATAGTGTACAGATATATGTACTGTGAATTTTCTCATAATCAAGAAGATGAATGGAGAGAATACCGTTAGTCGCATACTTTTAGCACGTTCTTTATGCATAAAAAACTAAGATATACCAACTCATTACGATATACTGTACAGAGAAGTCGGCTTTTTTCTACCAGTATGAGGTATATAGACGCTAATATATGTTGTGAACGTTGTTGCGGTATAACGTGGCCTTGCTCAATTAATAACCGGTGAATGCTTCGAAATTTTATTAATTAAATGGCCACCTGAGTCAGATAAGTGGGCAGTTGCGTGGGTGGGTAATTACCCGAAATTTAAAAGTAGGTGAGAATTAATTAGCACGTTATCCATCCAGCTCGGCCGTCAGACCACCATGACCGTGCGGAACTAATTCGTCCCCAAAGACATCTATTACATTGTTCTGGTAGCATCTTATACACAGTAAAACACACCTGTTTGAATATTGCAACTGCAGTGGATGTAATTCTAAAAAAGTCGAGAAAATCCTATACCTAAGTACGGAATCGAAATACCTACACTCTAGCTTGTCCCGTCTTCATGCAGAAACGATAAAATGCAGATTTATGGAAAAGAAAAAAAGGTTAATCCTTGGAGTAAATTTGCATCAAGGAAAATCTTACGGTTGTAAAACGGGCGTTTGCCAGGGGGGTTTCGGTCGCCTGGTCACAGAGCCATGGGACTAACCCGGCGAGTTCTGGTTTATGACAAATTGGGGATTCAGGAAATGGCTGGCATCTGTCCATAGACTCTCGATGTCATATATTTCAAAAGTTATTTGTAAGCAATGGGGCCCACGGGCCACCTTTACTTTCGTAAGGCTCAACCGACTCACGTCCAAGCGATAGTAACCATATGGCTGGCTTCGTGCCAGGGGTTGCTGAGAAGGTAGGTAGTACACGTAGGTATACCTGTTCTCTGTTTCTTCTTCCTTGATAGGATATGGTATTGGACGGATGACCGTTTCTCACTGGAATGGTAAATGGTTACTAAACTTGGGGGGTCGTTTTACGAATCTTGGGACAATCCAGTCGCTATATCCACTTGACAACCAGGCTTTGCCGTACTCGACAGTACCGCGTCGTAAAGAAAAATCCCAGAGAAATTTTTCCGTTTCTATGATCGTATTTCACAATTTTTTTGTTAGACTAAAAAAATACGATAAGAATTGTAATCGATCTTTTGATTTACGATTAGAAATAGAATTTGGAAAATGTCATTCGGGACAGACAAAATTATGAAAAAAACACGAAAAACAATATTTTTGATCGTGTGTAAGGATTTCTATAAAATCTTGGACGAAATCCCCCAGAAAATTCCGGCTACCTGATATTTTTCAGTCGATTTCATACCCAATTTTGTCATCTGCACACTCCCAGTGTAAGATGCCAGAAGCCTTTTATTTTGCTGTTCATACCTCGATCGGCTGCGGCCATCTGGACTCTCGATCGGCCACGCCGGTCAACCTGATCTGATCGGACGTTGGCAGCAAGTGAAAGTGTCGCTCGATATTGCTTTACGCGTATAAATCCACCGTACCGATCTCAGCTTATAATTCAACGAGCTACAGGCAACGCCGATACATGTGTAGATACACACAGCTACATCATACTACCAGTGTTTAAAATTTTGCCTAAAGTCGAGCTGCAGCCGATCGTGAAATCGGGCACGTATGACGCGGGTAAACCTGGACAATGACCACGTGCGATATACGATGATAACAAAAATTGAAAACATTTAACGCGGAAGAAATATGAGGTCGATGTCCCAGTAACTAAAAATATTTTCGAATTCCTCGACGATCGGTCTCAACGAATTCATTGTTTAAAAAATAAGTACGACGCACTCGATGAATTGGGAATTGATTTTGACGGAATTTCGGTATATTCTCTGTTCAGAAAAACAGTAGCAGTATATATTTATGGATTTTAAGAATTTCTCAAGGACCGTGGCAGGATGCTTCACCCTTCCTTCCAGGAAACAGTTAAACGAGTTTACCTACACATTGGTATAAGGAGGATCTTTAATCCTGGTATTTGTTAACGACGGAGTACCAGGGATCTAGCTGCACCTCGCCTTCATTAATCCAAGGATTATAGAGTCAAAGAACGTCCATGGCCATTGGTCGAGCCTTGAGTGATACTAATAAATTATTCTAGTAGCAGCAAGGGGAGATTCATATCTCGAGATTCTTTCATCTACCGATTATCTCAATGCCCAGTCAAAGCTATAGAACATACCTATATAAAAATCCATTTTACCGCAATATTTAGCTCAGATTTTCAACGGACCTTCGTCTATATATTGAGAGCACAAAATTCTATGACCGTGCCCGAATTTTTGTCCAACGATTTTAACAGTGCGAAAAAATCTAGTGGACTCGATTACTGCTGTGCAGGACCGGTCCTATAAGGACGTATCTAACTAATAAATGGGATCAAGGCCAAGGCTTAGCTCTAGGCTTTGGAGCAAGTTAAAAGATCCGCGAGTTTAGTAGATATAGTCTAGACGTCATGGAGCTATTAATATGCTATATGTACACCGCGGTAAAAGATTCGCGAACAAAGTGCTGCGTGGTAACTCAATCGGTTCCACTTTATAGGTTTCAAAATTGATTAGCATTATTAAAATAAGCGAGTGGGCTTAGTCCATCGAATCTTCGCAGAGCACGCACATATACCTATAAAAATATATATATATATATACCTATGTCTACATATATATATCATGAATAAAATGGCGGCAAACGATCCGTCGCGACGCGTCGGTTCCCGTACATCGGCCATGTGACGTCAGAAGAATCTAACTGTCCACTGTCCATTTTAAGATCCGAGTTCACCGGTCCCTTCTGTTCAATTATACGATTTTACGATTAGTCTTTCATTCGATTTGTTTGGAGACGGCAACGTTCCCGATATTGTCAATATTCTATGATATATTGATCAAAATATTATCGAGGTATTACAGAATCGGGATTCAAATGGTTTCGAGATTAGATTTAGGAAAAATGCCCACGTATGAGAGTTTCAGAAAATTTATTAAAACATCAACGCGCAATATACCGACGATTGAGGTTTCGTATGTATTATAGTTTGATACTGGGTACCCCTATCGATACGAGGTACCGTGAGATACCAATTATCTTAATCATGGAACAAAATTTATTCAACTTTCACAAAAAGAGAAAGAAATAAAAAAAAATTATACACAAGAAAATTCGGACGTCAAATTTTAACAACGTGAAGCACGGTCCATGCGGGTATGCCGGGTCTCCATCAACCTCGATGAGACACTCGTAAACGTACGTGTACACGAGTGTGTGATTACGGTAGTCGCCGTTCAATGAGCATCCATGGAATGGCGAAAGAATTCGCGTTACTTGAGCTAAAAGTGATCGCGCATTTTTAAATCGGGCACACCGTTATACCGTAAGTGTCGCAATGCCGATAAATCTAGGTATTTATTCGAATTTTTCAACGGACGTGGCGAATCGTTGTCCGAAAAACCGCGTATTGTTGAAAAATCGTTCGAAAAAACTGATTCGATTCCATTGAGAAAATTGATTAGTCAAAAATTAGAATGCGTCCGCAGTAGGTACAGATGGGTAAAAAAAAAAAACAGCCGGTATTTGAGATGAAATAAGAATCATCTTCGTACTAATTAATACGATAAAACGTACATCAATCATATTTTAATTGGTCAAATAACTTCAACGATATACAACCAAGGTTGGTCTTCTTCTTTCTGTTTTTCATTTTTTCCACCTCACACGACTTTGCTCCGAAGAGCGTAACTGTTCCAGGAAATACCCGATCTGGGAATTACAAAGTGTTTTCGATTTTTCATCGAAATTTGAATTATTTCTTTTCCGGAAACAGGGTTCTATATTTGGCAGATATTTGGAAGATCTGGAAATTCGCCGGTTTTCATAAATTTAATTAGGTATATTTTGTTCTAAACCGCGTTTCTTTCGAAGTCTTCAATTTCGAGCCACGAGAATCGTATGTAGGTATACATATATGCACTACGTATTGCTTTCGCGAACGCTCAGGGCGAAAAGCCGAACCTGTTCGTTCAAGCAACCCAGTCGAAAGAGAAAAAAGAATGAAGAAAAGATGAGCATGACTTTTATTCGGCGACCTCTTTAAAATGCAGTCAGTAGGTATCGGAGCCGTAGAAACTTAAAGGAAAGCTGAAAGACGAGAAGAGGTGAGCGTGATCTCCCTGTATGGTTGGGGTACTTGAACGAGTATCTTTCGCCAATATTAATGTTCAATTGCGATAAAAAAAACAAAAACTTCTCACACGCTTCGTTCAAGTTTCGAGCGATTCGAATGTGACAATTGATCAACGTCTCAAATGATTCGTTAATTAGATACGTAGAACCGAGACTAGCATTATAATAAATCGGATTCCAAAGAAAGAAAGAAAAAATTCACTATAAGGAAGTTTTCATTTACAGAAGACCATTCGAGAAGTTTAAAAAAAGAACCGGCTAATTCGATAATTTAATATAACACAGAGCGATAAGTAGGAGCGCTTTTGGTCTGTATACTAATTTAAAAACCACACAAATGTAATACTTGTGACCGAATACGAAATCCAGTAAAAATTATTTGAACAGCTAACATCGTGGTTTTAAAAAATAATAAGGAACTTGAAAATTTTTGTCTACTCCATGAATACAGTAATAGTAATAACGATAACAGCTAGCAAGAGCCACAGCGATTTTTCGGTCCATTAAACGCGCGGTCTTTGGGTTAAATAAATCGTCAAATAACTTGACCAGTTTCAATTATACCTGCGACCACAATATCTCGTTAAAGAGTGTGGCTCTGGCACTCTTCGGAGGTAAAAACAGTTTCGAAAACCATAAAGTGGCTTGGCAGAAATATACTGGAAGATCGTCTTATTCTAGATGCTTCGAGAGTTCTACTCACGTTTTCTTCACGGGATATAATACACGTAATAGAACTATATCAGCGGTGGAAATATATTTTTGCAATAATTTTACAAAGACACAAACACTCCTGAATTTTTCTCACAACGGAATTTCACGCGTCTGACTACGATGCTTAAGGATCACTGCGATTATTCATTGCGTATGTATAATAAACATGTTTCGCTGACGTTTGCAATTTTAGGCACTAATCGTCATATTGCTGCTTATTAGCTAACAACACGTAGCTAAAATTTCGTTTAAAATACTATGCAGTGTTACTTGTGCATATATTTAAATAATATTACCATATTTCCGCCTACCGAATTAGATTAATTACTATTCGTTAAACAAACGAGTTATTCTTCTTCCTGCACTTTCTAACAAGATCAGTATAGGTATAAGTATACAACTTTCTTGAAATAAGTTAACTTTCAATCAGCATAGATAACTGGTCAGAACGTATACTTGAAACAATTTCAAATCGGCAAAAAGTGAATCAGTTTTCAGCGGAGTGGATTATTTATCAAGTGGAAGAAAGTATATCTGCTCGGTTGTGAAATTCAGTGGGATTTATCTCTCAGTGAATTAATTATTCAGTCTAGATCAATTGAATACCAAATTTACGTACGTACGTGGATTTTTATAGTTGTGATAAATTTTCAGGTAATGTAATTAGGTAGGTAGGTGAGTACTTCGAAAGGATCGATGATGCGCTTTCGCTGTACAGTCAATAAAAATGAATAGTTGGCTTACTTTCCGCATTCGGCCTCAAATAAATTCTGAAGAGAAATCAAAGTGAAAAAGTTTGTTTGCTGTACAGGTAAAGTGAAGATGTTCGGTAAATAGGTAGGTATATACGTACATGCTTACATACCCTACCTACGTGTAAGTTCGAAAAAATAATCTATCCTTTAGCAGCATCTACTCGAGTTTGAGTCTCATGCAAGAACCGAGGCAATGAACTCGACCGCCCCGAGGCGGAAACACGCGTTCTGCCTGCTCCTCGTAAATGTAACAACCGTGCCTCTTTTATATTCACAAATTTTCTGGGGTAGATGTACAATCTTTCAACGACGAGAAACTGGTAAAAAATTTATCAAGATATCGCGAGTAGATCGCGGTCCTGATAAATCAATATTTACGCTTCACACATACGTTTCATCGTTAATCGCGAGTCACAGAAATTTTCCTTCAAAACCAGACGTTCCGGGCTAAACGTTCACCAAAATTTTGGGTCACTTGAAGATGTGGTTAGTATAACTTGAAATTTTTCAGTCCAAAGGAAACAGCTAATACCGTAACAAATTAAAATCTGCAAGTCTATTAATTCCTCTTCTTCATTGCAAAATTTTCGCAGTTTCGCACCTAGTGTAGCATAATATCCAAGTCTTATTGTTCGTCGTTTCGTTGTGCAACGGAGTTGAGGATTGCCTTGAAGGTTTCAGTTCTGCTCAGTCTCTGCAAACGGACGCCGACCCGTAGAACCTAGCTATGGTCTAGGACTCTGTGTGGTACTATGCTATAATAGCATAGTTAAGGGTATGTATATATGTATGTGCAATATATGTATACCTACGCGAAACTCACGTACATACGTATACACACGTAATATATTTTTATACATTGCAGTATGCGACGTATGCACGTAGGTGCAACGTTTTAATTTTTATTTCAACTTATTTTTGTTCGCACCGTATATATACGTGCGTTTTATGCAGGTGGTGCAGCTTATTATAATGACGTCACTCGCCATTGTTCATTCGCGGAGTTCGCTAAAGTTTAACGATCTTTGTCGCGCGGTCAGAGTTTGTTCGCTGGACCTGAAAGTTTTCAGGATACGATCGGGATTTCAGAATTCTGCAAATACCATTCACACTTATTTACCTAACAGGGTGACGCAGCTGGGCCCTGTGCAAAAGAGGCGCCAAAAACGTTGAGAAAGGAGGCCCAAGCTCGCAACAGTCTAGACATTCTATAGTCTACCCACTAAGTTCCGGCCCCGGCGTGGGCTGGGCCCGGGCTCAGAGCTCTCCCTGTAGCCGGTCAGACTGCATTTCACGTATATGTGTACATACATATCTACACGTAGGTATACACGTATCCTGCACGGTGTGTACACATGCATTTTTAGTAATGTGTGCATTCGTGTTAGCGTCCGCACACGTGTAACCCGGGACCTGCAAACACATGTCTTTTGGTCCTCGCTCGAGGAAAGTAGGTACACATGCAAAACACATGGAGAAGAAGATTGGGTTCCTCGAGCGTGCTGGGCTCAGTTTGCACATATAACAAGACCTGGACTGGAATATATATTCCTGTATGAATGGCGATCCGAGGATCGGTTTCAAGATCGGTTTTCGATCAATTTCAGAGCGTAACGTGTCGCCAATGAGTTTTTCTATTTCATCATTATACCGCTATACCGATCATTTCTAATGAAACTCATCTACCGACTAATTTTTGATCCTTTTTTTTTCCTACGGTTTTTTGTAATCGATATGATTCGTTACTCGATCCATTATTTGACTATTCAATTTTATGGGAACTTATACGGGAATTTTAACGCGGACTATCTGCACTATGACTATAATAGCATACTGGAAATATAAGTTTTTGGTATCCCATGGGTTCGCGTGAGAACTCTCGAATCCTGTTCCTGAATTTTCTGTTATGGTAAGGACTTGAAACACTCGAGGATACTTGAGATTCCACGAAGGATACACCCACGTAAATATACATTCACAGGGCCCGGGGATCAGTTGCGAGCGGCTTGGTCTATACCAGTCGTTACGCTTCGGTGGGCGATTTTGAATATTTTTATTTTTCAACCGAAACGAAGAATCGTTTTTTCACGATTTGCCTTATATCCACAAAACCTCTTACTCAATTTCCCGGTAAAAAAATAATACGTCCAAACGAAGCGTCGAAGACATACGCCTGCAGTAGACTTTGCTGCTTTTTTGCGGGAATGTTAATGCCAATAGACGATGATCTCAGAAGATAACATTTTCAGATAATATGAATATAGGTATTCGATTTTTGACTCACCTTAAAATTCCTAGATCCCCATGACACTGTGTACACTGTCACAAATTAAACCTTTGTTCTTGTTCGTTTTGTTAGTTTATTAAAAAACCGGTGATTCGTTAAACGATTCACAACTCGTTATCGATATCCTGTACGATAATCTCCTTGCTCAAGACGAAGAACATCAGTGGAAAAAAAAAAACTAAAAAAAAAAAATCGGCTTTACGTAGCACCGTAAACGAGGCTCGTACAAGCGTCGAGCAGCCTTCCGATGGAAAGCAGACTTTGGGACTTTGTGCTTTGGGCCTTACGACGGGACCGTTTCAGCCGCAAAAGATTCGACTATGGTATACGCGCCTGCGCACAACACGGGGGAATTGCCTGACTTGCCTGAGTTGCGGTGGGAGTTTTCTCTGCCAACCCCCGTCAGGTTCTCCGACCTGTACCGTTCACCTGTGGTTCTCAGGTGCGGGCAAGGCCTCGCCCGAAATAATTTCATATTCTACCTTCACGATGACACGAACCCCTCGTAGTTACAGGTGTCCCTATACAGCCGCTTCGTTACACCCTTCTGTACCTGAAGATGAATATTTTATTCGTTGTTATTCGTTGAACCTGTTAAATACCTATACATGTCCTTTTTTTTCCAAAATATTCTTCATTTATTCGCAAGAGTTTGGAATTCGTTAAAATTCTCATGTGGCGATTCGCGCGAGTTAATCGCAGCCTCGGCAACAGCCGGTGAATTTTTGAAAGGACGTGACCCATAAAACCTGTCACACTTTGGAGGCGGCTAAACGCGGTCAAATATTTATCCATTGACCGTTGATTCGGATCTGCCCTAAAGGATTATATTCGATACTCGAATATATTGCTTGGCAAATCTTCCTTTAGGTACCGTTCAACGGAATATAAGCGTGTCGATGAACTGTTGTTGAAGTTTTGTGAACCGATCTTTAGATATACTCGGAAATTGACATCATCGATTATAATATTATAGGATAACGATGAAAATATCTATATAGAAGTGAATTCACTCAGTAAAATAGAGAAGGTAGAAAAATATGTCTATTACCGTTCTGTGAACTAAGATTACTAAAAGCAAATTATACATATGCATGAGGAATGGAATACAGGATACTGCCTATTCTCTTCTAAACAATAGGTAACAAGCCAATGTATCAAGCTAATCGGAAATTAAACCTCAAGAAAAAGAAAAAAAAAATCGAATTCAAGCAAGTTAAACATAAGAAGCAACAATGCTCAAGAACATGTATTAAAATATTAGGTATAGTACATATAAACATGGAGTAGTAAAAGCAGATTGAATAATTGATTGCTTTTGTAGATCGTGATCGAGTAATGATAGCCTTCACATCGTTTCGTTTTATTGTACATAGAATTAAATTATCTGCAACGTATGTGAGCAATTCATTTTGGCTTTTAATCATGTGTACGGTACATGGGTATAAATGTTCACAGAAATACTGGACAAGCAAAAATGAATCTGCAAATATATAGAAACATGCCTGCAATATTTCCTGAAACGCGTTAAAAAGTCCGCGGTGGAAAATATCGCACTACGCAATACCATAGATATGTACAATTACGTATGATACTCGAGGTAATCCTCCATAGATATAGTACATACATACCTATAATATACATACTTGCTGGTAGACGGTATCTACTTATATACATAGTGTGTACAGGTGAATGGATGAACTTCCGGATGTGCGGACGCACATCAGTGATCACACCGCGTGTAAAAGAATAGCCAACAAAACACACCTCTTCATGGTATACGATGTATGTTACATACGTGCATACCTGCCATACTCTATCCTCGAATTGGCACCATAAGGGCTTGAGTGTGCAGGATTTTAATAGGAAATTTTACCTTTGGTATATCGCCGATGAATATCTCCAAAGTAAAGATATACTCCATACGTTAGGGTATGCGTGGCGATTGACTAGTCGTCAGTAAAAATTCTTTTAGCAAGTCTGGTCACGGCGGGCTGCAGCCAGACAATAAATTCGTAGAAACGGATATGTTGTGCGATTTTTACCTGGCATTAAAAATAGCCTGTAAAGTGGGGTTCCGGGATTACATACCTACCTGAATTTCGAGGTTTTCTTAATTACTATTTATGGCACCATTTAGCTCCGCGATAGCTATCGGATGTATAAATTATCTGGGTATAACAGCGATGCTATCAATGACGTGTACCGGTGATGGAGCTGGAAACGCAATAGCAACGCTTTCAATCGAAAGTGAAAATCGGTTTTAGACCAGTTTGTGTTCGAAAGTAAATTTCCTGAATTCCAAGAACATTATACCTACACTGCATTTCGTATACGTGCTAGAGAGCCCGGCGTTTTCTTAGCTGCACCGTGACGGTGCTCGATTTCGATTAACCGCAGGATATGTTTTCTTCATTTTCCGTATCGTTATGAAAGAAACGATCAAGGCCGCTTACTACCCGTTACTCCGGAACACCCGGATTAATCAGATGATATTTAATTCCAACCGCGGTGGTCTGAGAAGTTGAATTCAAGAAATTAAATCGCGATGAATCTTTCATTACATATTTATATAATACGTATATGGAATGGTCAATTAGTCGTTATAAGAAGTCCTGATTGCGTTTTAATTAACATTCTTTCTCATTACATTTTCCGTATCTTCGAAATCCGAGGCTCTTGGCTACGAATGGAAAATTATAACCATAATGCATGCAACGCACCAGCACGTGTTATAGCAATGGAAAAATCGGTGGAATACCATCGATATTATGTGTACGTGCTCAAATATTTACCGTTCATCACTATATAGCCGTATAAAGGAACAAACACAACACCAGTAGTTGGGAAATACCGGGAAGAGAGAAATTTACAGAAAATTGGACGGCCAGTTTGTGGCTGTTCGTTGAAACTAGTAAATATTTATATTCAAGAATAATGAGTCTTAAGGCTATCGCCCACGAAAGATATAAAAATATTATTGTCACTCGGAGCCACGATGATCAAGTTTAGTAGAGATCGAATCAGTAAAACGTATTTTGGTTCGGTCAATTCCTGGCTTTGGTTCACCTTAAATTACAGATTAGGAATTTTTAAAAAAGGATCCTCTAATTTGGTCTGATTGCAAGAGATGACGTCGTATGACGTTTAAATCCACCTGAATTCACTGTACGAAACGATGATAAGTAAAAAGGCTTTTGAAAACTATTTCATTCGAATAACAACGACATTTTCGAGACACAGGATTAACTGGTTCTCAAAGAAGATCAATTTATTTTTATGAGATTGAAATTTTAAATACATATTTTCGTTTAAAACCATAATTTCTTAAGAGTAGTAGACACGAACGATCCACTGAAGCGACATAGGTACGTAAAAGTTTAGCGCAACAGCAATCAAGCTATTATATAGAATTGTAGCGGAACGTAATGTAATGAATTGTGCAATGAAACTTAAAAATGAATTGAAATTATCGGTAAGCTGATATTGCATCTGGTTATAACATTTATACATGTATATATAATATTATATACAATTCCAGGATCTTGCGAACTGGCTAAAAGTTCGTCTTATATTTAACCGTTTATAAGATATCGTTGGTCACCGCAATTCCGCATTATGCTATTAGTTTTCATTTCTACAATTTTTTTTAAATTTTTTTTCTTCTTTTTTTTCTGTGGTTGACTTGCAAGATGACCAAGGACATTGTCGAGAACCATATAGGAACGCTTCGTTCGTGCAGGTTTAGTCAGATTATGCATTCCTCGCGGCGATTGTGTAGATCACGTGGTACTCTCCAGATATCGTTTTGGTTCAACCGAACCGTAACTGTACGAATACCTTCCGCTGTAAGAAGCTCGGGACCAGGCGCCGGCCCTGTTTGAATAACTGTTGCAAGCTATCAGAGAGTTCATACCGCTGGGTCTGTCTATTGGAACGCCTTGAGCCCGACCACCAACTGCTGTCAAACTTGAGCTATGATGCCTTCCACTTGTCGTAAGAGAAGCCCTTAGATCATGGATGGATTCAATTTGCGTGTAGGGCTTGGGACCACCCGAACAACAGCTAAGGAAAAGGCTCGCGACTATCGCCTGGAATGGAGATAAAATTAATACGGTCAATAACGCTTAAGATTTTGGACATTCTTGTTACCCTCTTTTCTCTTTATCGCTCCCCGCAACTCACCACGACCAGATGAAGTATCACTATGAACATAGATGCTTTCCGGAAGCCGATAGTGTCTAAGAGAATCCCGGCTATACTTGGACCGATAAAAGCTCCAAGAGCGAAAGTGCTGGTCCACAATCCACTTATTAAACCATAAGTCTCCAGGTTGTTTGCAAAGCCGTGTTCTCTGCGATAACAATTAGAATTAATAGCGAATGTGAGAGATTTTTTCATAACAGATAATGTATCTGATCAGATTTATTATTATACGGGTGTTCATTCCCATTGTCGGGATATTTTTGTGTATGTATATATAATAGCCGAGAGATGTTCTTTAGCCATTACACTTCCGGTTAGTTGAAAGTTCTCGGATTAGATGATGTCTGGTTTGCTTTATAGTTTAGAGTTTAGACTTTAGAACGTCCCGGTGGATCGTATTACTATTGCGATTCTTGCGCGAGCAAACCGCAGATCCATTTGCACTCTGGTATCAACTTACATCGATGTCCTCAGAGCCAGGGTGAAGCTGGCGACCAGCTGTGCCGCCATCCCGAAGCCATGAATGACAAGACCCAAAACCGTTAGCCAAATGAGCGTCGGACAGGGTATGAATGGGGCTGGACCCACAAGCCCAAATCCCACCATGACCAGGAGACAGCCGATAATTGTTGTTACCTAAAATAAAAAAAAGTGGCGATCGGTTAGTCAAACGAGGCCCGGTTATCAAGTTTTTTTTTCTATCCTTTTTTGGGATAAAATTTAGGAACCTGTGGCTTCGACTGCTTGTCGCAAATCCATCCCCAGACCGGAGCTGTCAAGGCGTAGGTTCCTCCATTGATTACGAACATCAGACCAAGGACCACGTAACTTAGATTGAATTGACGTAAATGGGGCTCCAAGGTTGCCTGAAGAAATCCGATGCTCATGCTGGTAGCGACAATCGAAGCTGCTGCTATCATAACTCCCGGAATTTTTAAAACTCTCATGAAACCTGCAGTAGGAGGATTCAAGTTAATCTCATTTTTCATCGATCCGATAAAGAGGCTTAATTTTGTGAAACGATATGGATAAATTTCATACAATTACGTAACAGCCTGAGTATATTGCGTTAAAAATCCAAACCACAACCGCACACCGTTGAGAATTTATTTTGTCTACAAAACTTTTTTTTCGAGACATAATATTTAATTCCAAAAAATCAAAATAAACTCCGAAGATTTATATCGTCGCTAAGATCATCCAGAATTACACTCGACTTGACTCCTCTTCGTTATAATGATTCTAGACGACAAATTATAGCTATAATATGAACAAAAACTGTTACGTAGAGAATACTGGTACCACTTTTTTATTCCATCTTTTTACGATCATTTCGTATATATAAAACCGGTATTGAAAATTTATCTGTGACCATTATAACGATGGTCGAGTTTTGTAGTAAATATTTTCGCAACAGAATTCATCCGACAATTAATCATTAATCGATCGTTAACAGTACCAGACTTTGACAGGATTCTTCAATGATCATAATCCGATTTGTCCAGCTATAGTATAATCTTTCCTTTAATGTGCATCGGCTATTCCGTATACCCATTCACGTACACGTCGAGTTCGCCAATTAAGCAAAGAATTTTTTTCTCCCATGATTTAGCGCTGGTCATAATAATTATATACTTTATACCGTCTGACGCTATTACGATGGTAATGTGCCACGGACTGTTTGAAAGAAAAAAAAGGACAAGAAGAAGGAAAAAAAAAAATGTCGCCAGGTCAGGGCATAACACAGCGACACTTCAAGGTAACGTATTTCCGGTAAACACGTGACCTTTTGTAACACAAGGTCATAGTAATTACCGATTGTTTCGGCGCAGCCGGGCGAAGAGACAGAGTTTAATGACATCTGCGCGGATGGGCTGTCTTTACCTTCGTTTCCGAGCACGACTTACACTTTCAATTCGAATCATTAAGTATGTGTGTAGAAAAATACGCGCAGTCTATTAGATTTTGTACATGTATAAGTACGTTCGAGAGATAACTACTTGGCAACTAATCCCGCCTCGCTTCTGGAATAATGAAAATCCCGGATGACAACGATATGCGGTAATTTTGAATAATCATCTACCTCCATGAAGTTGGGTATCTTCTGAATTCTGGCTGTGAGTTGGAAGCACGAAGGATGTCATCACTGCAGCCAGGAAAAGCGCTGAACCCAAAATGGCAAACGGTGTTGTGTAACCTCCGACCTGTAAAGTTAGATTTCCTTTTACGTCAAATCGGTGCGACATGTCCTGCATCAATTTAATCAAAAGTCCGGCTTATTATCGAACTCACTAAAACCGTTTCTCACTGCAGAGATAACTGCAACACATATCTCGCACGTAAGCATGTCGTGCACAGCATTATAAGAAAATTCTTCATCGTTGGAGAAAATGAGCTGAAAATCTATCCACCGCGATAGTGAAAAAGATAGGAGTGGAAAATTTTAGACACAATTGAGGCTAAGATAGAAAAAAATGTAACAGAAGAATGACAATTCAAAGGTGGAGCGTGAATAAGTCACTTTCATTGTTACAATTGCTTTTCAACGTTTTTCAGACTCGTTCGATTATTGTACAAAGACTATTGAGACTTTCAACGATCTTTCAAACTCCCACGGGAATATTAAATGCCGGAAGTGATACAACCGCGATGTCCTTATTATACTTTCTATGAAATTTCAGATAAAGTCCTTCGATCGGTAGATAACAAAAGATCGTGCCGATATATATATCTTTGTATCGCTACATCATACTACAAAGCGTATCCGCTAATCTCAATAGCATTATGCACAAAATATGTATTACAGTCTCACCGATAATCGATCTAATTATCGCTCATAATACAATTCAAGAGGAAATATCATCGAATTTAATTTTAATAAGTCCTTGCGTTTGGAAAATTAATTTTTGGTAGTCTAAGATCGTTGATGTATGTACACAGCTAAGAACAATTATTTTCACTTAATGCCTGTGAATGTATTATAGCCCTCGGAAATACAATTCGAAAGATGTAAAGATCGTGCGATTTTACACGTAGATGTGATGTACATACATCTTTGTCTTTATCGTTGCTATTATTTACGGGAATTACGGGATCTTTAATAAACTTAATTCATACATTTTATGTACGAATACAAGTGTATATACTGAAATGAAAAAAAAAAAAATCGTTATAATGAGTGAACTGGTTTTTTCTTCTGGTAATAAAGCTTGTTACCGCATAATTGTCGATGTGGTTATTATGGATCATTGCTTGCCTTGAAGTCAATTACTACAACCGATCAACTTCTCGACAATATCATGAAATAACAGAAATTGATCATTGAACAGGCAATTCAACCATCTAATTGTAAAACGTTTATCTAATCATAATTCTTCTCAGACGTTTATATTGCGACACTGTCTAAGTGAGCTGGTTCGAGCTACGCATTGCATTCGAGTAAATTGAGTTGCCTACACTCACGGGGCTCACAGTTTCCATATTCTTTAAAAAGGTAATAATTGATGTTAATTTTATTTAAAACGTCGATAAAAAATTCAGCAAAATATCAACGCCTTCAACTATTTTAATCGGGTTTAGTGCTGATATAATCAGTCGATAGTCATTCGACTTACCTGATACAAGGCTCCACCCACGGTGGGTCCGACGATAAGTCCCAGGCCAAAGAATGTCTCAAGACTCGCAAACGTTGTGGCGACATTGTCGGGAAATTCCTTGGCAATTATTGCGAAACTTGCCGTC
Organism: Macrophya alboannulata; assembly: GCA_949628255.1. Classification (NCBI taxonomy): domain Eukaryota; kingdom Metazoa; phylum Arthropoda; class Insecta; order Hymenoptera; family Tenthredinidae; genus Macrophya; species Macrophya alboannulata. Next base: position 13,913,509 of record OX451208.1, read on the forward strand.
AAGAATGCGGCGTTACCCATGGCTTCTACTATTCGAATAACGAAGGAAAGAATTATGAAAGGATAGTGACCTTCAACCCTGTCCAGCAGACCGAAGAATATAGCGCAAGTTCCAGTGGTCAATATGCCTCCATTGAAGAGCAATTTTGGACCTATTCGATTCAACTGTAGAGAAGAAAAAAGGAAAAAAATTTGTTCATTTTTTGTGAATTTTTTACGACTAAATATCGGAGAAGAAATGTTGTTCAGTGAAAATGTGATGATGTATAATATAATAATAGCATGTCGAATAGATTCCTCCGAGAATCACTTGAGGGCCCGCAATTATGACGATTATTGCACTTTGATCCATCGAGTGCAAAATCATAAATAAAAAGAAGAAGGGGGTTGTGGATATAAAATTTAAAACAATATATGCGCGTTATTTTTTTATTGATTGATCAGCGACTCGTGACTTATCGCATAGAACTAACCGATTTCAAGCGGAAGTCGAGATCAACTGTCAAAGGTTAATTAAGAAGGGACAACTTATTATTGTGTTAACAGTGGTCATCGTACTCGATGTCAATTTTATTTTTATTCAATAATCATAAATAGGTTGAAAGTAAACTGTACAAGAATATAATTGGTCGATATATGCATGAATTCTATCTTAATTGAAGATAAACAAAATGACAAATTTACATTTTTCTACGACCGTAAATACCAGTAGAATTATTTACATATTCAATCATTTACTTAAGAAATATTCGGAGCCTTAGTGGGAAAATAGATATCGGACGGAATTGATGGAAATTTTCCAAATTAACTGGCAAGGCAATTCTGTCAGATGAATTATTCGAATTTAGAAAAATTTGAATGTCGAAAATTCACAATTATTAATTGTCAAAATTAGATGCAGTTGACTATTAAGGAGAGGCCTATACAGATGGTCTTACTAATACTGGAAAATTATTCGTACTATGGAAAAGCTTGAACTGATTTAAAAAAAAGGTACGCGAATCTCTTCAAATTATATTCACGAATCAGCTAAGAAAATTCAAACCGGGGAGTCTAAAATTTGCGACGCAAGGAGCTTTTTGAATCGTCAATATCTAAAATATAATCGAAATTCTTCCCGCAGATGTAAGTTGAGATTCTCAATTTGAACTTGTCTGGTTCATTCGTAGATATCATTTGAAGAGATTTAAGTAACTTTTTTTTGTTTCAATTCGGAAGGTTTATCACCGTGGTAAAAATTATTTTGCAATTTTGGTCAAATTATCTGTATGTAATTTCACTGCCAATTAAAATGGTCACAGCTGCTTGAATATTCGGTTTGCAATAAGAAAGAACTGATATTATAAACCATGCAGCTGATTTTTAAAATAACAAATATGCTCTGAAATTCGAAAAAAAATGCCAAAAATATTTTACTCACATGTTGACCGTAAATTGGGCTTACGATGAAGACAACCAATTCAAAAATACCAAATACTAGCCCATATTCGGTTGGTGATGCACCTTTTTTCTCCGCCTGAAATAATGTAGAATCAAAAACGCTTATTATAAATATTGTAAAAATCGTGAAAAATGGCTTATCTCATAACGATTAGACGTAATAAAAATGAAAAAAAATCGCATGTTTATAAATCAAAGTAATAAACTCTAAGACGCAATTAGATTCTCATATGTAATCATAAATATGGTAATTAAGCCTCGTGGGATAACACGTGATAAGCCTCGACCGAATGGACCCGTTCAATGAAGAATAATTTTCGTTACAACTTATATCGTATACATATTTCAGAGTTGATGAGGCAAAGAAATGGGTTAAATATTATCGTTGAAAATGATTGATTGGATAAAAAAAAAAAAAAAAAAAAAAAAAAAAAACAGTACTCCCTTCAAGAATGTATAAAACAAACGAAACTTCATACACGTAAACACATTCTGCTGACATCGAACTTTTCTATAAATAACAGGTATATGTCTCTCGATTCTTCTCACAAATTGCCAAAAAAAATTCTATACATGTACGGCAGAAGAGAAAAAAAAAAAAAACTATAATAATCAGATAATCTGCACGTTTTAGCTGCCTATATGATAGAATTTAAAAAGATTCCTATTTTACATACATATTTAAGATATTTGGTCACCTGAATGACATACGGCAGATAAACCTCAGCTGACTGTGTATAGGTATAGTACAAATGAAAAGTATTGAATATTTGTAAACACATAGATCCCAATGAGAAATACAGGTGAAAGAAAAAAACGCGATTCAGTGTTACCGAAATTTCCAAAGTATGATGTTAAATTGAAAAATGAAAAAGGATAGAGGGAATTGTGACTTACCTCTAGAGGGTAAAACGGTGCTTGTAAAGAAACGCAGATAGCGTTTGCGAAATCTGCTATACTTATGACAATTAAGGTCAACCATTGCCTTCTCGTGAACTGTCCAACCATCGTAATATAATTATGAAAGTTTTCGCGTTAAAAGCATGAATATCGTTCAACTATAACGAGCACCAATTGCAAAGTGAAAATCTTGTGTTAATTAAACACGATTATTGATCCTCCGCACGTGGCACACTCAGCTCTGCGATCCGACTACCGCGAGAACCGATAGGGGTAGTAAATTCTAGTAAATGCGTACATATATTGACATATCTATGTACACATTTAAACAGTATACGTATAATTGTAACGGCCTGGGTCAAAAGTCACAAGATACGTCTCACTGCGACGCTGATTCATTATCACAACATTGCCTTACAATACGCGGTCACTGTGCGCTAATTACCAGAGCCAACAGTCTACAGACAGTATTACATGTGGCTCAGCGTCTTTTCGGAGGCTGATTATGATCGGATGATCATCTCTCACAGGATGTGACATCAAACTCGATCTAAAATATGCATTCATCTGCAGCATTTCTCCCATGACTATTATTTCGTTTATTGGATACAAATCGGAGCGGTGATATGCGTTTCTTGATTCTTTCGATCCCCTGGATTCGTAACTTTGTTCCGATTGAGTTCTATAGCTAACAATTTTATCGACTGACGAATATTATTCAACAATTCTGAAATTATAATCAAACTATTGCCCCACTCTACACTCCAGAGAGTGAGTGAGAGGAAAATAGCTTGCCAAATCATTACTGAACTGAGTATACGTGTATGTGGATAAGTTGATGTCGAGTAGTATATAGTGGGAGACGAGAACTTTTCGTAGATAATACAATCTTCAGCTTCGTCAAACACATTTTATGTATACTACATACATGTACGGGTATACCACGGGGCAACATCATACTATAATCACATATGTATAATGTAAATGTGACAATTGTGCGATGGCCGTTTATTCACAATAAGTAATTAATTAAGCTATCAGAAAGAGATATTGTATATGGACGTATATAAATTGTTAGATAGACAAATAAATCGTATTTTATTATTTAGGTCTAAAACCTGTCAGAACAAAAGTTATAGTACTTAATTATCACGATAGCTATTCGATATTAGCATACTGAATCAGATAAATAAACAACGAGAGAGAAATTCATTCATCAATTGTATCCCAGAATTAAGATTCCTATAGGGTACATATCTATAGGTGCAAAAATGATAGAAGAACAAAATTATAGGATATGGAGTAGGTAGAGCGTTGTGTATTATAAATTAATTTATCAAAAATTCGTTTATTAAAATTTCTAATTCTACTGGGTAGGTATTGTGTCATAGATCTATCTACACATGCTTGATTCTAATGCTAATGTATCCGAAAGTTTACTATCTCCAGTGCAAACATTTATTTCGAATTTGCTGCAGTAAATATACCTGCAGAAATATCGAAAAATCTATTAGTTGATTGATCATTAGCCAAACTTTACTACAGCTAGGTCTTGTTATAATTATATTTTTGTTGTTGTTGTTGTTATAAATTATAATCTATAATCTATCTAATCGTATAAGGCAATGTTACTTGAATGATGAACAAAATGTGATCGTGATTTAATTAATTTTTATAAACAACTAAAATACTGGATTTATATATTATAAATATATAACAGATGATCACAATTTTCCACGGCACTTTATATATAGTATATTTTCGACGAATTTTTATTCATATATTTTTGTTTAGTTATTTTTTTTTCTCAAGATTTTTTCGAGAGATACCTCATGATCGTTTTATACCTCAAAACTTTGGGAAAGTGTAAGAAATAGTTAAATTTTCATAATCCACAAGCTAACGATGAGCAATCTTGTGATTCGGACAAAATCTACGTGTCGTGAAGCCAGACTTTCATTGGAACTTTGGTGAAGGCTTTGTTCAAAAAACCTTTGAAGTGATTAGCGATACTTATACTAGCCGCAGGTCTCATCTCCTCGATGATCTCTTTAGCGTTTTGATTTAGGAACTGATTCATCGCTTGACCGATCACGTTGTTTCCATTCAACTCATCTGCAACACGGAATCGCGCTCTTCCAAGACTGAAGTCTACAACGAGACGAGATATCCTCATGTATCTGACTCCTTCACGAATCTCCTCCACGCCCTGGACACGGGCTATGGCAGCCACTTCACCTGTAATAACGGAATTCAAATTCAGAATTTTCTCATTTTTGTACACAAAAATTTTTTGATTAATATTTGAATCGATATTTCAAACACCTACACAGCTTTCGTCCTCACAACTTTATCCGACAAAAAAATATATTAGGTTTAGCACCGTGTATAAAAAAAATAACTGATCGTGGGCATATCATCAGCTAAATGAGATCGATCAAAAATTTGTTTTCTGCATTTAGAAAACAAAGAAAAGAAACAAAAAAAAATTCGGTGATAATGAGGTTCGAATCTGTATTAGTTTTTGGAAAGAATGTACCATATAATTATAGTTCGCAGTTCGATACCTATATTCATTATTCATTGTAAAATAAGGTTCACGGTTATTGTTACATCTAGATGTAACGAAGCAGTCTTCAATGGCATTGAACAACTATTATAATTATTTCAATTACGTATACGAAGAGTGTGAATCTTGTTTTGAAAGCAAAATGTGGATAGTATTCGGATGATGAAAGTCAATGAAAACGTGGCGTCATTAACAACTTTGATACGAGCGAAAAGTAAGAGTTCGCCGTAATTTTACCAATTGATAAAATTATATTATTCGATAGCCATAAGAACTGCACGGCTATATTAGGCGTAAATGAGCATCGTATATTGTATATGGGTAAAATTTTTCAATAAATTGAGAAGAGAAGCTCTTCATCTGTAGGAAGTAAAACACGATTTATGTGCAACGTTATATTAGTAATAGAAGTTTGTGTGCAAATGGTAATCATTTAATCAGTTATCAATATATTTCTATTTTTTTACTGCGTGAAGATGAATAAAATACTATGCTACACTGCAGCGTACCAAGACAGCATAAATGCCACGATCAATATGGCAACGACTTCTTTTTAACCTCAGAACAGAAAAAAAAGGAATAAAAAGGTGACTTGTTATAGACGTATGACTATGATTTCGCGATTTCAAGATCTATAAATGTCTTGTCATTTCGCAATCAACCATTCTGACGTAACTTACTGAATACCGCCCAAAAGTCGCCTTGACTTTGAATTGGGAATAGCAGAACGTTTCCGGCAACTTCGTATCGTCCCTGAAGATCAATCTTCGGTATTGTAATGTGAAGATCAATTCTTAGTGTAGATAGATCAACGCGTACCTTGCTGACCGAAAAATTTCCTGGACCAACAGCAGTTATGTTCGTGAACAGGGCGCTTACTCTTACGGCACCCTGACCATTCTGCATTCCCAATTTCGGAATTGTCAGGGGTTCGATAGGCGGAAGTTCCAGCTCGGGAATTCCTGCGAAAAACATTATTCAACCAATTTATATTTAAGTTCAGCAAAGTTCAAGCTTTCGATAGCTTCGTTTGAAACTTCTTGAAACTTTTAATTGCAGATTTTACCCGTGGCTTTCGATTGATCCACGTTGCTTCATGGATTGCATGAGGCAAGGCGCGGGTCCGTTATTGCGGTTGAGAATTCGTAACGATTTTACCCAATTATTATATCAGCAAACCGGAATAAAAAAGACGTTGCACAATTGCATGTGCATGTGCATGTGGGTAATGATGTTCCGAGGAAAATTGAACGGTGCATTATGTAGGTGGATATACATGTAATTTGACTAATCGTGTAAATTGTGGAAAGTTTCATTGTCCAGTATAACTCGTTAGACGTAACTTCCTACGTGAATTAGATATTACTTTCCGGTAGTTTGTACACGAGATAGTAATTGGAACACGTCACTATAATAAGAGAAGGTTCTGATCGCGGAAGAATTGCATTTCATGAAAAACTGGAAAACTTACGCAAACTATTCAGACACGTGGAAAAGTTTCACAGAAAAAATAACTGTTCTTAGAAATATACTACATATATCTTGCATCACTTCCGAGTAAAAGTCATTTTATCGGCGAAACTGCATATGTAATACTGACTGAAATTATACTTCTTCAAATGATGTACGCTTATGCTCCGCGCTTACGTAATCGCATATTAGAATTCGGGTTTGAAATTCATAAATTACGATTAACATTAAGTTCTGTGCAATCTTACCTCTGACCAAATATGGCCTCAAGTGATTGAAAGCCTTTTGAATACACAGTTCTATCGCAGGATCCCCTCTTGTACATGGCAGGATGTATTCAGCTGAAAGTAAAAAGAACCCAGTTCGGTTATACTTAACTCTTATTATGTCCTGAACGTACGTGGTTATACTTTTATTGCAACGTTCTAATTGGAACCAAAAGCGCGAATATTAGATAACGCATTTGGTTGTTCCTAGACGCGTCGCTCAAACACGAATAGTCATTATTTTCTACCCTGGCTAATGACAAGAAAAAACACATCAAATGCCAAACGAATGAGATTATAATACGCAACGTTTGCGGACGGTATTTGTTCCTTAATCGCGCAGCCTCGCTTTCCTGCTTCTCATGTTCTTACACAACGACTCTCACTCTCGAGGTATTATACTATACACTCGTGAATTCTTTGATGAGAATGAAAAAAAAAAAAAACCACTTTTGGCAAAATGGTATTTGTCCGATACGGTCATACAGGTTGACCTAATTATTCACCTGTAGTAATACGGCGATGCTATTTGGACCAAGCGGAGCTCATGTCGGTCGCAATAACGCGGTCAATCTCGCTTTCACTTGCGGATCATAGACTCGCTCTTTCAGAAAAGTCTTGTGTCTCGTTACGAGAATCACTGTGGACGTACCCGTACGTAACTTTCTCCCGAACTACCTTCGCGTTGTGTAATCGCTGATATAACCTTCGCCATACCGCACAGCAAGTTGCGCCATATTTATCATTATAAATCGCGGGCACAATACATTCATGGATCTGGTACATCAGGATCACAAACTTAACGATACATAGCTATATTTTCTCTGCATTCAGCGTAGTGAAATTGACATTCAAAATATCGTCGTAATTAGCGCGGAAGTTTGCCTTCGGAGTCAAGACCCGCAAAGTATTTAATTTTTTTTTTTTTTTACTCTTTTTTTTTCTTCTTCTTTCCTTTATTTTTTTCTAGTATGCACGATAGGTATCTACTATATAATAAGATTAAATAATTATATCTTACGAGTGAAGAATTCTGGTTCACTTAATACCGGAAGTTCCGACGTCGTGGTCGATGACTCTTGAGCAGAAACTGCAGCCAGATATCCAGCGATAAAAATCAGCAATTTACATGCCATTATTCTCCTCGTTGAAACCATTGTTTAAATTATAGATCGTGAACACAAAACAAACAAGAAAAACCAAAAAAAAGGGTTGTTCTGTATCTTTGTCAAAAACAAAAAAAAATTTTATTAGTTTAATTTAATTTTATCCTTCGAGGAGCCACGACATTTTATAAATTTAACAAATCAACTTCCATTCAGATGACACGATTATTATTAACAGTCTGGTGTACTTGACCGCGTTAAAATTATGTGTAGATAAAATTTGGTCATTTTATACCGTTATTGTCCATTAATTAATTTTTATAGATGATCAATTGTTGCTATATTGTTTATTCCGGTTGTTATTATTGTTCGCGGTTTGATTAACGTTCTATTACTTTATGTTACACAAAATCTATGCCGCTGTATCGTAGTACTAAAGTCGGGACCGGTTCAAAGTCTGTCTTATATGGGATCACCCCTACTCTGACTTCGCGTGGCGTCAAAGACTCAACTGTCTCTTTCTTCTCGACCCTACATTTCCGATGGTAGAAGCAGAGGTTTCAGGACATATTTTGCAACTTAACACTCCCGAATGAAATTTCCTATTCTGTTGACGTCATTCTTGCTAATTCAACTTCTCCATTAGGCTATAATACACGTATGTGCATACAAAACACATAGGTAAATCAAATATGTACGTACATACTCGTGCGTGAATGTTGAGCCTATATCTCGACTTTTGTTATACCTATTGGTACATTTCGAAACAGTATATGCCAATCTTTTCATTCGTTAAAGCACGTTTTGGTTAATGTAAACGGCACTGACCCACCGCCCCCAGCTCATTAGACCAAAAAGTATTCACGATATGATGCTGGGGACAGCAACATGGTCCCTCTAACATGTTTCGTGACTAACAGCGGCAGCAGGATTACACAATTATTTTTAAATATCAAATTTTACGCCTGTCGCATGTCTGTCTAAGCTTCCAATGAGGACCAATTGTCTAGCAGTAAATCCATCCGCAGCTAAGCAAAGATCATATGTTTTTTATTTCGAAAGTTACGATACATCAGTTTAATTGTCAACATCCGAGTAACTACTTGATTACAATAATTGCGCATCCTCATTTCCAAAGCGGATTACCACCGTTGATATGGTGCTAATTAATTACGCGATCTTATATTTTGCTGTGCGATTTTTTTGTCACGGTGTTGAACAATTTCAACGCCTTGCAATACACTGAAAAAAAAATTTTTTTTTTTATTGTCTTCTGATAGATTTTTTGGCGACAAAATTATAGCTGTTGTATATTTGACGTATAGCTATAAGTGTTGATATATGTATTCTTCGAACTTCCTTATTAAGGATAAAACAACAATTTTAATTACAACTATTATAACCATATTATTTCGCTACATTGCTTCCTGCAGGCTATATATATAACAACTTATATGAATCTCTAATGTTTCATTGTTATCCCTAATCGGGATTGCAATATGCAATGAGTTTATTTTTACTACCTATTTTATTTCATGTTAGGTATAAAAATATCCAGCATTGCCACGGGATGATACAATACCTCAAGCTTGAAGTACTTAGCTAGTAAAAGTGTATCTTGAAACGCCTATTAAATGAAATAATTTTGCAAACTAATTGTGGTTTCGTTGATTCGTGGCCTGCATTGCGCCTGTGATATACCGCAATCAAGTTTAAAGGTTGCAATGAAACATCCGAATTATTATGTAAGACAGTTCGTTTGGAATTTAAAATTGAATTTATACAATAGCAGTAATGTGATTTCTTTACGGCAATACACGAAGCTGGATTCATCTAATTCTGAACGTAACAATGTTTGGAGAAATCTCTTGTACTCTAATAGCTCTAGCTGTTACTCAACGCTCGCACAAGACTCTGCCTAACCAAAACGTATATTCTTACGATTACACTGTCAGTTGAGTCATTGCAGTGTGTAATGCCTGTGCGTCTTTACTCTTTAGTTTCAACAATAATTTTAAGAATTTTTCTTTATCTGTGCTAAAAACTCCATTCGTAGTCGAAATCGTTTTACTGTTCAATAAATTAAACGAGCTCCCGTCAAAATTTGGGGATAAATCCACTATGGATAGATTTTAGTATTCATTGCATGTAATGTGACTGAATTTCTGTAATTCTTTATTCTAGTCACAGTCATTGGCCGAAATTATTATGTTTCTTGAATCTAATCATGCAACGATAAGTAACGATAATTGCATCCAAGATTGCTGCTTTTTTTTATATTCCTCTTCAGTTCGTTACGTTTGTAGATAACACGGTCCATTAATCCCACGGTCGTATGTACAATACATAGCTGTACGAGTTATTACGTTAATCTTTTTTCTATACGAGATCGAAAAAGAGCGACCATGTATATTCGACACGTTTTCTAAACACGAATATTATACCGTGTAGTCTACGTACGGCACAAGGCCGTAAGGTGCGTGTTTTTATTTTTTATTCTATTCTTATATTTACTCATTTTTTGAATTACCAATTAAAATAACTCATTTACGTAACTCCTAATGCTTGCTCAAATACGCAAAGCCTATCCACTTTGGCGCAAAGCATTCGAATTCCAATACCTCTTTCGACCACGTGTACACCTTCGTATAGCAGACAACCTTTCTTACGTATCAGTAGTCAGTGTTGCATATAGACAGGCGTGCTTCTCAGGCAATCGGTTTACGCAATGTATGTACGTACATACATACCTACATACAAAGAGTCACCCACTTCATACCCAGTGCGAGAGTAAGACAAAGCAAATTGTTTTCGAAAGCACATTTAGCGCCACTCTCTCAGGTAATATTTCATCCATTCTCAGTTCAAGGAACACTTAGTAAGTCGATATCACGTTGACGCAATACTTACTTGTAATCGGTCTGTGGTTACAAAGGAAAAGCAAACGATAAAATAATATACAATTTACAAACGAGACGACATCTTACTTTCTTATTCTTATTTACAAAGTTTTTTATCCTTTACGAACAGTTTGTAATTAGGGTTCGAAGTCTGGTATTGATCTTGTCTTTTTTTTTTTAATTATAAGAACAATGATACTACAAATGAAACGGCGAATTAACAGCTAAATATAAAACTCAAATTTAATGACAGATATGGTTACATTTGATTATACCTACTATAGCTAAAGTTACTTTGGGAACAGAACGTTTTGGGGATACTTTGCGTAAATTTTATTAGCAAAATCCTTGAAGAGTTCAGCAACCGCGTCTTCTAAGGCTGGCTTAATCTCCGCAGCAACAGTCTTCCAATTGTCATTGAGGAATAAATTCATTGCATCCGCGAGAGTCTCGTCACCGTTGAATAAATTATCCAACTGAATACTGGCATGACCAACGTTAAAGTCACAGAAAAAGTCCGTCACCCTGAAGTAAGTTTCTTTGTCTTTATCGTTCTTGTAATTTTCTCCCTGAGTTGTAACAATGACATTTATATCTGTGTAGTTCCCGTAAGCTTTGCCTTCCCCAGTTATAGGCAACATCAAAATTTTTCCTTCCATTGTGTAAGTCGACGTCATCTCCAGCCTAGGCAAGAACAGCTTCAGTCTCGTACGATCCTTCTCAACGTCGAGCCTGCAAAATAAATTCACCCTTAATTATAATTATCTGCAAATATTGAAATAATGAAAAATAAAACAAAAGAATGAAAACGGATGAGCTTAACAGATTTGAAGAAAAACTAGTCATTCTATAATTACTTACTTGACGCCCTTCAGTATGAAATCCGTGGCACCTCGAACCTCTATGTCGTTGTAGGTAGATCTTATGGAGACAGGACCAGCACCTTGCTTGATCTCGACCTGTGGCACATGGAGAGGCTCACAAGGAGGAATATCCAGCAGCGGGATACCATCTCTCAAGTAGGGTCTAAGGGATTCGACACTACCCCGTACGCACTCGTTTAGATTAGGATCACTGCGATGACAGATTTTCAGGAAAGAAGCTGGATTCGCAAAAATTTTATCACATTATAGCTCGAAAGCAACGAAATATTGGTATTGTTCATACTAAATATCGAAGGTGATGAATTTATCGGTGAATTAGAATCTAATTCTCAGTTTGCAAATAGTTTCTCTCTTGTTTTCTCACATTTTTCGAAGTCCTTGAAGGAAATTTATCATTCAGAATAACTACCATGCACTTTAAATGAAAAAAAAATATATATATGTATATGCATAAACTTACGTATGTCTGTCTTGGATTCGACATTGAGCAAGTGTCCGTAGACGAACAGCGCAATAAAGGGGAACACAGAAGAGAATCGACACGTCATGTCGGTAGCGAAGACGTGCATAAAATAAACGAACTAATTAAAAGCGAGCCGGAATTATGCTGACCAAAAGGCTGTGGTAACACGATTCAATGTGCTGACAATGTACTTTGTCAAGTGTCACTTTGCGATTTGTCAATCTTGAAAAGAATTCAACTGAATAATTTTAATCGAACGTTTTCAAAGGTGAAATGCCTTACTAAGGATTTGCATCCTTTTTGCAATGAGCTCTTCAGTTTCTAGATTTGGTAAATTGAAAACTCCAGACACGAAATTTGGTGGCAATTATTCCCGTGAATTAATGCTCGTCACAGCAGAATATGATACAAAAAAAAATGATACATCGACGTCAAGGATCAGTTAAACGTATGAATAACCATAACAGTGTGCTGGTATTTTCAACTCACATACCTTGAGGTCCGATCTAAGCCATATGAATACGATTTGCGCGGCTGTTAGCGGACTGTAGTAGATCTTTGCACTTATTCAAAGCTTTTAACTGCAGGCCATTCAATAACCTTGCCCTCCATTACCTCGAGGAGACCTGCCGGAGTTGAGGAATTAAAAAATAACTTGCTAAGATCAACCAGTTAGTCACAAAGTGGTCCATGGCCCAGATTAACGCCCTTCGGAGGCTCTTATAAAACCATCCTGAGGTTCATCATTGTCTTACACTTAGAGCATGTCGTTCGGACCAGCGTTGTACCCAGCTGTGAAACGACTCGTATTATTTAAAAATCTGAAATATACAAAAACTGATTTGGATTTCCAAAAAGGCATATAATTGATCAGCGATCAATATCATCGACGAGATAATGATTTCGCGTTTCTCTGATCATTCAAGTGAAAACGTTTAAAGATAAAAGTGGCAGTGCGAGATCGATGTGCGCTGTGATCTCCTGTTTTTTGATGTTCTTCGTTCTAATTGCGCTAACTGTTATGTTAATTTACAAGCCATTCTACGTGTGGGAAATAAAAGCTTCGAATTAAATAAACAGCCCGTTAACATTTACTATATATACCTGTATTTATTTATACACAAACACAGATTCGAGACACATTCAAAATGAAAATCTATACCTTTGTGCTGTTGTCTTTTTGCGCATTAGCACAATGCTCGTTGTTAGAAATGTCCCAGGTTTTATGGGCCCGACTGTTGACCGGAAGATTCACGAAAGGAGCTCTTCTGGACCCACTCCGTGTACCAGTTATAAAAGTAGATCAATCCGAGGGGAACACAAGCTACAGAATAGTTCTTCGAAACGTTGAGATCAGGGGACTCAATCTTTCGACCCTTGAGAGCGTTCACATCGCTCGAGGAAGGCTCAAGTCAAATTTGAGTGAGCTTGAGGCTGGCTACGTGAGTTACAGTGACTTGAGAGACATGGACTCGATTAGATACAGATTTCACACCCTCGTCAAAGAGCCAAAGCCTCGAGTCGATTCCGAAAGCTCGGCATATTTCACCACCCTATCGAATCTGTCGAAGGTCCAACCGATCGACAGCAAAGACAGAGAGACTGGAATCTTTCGCAGTACAGTTGATGATCGAAATCCATCTCCCATTCGTTCGGACAACTTGAGGTTGGAGCCTCGGAAGGACGGCGTCGATGTTGTTTATGCCGAAAACTACAAGCCATCAGAAAAGCCTAACTCAAGCGATCAGAGGCAGCAGGACTTTGGCAAATTTTATAGAGAAGAACCGAAAGAAAATGTCGGGGGGATTAGGTGCTTCGGAAGTTGTATTGGAAACCGAAATCCTCCGATAAGGTTTTCTGGTGATACGAAAAACTTAAACGCTCAACGAACTGAAGGTAATCAAAAATATACCGAATTTAGCGGAAAAGAGGAAAGAACCGATCAGGATGACGCTCAGGTGTCTGCGTCTGAGAGTTTTGAGCTGCAACGGACATTCGAAAGAGTCAAACAACCTGGTGAAAGGATCGTAAGCTCTCCAGAAACGAGGAATAATAGAAGATACGGTGATTTCCGACCTCGAGAGGCCGCAGTTAAATCAGGAGCATATCAACGCCAAGTCGAATCAGATAGAGCGAGGAACTCGAACTCGTATAAAACCGCAGATAGTGCGAGGAACAATTCGCGAATCAATTATTACAGCCCACCTAGTTACGTGGACATAGTTTACGCTGACAACGATGATCAAAAGATCAAACATTTTGCTGGTTTCCGAAGAAAAGAAAACCAGGATATGAAGTTTTACGGTTTAGAAGAAATCAAGAAGGTAAAACCGAATAGATTGCCTGGATATCAAGCAAGTCTCATTGGAAAAAACTCGACTTACTAATTATGACAGTTTTTGGAGACCTTTTTGTAGTTGTACATTCATAGACTTTGGTTTTTTTTCATAGGATCTCGAGTTGAACAATAGATACGTTGTTCTCAATTTCACGGAGACAGAGGCGCTCCAAAAGCGCAACAACATGACCCGCGTTGCAGCCGAAGGCAGAAAGATCGAAGACTTGATCAGGTATGCGGAGAACTTTCAAGAGAAACAGGGTTACTTCGAGCAAGGGATGCAGCTGATTTACCACTTCGGTGGAATGGACGATGAAAAGTCTGACGAATTTAATCAAACGTCTGAGTCCAATGAAGCTAAAAGACGAAAACGTGAACACGACAAAAATGATGCCGAAGTAAGTTGGTCGCAACATTCGAAATTTTCACTCTTACAACACGGATCACCAACATTGTTAATATTTAAAAGCCGATACTTAACGAACCGGCATGGAAACCCCTTTTTCCAAAAATTTTCTCTAAACTTTTTGCGTCAGTCATCAAATAAAAATTATTATCATCTCATAGGATGACATCATGCATGTCATAATCAGACTTCGAGTGCCACTGTTACGAGTAAAAGCAGACTACCTTCTCACTGGCAAAGTGGGGCGAGAAATCCTTAGGGGAAATGGCCTGCTGAACGGAAATTTCAGTAAGTACTGTTATCGCACTAACATATAAGGCAGAATGAAGTAACATCACAATACTGGCGTTCTTTAATATAAGTACAAATTTAGTGAACATGAAATATTTTAGACATCCAGGTAATCGAATTTCCTAGAACTTATTCCAAGTCTCATAAAATCTGACCAGTATTTTTGTGTTATAAGAAGCTAGGCTACTGAAACCCTTGATTGTATTTCGCGTAAAACGTTCTGTCAATATGAAAAAAATCAACTTCGTAGAACGTGAATAAACTGTAAACAGGCAACTAGACATACTTAAACTCGTATCTGTACGTTTCGTCTAGGCGCGATGTGATCTAAGTGTTTCTCCCACAATCCGACGAAACTTGGATATCTCAAGGCCGACGTTTAGCTTTGCAATTATCTACATTCATTTGAAATGTCATTCAAATATTTGCTTCGTCTTTACTAAGACGACGCACAGCTCGGTTTCTCTATAAGTTTATCTCGGTAACAGACTATTTGCATATCATAAATAAATTGAGAACATCGAAAAAATGAGGAATACAGCATTTTTTTTTTAGGTACTCATTCGATTATTGTGGCAATTTCTGAATTCGACGTAGTCAATCCTGAATTTCTTCGATTTATTTTTCATTCGTGAACTAATTTCCCTGCAGTGACTTAAAATAGCTCCAGCCAACCTTTGAACATACCTATAGCATCAAATATCACACACCTATCGCTAAATCTGGGACATCAAAGTGTCTCAATAACTAAAAAGTTATTCAACGTGTCTACCACTAGATTCAATATTTTTTCACAGCTGACTTGGTCGGAGACTTTACACTGGAATTAAAAAGAGTTGATGAAAACACTATGGTCGTTCGAGCAGCTAGGGCAAGACTAGTAGCTGACCAACGCAAAGTAACTCTTCAAGGAATGCGCGAGAAGGGACCCGTCGAGTCTGTCTTAGTACATGGTAAGCCATTGATTTGATCGGACAAGGTGAAAATTGAAGAAATTTAGAAATCAATGATTATAAAGTTCTTTGGCAGCTTGCAGCATTTTTTAGACTGCTATAATGTTTCACAGAATTGCTCGCTCCTTTTCATTTCTTGTTTCACAGAGTTCAGGCTCATTTATTTATTTATTTTTTTTTTTTAAATTCATATGAAAGAAGGGAATTGTAACGTCGTGATACGACTGGCTCAATGAACGTAAAAGACCTGGATTATTTTCAATTCCACGTACGCGAAGACTCGGGCAACCGTTTCTTAAGGAGATCTGCAATTACCCGATGCTTATTCATATCTGAAACGCCCAATCGTTATTATATTACGTGGTTACAGCTTTTCCGCCGCAAGATTTCACAACAGTAGTCAATCCACTCTTGGAGACGCGACGTAATCATTAAATATTCAGTCTAGATTTTCTGGGTAACCGTACTCAACTTTCTTTTACAGGTCTAATGGCTGCCGAGGCAGTGGCCGCGATGATAGCCGATGACTTAGCCACAAAAGCGCTTAGCGAAAATCCACCGACCGATGCCATGATATACAAAATGTACTCAAATGACGCCGGAGTAGTGTAGTTTAAGGTACCTGCGATTGGTACAATTATTGTAATAATCATAGTAATTTATATATTATTTATTTAACTTATTAAACCTATCGGTTAAAATACACGCACATATATTGATATTAAACAAAAAAAAGGAATTTTGCTCGAATTTTGATAAAATTTTCGACAATTTTCTCCGTTTCCTCCGATCCGGTGGACCAATAATTGTTACGATCCTGAATAAACGTAAACTTTCTACGTCTTTCTCATTTTTTTTCTTGTCATAATCGAATAGCTGAGACGATTGAGCCGTGAAAAATTACAAGAAAATAGTTGTATTGAGAGCCATGAACTCGGCGTAAAGGCCTACCGTGATTTGAACGGTACCAAGCATTAACCGTACACCTGCAGTATGCGGTTATCGAAAGGATTTTGGCACGAGGAAAGTTTTTCATTCCCCTAACTGTGCGAACACAGGTAGGGGAACAAAGGCGAACAGGGTCGGTCTGCTTACCCCAATTTACGAAAAATGTTTGACTTTTACGTTATAGTGATAGCTAGATGTAATGAGAAACCGATTTTTTGGTATAAAATTAACAGTTTTTGAGGATAGAGCAACGCTCTTTTACATGGGCAATTTATTTTTGCATAACAAATCGTTATTTTAGCGAGTTTAAACCAGCTGTTGAATTAGCGCAGATTAATAGATTACTGCAGGCGAGAAAGGTGGTGCACTGACCGAAGTGGTATTAACTTTGCTAAATCCGGGTCAAATATCAGCAGACACAATGCGTAGCGTTGATTCATATGAATATATCTGCAAGCAAAATGCTAGGATATTTTTTTGAATCGATAATAGATGTGTGTATGTAATGTAAAACTTGGCAAAATGATTTTTTGCAAACTTTCTCAAACGTTGACATTTTACGATTCGAGATTGAAGCCGAGCGCAAATATTGATGTACGATTTTGTAAGTTTTTTGGTATATTGTGACATGTGCTTAGATTTTGATGTGCAATCTCAACCCGGTTCGCTAAATCACCAGCTTCTCCTCTACGGCCCTGATTGCGTTAAAAGGGGCCATTCTATACCATCATAAGTTTGCCTTAGAGGGGGTTCCGGAGAAAGTGCACTAAGTTTATAAATACATAAACGAACGATCGGTCGAGCGCATTTACGATATCGCTCTTGCAAATTGAGTTAAAAATATAATTAAGAATGTTGTTAAAGTTGGTTTTCGTTGAATCCCTGTTGCTGATTAGTGTCCTGAAGACAGCAGTTGCATCCTTACGTGAGTATACTTTATTTTTTAAATTTCTTACCAACACGTCTCTTAACACGTAACTTTTTAACTCGGCTGCTGCATGGCTATAGACTTGTGTCGTGATCTGGTACCAACCATTCACGGATTTCATCTCACTTTCACGTCAAGCACTTTCGATTTCTGTCCTCAAGGCTGTAAGCCTGATCTGAAAGACTCGTGCAGTTTCAATGAGCAATATATCAAGAGAGATATAGACAGTCAGTGTAATTTGCAACATGCAAAATTGTGATGTAGTAGATCCCGACCACCGCTGTAACATAAAACTTTAGCGCCCCAGGTCTGATTTGAATACAGTAACCCTGAAATTTATTGAATGCATAAAACTGACGCGATTTTTGTACCGCGAGATCGTTGAAGTCCGTAGAAGCAGATTTGAACGATGTTATACCTCGAACTTTTTTTTCTTCAATCCACATGATTCTTAACAATAAATTCACGTGACTCGATTGCCCAATTCTCTGATCCAGTAGATACCCGTTTTCTAAACTGATAAAAAAAAAAGTGATTTAGGTATGCTTTCTTGGAAACATATAGTTTCTCTCAGATCCTTTTTTCCCCTTTTTTTCTGAACAAAAACGACGTTAAGTATTGGGCACCATGCTAGCTAATAACTAACTATCCACTTATGCGGGATCAATAATTACAAATTGCTATTTGTGGAGCAAAAAATTTTGCTGAATTTAATTATCATCGTCCCTGGAATTACCTACAAATTAGACCTCTTAAATATCCGGTTAGCAAAAAAAGTAGGATCAATTCATTCAAACGCTATTACGTAAAGCAATTCAACTCTGTTTTATTACGATCCGGGATTTCGGGATATTCAATCGGTAGATATTAACAATCATATATCGAATAGTAATCCTCTCCTATAATTTAATCTGTATAGTCCAAAAATGATGATTCTCCCTGTTTGTAATTATGAATATTATACATATATTGGAAAATGCAAATTATTCTTGATTTCCGAGAAAACTAGAATGCAGTAAAAAATTTTCATCGATGGATTTCGGAGAAAGTTAATACAAACGGCGAAATTAAATGATACTGTATCATTTCAGCTTCCGGGGTCACCGCATGTCCGGTAACAGACGACCATGACGCCTACCACAAGTGCGTTATGGAACAGATTGAGGTCCTCAGACCATATCTGCCGAAGGGTATTGTTTCCCTGAAACTTCCAGCCCTGGATCCTCTGCTTTTGCCATCCTTAACGATCGACAGAAACTTAGATGCTCTTAAAGTCAGAGCCAACATGACCCAAGTTGAGGTTTACGGTATCTCAAACTTTGTGATCGATGAAATGAAAGCTGAACCCAGGGCACCGTCGGTCGACCTGAAAATCACTATACCCTACCTGCACGTTAAGGGTAACTACGACATTCAGGGAAGAATACTGCTCTTACCTCTCAGCGGACTTGGTACTTTCAAGGGCAACTTTTGTGAGTATAACCAAAAATTTGAATTTCATTGAATTTAATGATTCGTCGATTAGTGGCAAGAGGTTCAATTGTATAGAGCATAAACATCGCAATATGATCATCACTTTTCATATCTATACTAATTGCCATACTGCGGGTATCGTGAGCTGCATAATATTTGCGGAACCTGTTGAATGTTCATTTCGAAGTAGTTAGATTTTAATAAGCATCAAAATAAGTAATCATCAATAATTTTTATTTCTCAAGCAAACACTCAGGCGCACGCGATTGCCAAGGGTAAGGAAGTAACGGACAAAAATGGTGTAAAGAGAGTTGAACTGGACGAAATCGCACTGAAAATTCGAATCAGCGATGGACATCTTAAACTGAAAGCCCCTCCGAGGCACACTTTGGCAGGTCAGTCCGATTTCTTTACTTTTTTTTAGCAATCAGTTTCTCACTGTCATGTCCTGAGATAGAATTGCCTTAGGATATACGGTGTCAAAGATTGGTCAAGGAAAATCGCAAGACTGTTTGTCGTCAATCAACCTTTACGACTGCAATATTAATTGCACCTTTATATATTAATATACGGATGCGTAATAGCGTCGATTCTTTAATAATTATCGATGGCTAAGAGACTTGTTTCATTTTAGCTGACGCTGCTGCCGCCTTCTTCAATGGAAACCCAAGGCTGGTACTCGACATTGCTAGTCCCATAATCGAAGACACAGCCATGACCATCTGCCGAGCTTTGGCTGCTAGAGCTCTCGGTGTTCTCACAAAAGAAGAGATTCTTCCATGAGGATGTTAAACCAGTTTTAATTGCGATGTGATATAATTTCAAATGTCTTATGTGTGGAGATTGTAAATATGTGTAATCTGGATTCAATACCAAATAAATAATTTTTTATGTGCTTTTGTTTTCTTAATTTCTTACCAATCGCTCCTTATCTATGGGTATAGCTCAATTAGGAGGAAATTGAAAGACGTGTGAATCTGAGCTGAATCATATCTTAATTACTAAATATTTTGATTCACAAAAAGATTGAAGACATAGAATTTAGACTTGTACCTTCATTCTAAGTACTACCGCAGATTTTATCCTCAATGCTTAATTGTTTTCAATATCTCTAAACGAATAAAGAAAATTCTTGAGCCAATCCCGGGGAAAAAAGGTACAAGTCGATTTATTCTCCTCTTTCATCCAGCCCCGCGATTTTAATACCGTAATTTTTCTGCATTGCAACTTAGCACAACTGTCTTTCGGTCAACATGACAGAATTACTGAATTACATGAACAATGATTTTTTATTTGGCAGATTTCCCACCAAAATTTCGCTCCAGCTACAAAATGACCAGCCTTAATGACACTCCGTAGTATTTCTATCAGTAATTAACAAACATCTCTGTTAAGTGTAATTCAGATTATATTTTGCGACGAGAAATGATAACCAAAACCACCAGTAAAATAATGTATTTATTCTTTATTCTTCAGGAAAGAGTTCTTTGTAGGTGAATGATCTCGTCACCTTATTGGCAACCTCAGTGAACAGGTCAGCTAATGAAGATTCTAATACCGGTTTCACCTCTTCGACAAACAGAGCACTGTTTGCATTTAATATTTCATTGCTCGCTGGACCTGTAACGAAGAATTTTCAATGATCGATGATTATTCCTAACGACACGAGGTTTTATAATTTAATCAATAAAACTTTTTTGAAAACCCATATGTCTTGCCTCTATCTATTTGATGGTCTAATCCTAAAATGAATTCAGTGCTGCATATTGAAATTTAATTTTCGTAGTATGTAATAATTACATGTTTAGTAAGTTCGCTCCAAAATCGACAATAATATTTTCATTTTTATTTTTAATCAAAAATTTTGTAGTCATTGACTCCAGACTATTCACTGGCGAGCATCTATCATGTAAAGACGAGAAATGTAAATTCAATGCCAAGTGAATGTAACGCTAATTCATCAATATAGCTAATATTCAAACAAGTAGATATAAAAAATTGTCTGATGCTATTTGTTATTTTGTAAGTAATCACTGAGCAGTTTTGCGTGAACGCAGAATTGCACGGTCTATGACACCAAAGATTCCTGCAAGCTTGGCTCGTCACGAAACTAACAAATATTTTTAACTTCATGTTGGCCAAAGACTAACCGCAAATTAATCATAATTATTCGAGAGGTAAGATACGTATCCACGAATAAGAGATAAAAAATTACCGGTTTAACGTTCGGATGGGGCTTGACGAATACGTACTACACATATCTGATAGCAGTTAGTAAGTTAGCTATAATTTAATAGACTGATTGGTAATCTTTCTTATAGGAAGTCGTTGTTTGTTTTATGGGCTTAACGAGGCCGGCCCTGGGTCGTTAAATAAGGTGAACCACCCAGGAACCTAGACCCCGACGGACAATCGACCATCCGGTGACGTTCATGCTTTGATTACTTAATCCATCATCATTTCCACTCGATGGTTCCATTCCCTTTCTCTTTCTCTTTCTGCCTGCAATTCGAAGAAGAAAACTCACCGAGTATCGGATCCCCCCCGAACAAATTACTCAGATGAACCTTAGCCTCTCCGATATTAATCTTCAGCTGCATCCTCTCGAAATTCAGATACTCCACTCCGTCTCTGATGATTTTAGTACCTCGTAAAACTACGTCGGAGGAGTAGCCGGCTGTACGAAACGAATATTGAATTTTTTTGTTTGTTTGATATCAATAACCCCGCATTAAAATTTAATAACTCTTAAAAACTTGATCTATAAATTATTACTAAAGTTTCCAGTGATGTCACCGTTCCCGGACAATCTAAGAAGAAGCAATCTTGCATCCATCTGATACTTTCCTCGAAAATTTAGTTCCTCAAAGTTGACCCTGAAGGTAAAACTATTTTCTTCCAAATTTGACTTCAAGTTGTGAACCTTGAACGTCGAAGGGCCTCTCACCTGTATATGAATAACAGAGTAAATTTATTGAAAATAGAGCTCACAAATGATCATTGAATAATCGCTCAGAGGTAAATCTCTTATCCAAAGATCCACTATGAAACGATTTATCCCTCTCACCTGCATACTCGTCAAATTAACGTCCAGCCTTGCTCCAACGGGACCTCGTAATAAACGAACGGTCTCCAGTTCCAAAGGTTCCAATGGTGGTGCTCCTAATTCAGGAATCCCAACGGCCAGCCTTGACCTAAGACTTTCTATGGAGTCTGCAATGCATTGATCCAAATTTGGGTTGGATTTCTTGCACGGCGTGATGTATGAGGCTGAAATGATGAAGACGGATTGAGACTTGTAGATTTTTCTCCATTTCTATACGTATATATCTGAATTTCAGGCTGGTGACTGAGGAACTGGTTGATCATTGGTGAACTATAAAACTAGGCAAACAGCACATTGGACCGTAACCATATTCATTGTGAAAAAAAAAGAAAGAAAGAAAAAAAAAGAACACACTAAAATAAATTAAAAAAACGCAAGCCAAAAAACTTGCAAACACGTAGAAGATTTGCATAATCGGTATTATGTAACAAGATCAGATCTTTCAGATACCAACCAAAGGTCGAATATGTTAATAGTTTGGATATTTCCTAACCACATCCCACTCGGATTTATTTATATTTTGTATTGGTTCAAAATTAGATGGGAGTCGAGGTTGTGGACTTAAGTGTCACAGTAGGGGGATCACGATACCCACACATTCATGCACGCGTATGTGTACTAAATTACTCACGTAAAACAGCCAGCACCGTTCCAACAAGCCATGCGGCTAGCCTGGAACAAATATAAATTCATTGACAATCATGAATTTTGTATAGTCAAAAAAAAATACGACAGCTGACGTTGATATTGACATATTTAGTATTCCTGGGTGTCAAACAAACGAATGAGTGGCAAACGAGCTATTCGATTTATCAGAGTTGTCGTACTTGATCACATTCCAAATTAGACTAATACAAAAAAGGCAAATGAGAATCTAAAACACCTGTCGCTCTTGTCACTCACTCACTCGCTGACGTTCGATGTATATTTTGTTTTCCGTTATTTCATATGGGTGATAATTGGAGCTTGACAGTTGACTGAAAAATGGTTTAAAAATGATGAAAATGAATCATATAAATGATATGTAAAATTGCCTACCAAGCGCGAAAGATAACAGGATAAACCATATCCTCGGCGCACAGGTGTAACTCTCGGTAAAATTAAGATGCACTTAATTCGTCGGTACAAAATGCGCCCCTTACTTGCATTTCAGATCTAGCGATCGGTTGATTACCTCGTTCCACTTGACAGCCATTGGCTCGTGGGTTTTCTTCGTGTTCGACTCTCGCGACGTAGAACGTCTGCAACCTGGACTTTTCACCGCGTTTCACACCTTAAACTCCAACTCAGGCAATAATCGCCTCCTTTCGCCATTCGACATTAATCAGAAGCCAAAGCGTATAGAGAGACATTGAAACTTGAACGTTATTTTTTAGCATTAACATTTTTTAAATATATCACTGGAAAACTATTCGTCCTGATCGATAAACCGATTGATTGGTTATTTCTGGTCCCAACAATTATACAATAATGGTAATTATAACCATAGTTGTTTAGAAGAACACCGAGGCCCGATCCGGTCGCCCAGATATCGTCACACTGTTTAGTTTCCCGTTAAGCTTGAATGAAATGGAAATAAATCAAGAACTTTTCTTTACATTATACCAGAGTTGCTTTAAACATCATTTCTGATGTAATCCACCGGTTTTTATTTATTTTTTTTCAATGAACAATATATTTTCAGTAACTTGCGTTCTATTTCTATCATAAATTCACTTCATACACAGCATCGCCACTTTATCACTTTATATAACCAATCGTTTCTGGGCATTGATATTTGTTACGTACAAAAAATGTTGAATTACCATACCAGTTCAGAAATTACACGGTGTATTCTGGTATTTCCTGTTGATCAATGATTGCCATTCTTTTGTTGTATCCCAACTCTATTTCCATATCTTCACGATAGTTTAAATCGCTATTGATATTTTGTCTTCACGAGCAGTCTTTAGTCTTCTTCTATTTTACAGCCCGTTTCAATTTTCATAATCAAACAATCCAACACTAATGACGATATCTTTTTCCACTCCACTGTCAACTGTGGTTCCCGATCATCTCGGGCCAATTAGGTAACTCGTGTTTGGTAAAGACCAAGGTCGAATTTCGGACTTTGCGAGAGGGATATGAGGAGTGAAATTAAAGTAAAGTATTTTTCCAACTAAATTAGCTCAAGAAACTATGGGAATCTTAATGGACGTGTGAATTTGTATTGGCCAATAGAATAGTCGAGGCGAATACGACATCGTCATGCAATTTAAGTTCAATATCAAGTGTTATAGGCACTAATTTACGTCTGTCACCGATCTGATACGTCTTGCAGGGACAATGATCTAATTTATTGTCGTCACAGACAGATCGAATTCTTCAGATTAATCATCGCAGCATAATCAGAAATAGAAAGTTATTTACGCTGAATAAAATCTGTCAAATATATTTGAATGTGTGATATACAGCACGTGTATGATGGAGTATTGATAGTATTAGTCGGTGATAACATCATTTTCAATACAGTATTGGAACATCATCGATACATCCATGTGATGTATAGGTATATAGTACATGCGATACTAGTTTTTGAATCAAACTAAAAATTATCTGACACAAGTTTCTACGAAGATAAATTGTGAAAGCGAAAACGACGCAATGAATCCGCGACATACGACTGGGCTTAATTTTTTTCTTTTTTTAACAGTTTTTTTATTTCAGATTTTTTTCATCTTGTTATCCTACGTTGGTTAACAAGGACGAACGAAGAGACTGGTAATCAACTATAAATATTGCCTGCGCTGACCGAACCGTTTCTCAGCTATTTGTTAGACGAAATTTCGTGAAATATATTAATTTGAATCTTTGAGGTTTTGCAATTTTTTATACATTCTTATATTACGAAATTTGACCGATCGTTAAGCGGTTAGTCACTGACTGCAGTTGTATTTCAACATCAAGCAAAACCTATAATTTGATCTGTCAATCATTACTCGGACTGCAATATTATATATATATATATATTTTTTTTTCATTTTTTCTTGGCTTCAACTGACTTACAAATAATTCGATCTATGCTATCCGTTTTTTAGGGAATAGTCTGAGCCCACTTTTCATTTAACTAAATGTTCTTCATTTTCTACAAATTTAATATCTTTGATCGACGTCCTCCTAACATGAAGCGATTCGTTCGTTGGCCTCGTATTTTTTTTTTTTTTTCTTCTTTTCGCACCACATCTTCTAGCTTCCTATTTGTATACTTGACTCACTTACAATATTACAATCGTTCTGACCTCGCCAACTCGTTCGTTTCCTATTCTAATATATCTTCGATACACAAGGCTATAGAAATTGTAACGAGTCATTATGATTGCGTGATCAGCAAAGGGTTAAAGGTGCAGACCATATCTTGTTCCCTGTCTGTATTTATTATCTTTCACATAAAAATTCAAGTAGAATGATACTTCATCAGTCCGTTTTACGACGTATAGTCACGAGTACCGAGAAGTTTACCTATTTACCGAGTTTGTTGATATTTTGTCGGATTTTAAAAACGCGACGAAGGTCATCTTGCGAATAATATTTAGGATTACGATTGTTTTCACATTTATCCGAATTTTTGTAATCTGTATCTTTCTTCCTTATATAAATCTGTTTGTTCCGTCGGTTATTCCAAGTTCATTGTTCGAAACTTGTGGTTTATTAATTTTGGAAAAATACATCAGAATGATGACTGTGCTCTGCGGCTAATATAAAAAAAACTGGATGGGTGACTCATTTTTCACTTCAGAGAACTGTCATAAACGTTGTGGACAACGCTATACAGTACTAGGTCAGTTTATCAATATATCTTTCACGCTGTGTGCCTAAGACATGTGAAAAAATCAACAGGACTCGACGACATCATTCTTCTTATAACTGCCAAAACCAGGATTTTCGAAAATTTATATCAAAGCCTTTGAATGTGTATAAATATTTATCCCAAACCTGGTAGGAACTCCTTTCACTTGATTTATTTACGACTTAATATCAGCAATATAATTAAACCTCTTCTAAGAATGACCACCACCAGATGTATCGTCGCACGTTACGTACGGATTAGAGGTGGTGGGAGGACATGGGTGCCCCAAACGGGGAGGTAAAGCGCGATCGGCCATGGCCCTGAACTTACTAGAATCAGAATAATCTTAAGGTCGCATCGGACGTCGAATGTATAAATGAGCCATTCCCGATTAGCGGGCGTCAGTCGGGTGTTTCGCTGCAACAGATTGCAGAAGTCGTTCCTGGACTTGTCGTTAACTTATTATAATTTTCTTTATTTTTTAATTTACCAAAAATATCGAGCATCGTGGTGTGCGGCTAACAAAAATGATGCTGTACTTTGTTTGCACAACTTTTCTCGTAGGACTCGTCCTCGCTGAAGTCCGTAAGTATAATCTTTACTTAATATGGAACAACCCCTGCACTCACCAAAAATTCACATCACCCTATCGATTACCTTGCTGTTCCAATTTTTTTTTTTTTTTTTATCAATTCACAACAGTACCTGTGTTTTGACTCACGGAGATAATTGTGTGACAATATTTTATTAAAATTCTCTAAGATGTTACGAAAGCATTGCAGATTTTCTGTAAACGATGAGATTCTTGATTTCACAGTCAGGAAATCAGCCTAGAATTTTAACCCTTATTTTACTGCACGTCTTCTTCTGTAGTGTACAGTAATAGCTTGAGATTGTACGATTCTGAGTTGATGCAAATGCCTCGAAGACTGGGGTAAAATTTCCGGTAATTTTTTCAACAAATTATTTCAACAATAAATTTGTATCGTAGAATGTGCTTATTGGAGCACGTTTTCCCACGACGACATAAATTAGAGCTGAAAGTCTGAACTCTTTTTTTATAATTAAATCTCTGATCATCTGAAACAAACAAAAATCGCTAATTCTGGGAAATGGAGAAATTTCTATACAGTTGTTTCCTACAATTGCCTAAACCTTAATATTACAATTTCGTGATTACAGCTTCGTACATACACGTCTGTGGCCGACAGAATCCTAAGCTAGATGGCTGCGTCCTCAACAGCGTTAACAAAATACGGGGTAAGATAGCAGGTGGAATTCCTGAACTGGATGTTCCATCCATAGAACCCATGACTCTCGACCAGATCACGCTCGCCAACGACACCTCTTTCAGGGCCATAGCCCAGAATGTCAAACTTTGGGGGTTCCGTGATTTTGAGCCCAAAGCTCTCCATTGCGACTTGGCGAACAAGAGATTCGACATAGACGTATACTTCAAGAAGATCAGACTTGACGCTGAATACGATGTGGCAACGAGAGTTGTGGTTCCGATCGCTGGAAAAGGCCCCATCAACATTGTTGCCGGTAAGAAATTTCCTGATTCATGAAATTCCAGTTGTTTTCTTTCTTCAATCAATTATAAATTCACACGAGAAACGAACTCTCATTAATCTCTGTGATAATTTTATTATATCGAGATTCACGATCGCGATATCAAACCTCAATACTTCGATCCTCCGTGAGCTGGATGTCCTAGGACCTAGATTTTACAAGAAAGGTCTCGATCGAGAAAAGTTTATAGTTATAGTTTTTCTTAAGATGTGAAAAATGCAGAGGGGTCATTCTTCCTTAGCAGGACAGTATAAACCCGCGTCATTCGGGAAACTGTTCAGAATATTCCACTGTGAAATTGACCGAAATGTGTCGGAATATTGTTTTTTTTTTTTCTTTTTATGAACAGTTAATTTCAACAGAGATTCTGATTTGCGCAAGATATTATTCTGAATGTCAAACAGGTCTGGCATTAATTAAATATGAAACTACTGTCGACTGACCCCAGGCAATGTGTCTTGCGCAGGCTTTTTCGGCATCCAAATCTCCAGCAATAAGGGTCAATTTTTATAGTTTTATCCGGCAATCCAATACATTTACAAACGTTTCATTCTTGGATCTTGTTCTTCTACCTATTTGGCTAAATTCGTAGTCCATTTTTATTACATCTTCAATGTTTTTGCGACTAAGAAATTGTCGAGCGTTAATTGCTTTATAAATTATAGCTATCGCAATTACTCAATAATCTAAATGGAAAAATAAACGAAAAGAACGTATTCACCTTGAAGTTGAAACAAAACTTTTCTACGACATGTCGTAACTGATCCTTTCTACTTTTGTGGAATTCTTTTTTTTTTTTTTTTTTTATTTTGTTTCACGATATTAATATTCAACTATCCATATGTAACACGCCCTTTCACCAGATTAACAAACATCCATTTACTCAATACCAAAAATACCGATGAACAATGATCTCAATAAAAATAAGGCCAAGTGAGAATCGCACACATTTATGGTGGCAATTTAATGCATGATTTATGCTGAACGTGTAACGTAACAATGCTCACGTGTCTCGTTTCTTGCAGAGGACGTAGAAGCTAAAGTGACCCTGAAGTACCAGCTGGTCGATCATAAGGGAGCAAAGTACTTGTACTTCCCGACTATGACAACGAAGTTGAACATCAAGGATTACACTTCGCACTTTGTGCCTCGAGAAGGTTCTGACGGAGCTTTAGCCGAAGGAATAAACGCTGCCCTATCCGGGAGTCGACAGGAAATAATCGAGACGATTACCCCAAATCTCGAGAAGGTCATTTCCGAACGTGTGCTCCATTTGGCGAATAGAATCTGCAAGCACTTTACATACGACGAGCTCTTCCCCGATCGCGAATAGATAATTATCACCTTTGGGGAGCTACGGGTCAGTTGAGTAAAACGCTGCTAAAATCCATCGGCAAAAAAAAAAAGAATCTGAGTGATGAGGATTAAAGCGCTATCGAACACCCGCGGCTTTCGTGAAATTTGTTATTGATCCTATTTTCTTCGGATTAAAATGCGTTTATCTGTATTATACGTAAAGTTTGGACTTTGATTCCACGACGCTATTACCTTGCCGGAGTTTTATTGTTTGTATCAGGATATAATGTAAGCGATCCTTGTAGAATTAAATGAGTGTGTACGTAGTATATGAACTTGTAAATAATATACACATCCAAAAAAAAAAAAGCCTCACATATATCGCCTCACCTTTCGACGTTATAATTGTTATATCATCAAACTAGTTATCCTTGCAAATACGTTAGACACGAGATATTGAGATTTATTTCTTTTCCCTTCTTCCAACAATTATGCAGCTCTCATGATGGTTCATACTTAATTACCATATGCCTGCTGAACATTGCAGATTTTTTAATTATTCTTCAGAAGATAGAACCTGGTGTATAAAATTAATTGCGAAGGCGAATAAGAAACGAATAGAAAATGCTTTTTTTTCAACCGTATGACGTAATACGAATCGACCCTCGATAGTCAGCTAAGATAAACCGATCAACTTCTACAATTATTACATTCGCACAAGAAAATCAACGTAGCTGATTTATACAAATGAAGTTTTTCCATTTGCCTTGACAAAGGTGCAATCTCAGCTACACACTCGATGCATTGATAAGTTAATAAAGTGCAGATCATACGATGCATTTTCAGGTATATCGCTGCAAGTAATTAGCAGCTCAAGTGTATAAATCCAGACTGACACTTACCGTATCAAACTGCATGAATTCTTCGATTATTATCAATGTATCGGCGAACTTCCAAACGACGATGATAATTGGAATCAATTTATATGGATTTGGTGAAAATATTTCCGATACCCTATAAAATTTGGGAAAATTTTATTTAACGTAAAATTTTTACAGCTAAACGCTACATCATACTTTTTAACCACCTCGAAAGATACACATGAAATGCAGCATGACGTGTCCATTTACTTGATAA
Organism: Macrophya alboannulata; assembly: GCA_949628255.1. NCBI lineage: Eukaryota > Metazoa > Arthropoda > Insecta > Hymenoptera > Tenthredinidae > Macrophya > Macrophya alboannulata. The sequence goes on from OX451208.1 coordinate 13,943,780, forward strand.
ATATCGTTAATTTCTCGAAATTGATTTTTAATCTTACTTAATATGTATATACATCGAAGATCTTTGCTACATAAAGTATAAGAAACACCTCATTAACAGGAAGCCTCTAACTGAGAGTAAGTAATTTTTTTGATTTCTTTCCTTCTGTCATTACCAATTTTTCAAACCCAGAGGTAAGTACAGGTATAGGTATATGTATAGGTTCTGAAATTTACTATTTTATACTGACTAGGCTAATCCCCCGGGAGTCTAATCGTCCGGGAATAATTGCTTGAAAGTAAAAGGCTGGACGATATTGTTCGCTAGTTCCAGGAAAGCTTCGGACAAAGCTTTTTCTATCAAAGGTTTCAGTTCTCTGATAAAAGCGTCGAAGTTGCTGTTTATAGCGGAATTTACTACATCCCCTAGAGCACGTTCACCGCCGAAAAGATTTTCGAGGCGTATATTTCCATTTCCGATTGATATTTTCATACGGAAATCTGAGTAGTGAAGATGTTCCTCGCCGGATGCGTCTTTAATCAATTCTCCCTGCATTCGCACAGCCCCTGTACATCCGGTAAAATTACCTCGCATAGGACCCGATCCTGTTATTGGTAACAGCAATACTTTTCCATCAATTTGGTACATGCCCTCGACGTATAAATGTGGCAGATCAACGTCCACCTCAAAACGCATCACATCCAAATCGATCCTGAAACAGGAACGTCAATTTTTTAGTACTCGGAATTTAGCTGCATTAGTCTAACGTCTGATGGCTCAAGGAGTCACCGAACCTTCCAGAGTTTATAAAATTATTTTTGCTATTAAGGAATTGATCATCGTAACTATTCATATCCTGTAATCACTACGAGTTATTAATAGTAATCGGTACCGGAATTGAATAGTAACTATTGATTATCAACAGATTCTTTTTCCCTCTAGTAATGACTAGGTCCCGATTGTGTGGCATCCGTCGTAGGTATTAATAAAGTTATTTATAGCTCATCGGACTATTGTCGTAATGGCAATCACTGTATCGTGAAAGTATTAAATAGTAATTGTTGTTTGTGATTATAACTCAAGGCCTGAAAGGTAAATCAGTTGTCAGCTATAACCATATAGAAAATGTTATGGTCTGGACGCAGCAGTCGTTGTAGTAAAAAATGTTGAATAAAGTGATGATAGACGTTTGAATAGCGGTTAATATTTTGGATTCCTGACCCAGCAAATTTAGATCGCATAAAGTAATCGGTAATCAAATGGCACCACGTTATTTCGAGGTCTTATTGCTTCATGATTCGATGGTAATATGCCATTGTCTTGTATACCATCATGTTGATTTTTTTTTTTGTTTAATTATTTGTTGTCGTTACGTGCATTCGATTGTTTTCTGTGTATTTCAACGTTTGTGTCAGGGACACGGCACGCGCGTGTTAATGCGACGAGAATATAAACGAGATGTTTACCCCTCGTGCTGCTACACTGTTAAATATTAAGCGATAGAAGCTCATATTCTGTGAAGGTGTGAATCATATTGATCATCACACATGATACCAAACGCCGTTTCCTCCACGATGAAACAATACTGATACACGTGCGAACAGCGCGTTTCGAATTAATTAATCAAATTACCCGTCTGAGTCATTAGATACAGCAGAGATTATGCAGCTATTTTTGACCTTGAAGAGAAAAATGAAAAACAACAAAAAAAAAAAAACTGATTCACCTTTGACCAGAAGGAAAAACCACTGAATTATCAGACATTGTAATTGAAAAATTAATTACTCTTATATAAGAACTCTGCTGACTATTAATCAATCATCGGAATTCCTATACATTATAGTTTGTGACTAAACTGTGACTAAATAATGATATTTCTTACTTCAGCCGTCTCACGGTGAAATCACTGGCACCGTAAGCGTGAACATCTCTTGCGGAGATTCTGATACCCGTTCCTTCCGCAGCCACCAGTTCCTTCAGGAGCAGTGGTTCCAGAGAAGGGATGTTGTGCTCAGGAACTCCCTTAACAAGATATGGTCGAAGGTATTCTACACTCTCGGTTATACAGGCGTCGACATTCGGATCCTTCCGCTTGCAAACGTGTAGAAACTCGGCTGCAATGATAAAGGTATGAAAAATTATCTTGTTAATTTGATCGTCAGACTTCAGCTTCCTCTGCGACCTCCACTGCGGTGCGTGGTTTTGTGGTTTGTGGTAAATCAACGCAAGGAGACGAAAATGATTCATTAATTAAAATTAGCTGTTGTGAAATCGAGCATTAGACTGTCTCCTTTTCCTCGGTGGAAATACTTTCGCGGAAACTTACGCTAGTCTGTAATCGATTGTCTAACGATCTGGTATAGGTCGGTGGATGCGCTTCAGAAATAGTTTCGCTCGTTAGTTTGGTTAACAAGCGATTAAACGGGAGTAGTAACCAATATAAAATTTCTAAACTTTCCTCGACGTTGATAAACTTGACTGTTTTCTTCGGGTACTATTATGCATACATCTACAACATTCACTTGTAATTATATCCATCAATAATTTGTATGTGTATAAAGTTGACGTTAATTTCACTACGTGCTTTGGAATTTTCAAATTCATAGTTTAGTCTACTATTCGTATTCGGTTCTAATCGGTTCTCAAAACAGCCAAATACTTTCGTCTTTCGTGTGTGCAGAATAAAAAAGTAATTCAAGATACCATAATTGGCTGAGGGTGCTTTTACTTACGAAGTTCAGTAGCTAAAGCTGTTCCTGATATCGCCAGAACCGCAGCTATCGCCAAATACATCATCTTGGATTAGTCGAACGAATAAAAAAACCAAAAATAAATGAAAAGAGCAACGAGAACAAGCTAAACTCTTGTGGGCGATATTTTGGAGTTTAACCAACACTAGAATAGTTTGGGATGGTCTCGTTACAAATGAGAAACATGAAGCCTGTCCGAAGACCTTATAGGACCTCCCTGCCTCCCACCACATTCTAGTAAAACCATTGTCTCCTACCCCCAATCCTCGATAATAATGCGCGTGAGGTACTGACCAGTCTAGGTGACAATGACGACGCGGGGCCTTCAGCTTGCGAGATTCATTCATCGTGGTTGCTCCTTGACCTTGGCCTTCGACGAAACTTTTGAAATAAAATCACCGAAATGGCAGCGAGTAGGGTAACGGGTCAATCTCCAGGGTCTACGGATTTGCATCAGTGGGCAAGTTTTGGGGCGAGTCGAATTGGCATCGGAGTTGGTCCGGCTCGGTAAGAAAATTGGAGCAAACCAGTGTACAAATGCCTGATTGATCAGGCCTTCCTGTTTTTCGAACGTTTCGTTTCTCTCAGCGACCTTAGATTAGGATTAGATCTGTTCGCATGCGATCTGTAAATTCTGCACGCGATTTACCATTCCGTTGTTTTTATTTTTCTTTTATTTTTTCTCTAATGTAGAATCACAACCTCTTGAAATCACTCATTTGGGACAGTAATTACGTTTCCTTTGCGTGCACAATTTGAGCAAACCTACACGTGGTAGGATATGTGGAAGAATCACATATTACGACTCAGAGACTAATTTCATCTTGGAGAAGGAAAAATAGAGAAACAAAAAAAAAAATGCTGACGAGCGAGTTAAAATGTTTAAAATTTTAGTCATGCCGACTTTGTTATATGGAGTCACCGTGATTCGTAACTTTTCATATCATCAAAGGCTACTGCACAAGTCGCGAATAATAATGAAAAGTAGGTACACCAGCTAGTCACGAGACGGTCGCATAATTAAACATGATCGCTACAAGCATCATTGAAACACTTCACAAACTTTTTGCCAATCTAGACTCCCTAAGTTGAGGCTTTGTAGCCCTTGATCATCAATTTTTCAACAGATTTACCTCAAAATTGTACAGCCACTTTGAATCGTTCCTTGTAAAAATTTCAGCGGTCATCCTATGGCTTTTATCTTGTGGTAACTAAACGCCAGCGATCTGAATTCCAATCAATAAAATACGAAAAATTACGGATGAAAGCGTGAGACTATAAGCGAATGATATTAGGACATTTACTGCCACGCGTTCTTGTCTGACCCATGTTACGAAATATCTTTTTCTATCTAATATCAGTACAGCTATTGCGTAGGATAGAAATATTAGACTACATTTCGTTAGATAAATTGGCCAGGATTTATAAACTTTAGAGATATATAGTTTCCAATAGCAACTATTTTGGTTTCCCTCAGAATAATCGAAGTGTTCATGAAAAAACCTCGCCTGATGATAGAAATGAGCTTGTTGTGGGTTATTAATTTATTACCTAGACCGGGTTACCTGCGCATTAATTCACATGCGCAATTTTTAAAGCAAGATACGTTCGCCAAAGGCCAAGGCATCCACAATAAAGTATTGTACAATCTGACATTAGTTGGCAATTTCCGCGTCTGAGATAATGTCCTAGCCTGACCCTGTCATTCTGACTGTAATGATCTCTCTGAGTTATCCGACCCGTTACGTAAGAATCATGCCTATTGTGTTTGTGATATTCACGGTGTCGCATCGTGTGTTACCTAAAATAGTATTTTAGTTACTAATACCGGTGGGATGAATTTTTATTCCTCTCCTACATAAAAAGTATAATATATGAAAATTTTTTTGCCAAAATACAAAAGAGTTTTGCTGACTATTTGCTGACCTCGGTGACTGCATACGTCTACGAACCGCCCCCGCGAGTAGAGCTTTTCGTGTTTCATACAGCGTACTAAATCATTAATGAATTACAGCAATTGAAGCTTTCAACGGATCTTGAAATAGTATGAAATTTTCTACTCGAAGCTGCGAATTAGTGGAATGATTTATAGTGAAAAAGGCACGGAACCGTGATTAATTTTTTCATTTTTTCTATTTTATACTCGTAAATACCGAGTAGGTATATATACCAGTTTTTCACGGTATTCAAGATAGAACATTGTCCGAATGAAGTCGGTTTAGAAAATCTAAAGTCTTGACACGCGACGCACGTATGAATAAACATGTGTATTCATACGCAGCAAAGCAATAAAAGGAAATTCTTTGAATCCTACACAATGATATAGTTTTGCGTTATTTCAATTCCAACATATCTTCAGATGAAGGAAGTTTCATCGATTTCCTTCATTCCATCAACATCTTTAACACTGCACATAGAATAACGATTCACTCGAAATGAATAAAATTATTTTGTAATGGATTCGTGACTTCGTTAAAATTAATTATTCTTGAATAAAATTATTCATTCGATCATATAAATTCTTATTCTAGTCAAGAGTTCATGCAGACACTGATCTCCATTTGGTTTGGGAGTACATTAATTCATTTCAATACCTTCGTATATTAAATGCTTCCTCTTCGAATATTTTTTTGACAAATTTTTGTTGATAGCTACTACATTTTAATGTACTTGGAGCGAGGTTTTTGCAGCAAAGGTGATTTTGGGGGATCTACTATACCTGCATAATAGTCGAGCAGTGAACCAAGTACGCGATACCGATAATTTTGCGAAACGTGGTTACCGGCCTGACCCGCCTGACGGTCCAACACCCGTATTACCGAGGCGGCTCTCAGAAATCACACGGTGTTGTATTTATTTGTGAGCCTTAGGGTTGAAATAGAAATTCAGTACCATATTTTAATGGATGAGAGAGGGAATTATTACGTCTGATTACAGTTTTTTCGAAAATTACATATTGCTGTGAATTTAACAAACTTTACATAAACATTTCTTGTTCAACGTAAGCTCGACTCTTTTTGTTCGACAAATTAATATCTAATAATAAACATTACAACATTCCTTCAGTGCGCATTGTAAATCGCAGTGACTAAGAGCTGATTCAAGTATTAAAAATTAATGATGGTTGTGCCAATTTTTTATTTTTTTTGCCAAAAAAATGTATTTTCAACCGTAGAGTGACATAATAGAACCCATATTCATCAAAAAATTGTGACAGCAGTAAAATGTAAAATTTTCAGATTGTAAAAGGATTTAAAAAATCACAAAGTTTTAGTACGACCTCAACTTAATGACTTCATTTAACGTGTTCGCTGCACATCATCTGAAGTACTTAGCAATTCGAATGTGAGTAATTCACTCGGAATTACAATCGAACTGCGGATATCAAGGCAATTGTCCGGTTTCCTGTAAATGACATTAAAAAAATTTTGCAAACCTTGATTTCTCCAAAAAGCAGAAACTCTCGGTAAACTCAATTCGCTGAATCGTTTTGGAGTCATCATGTGACTCTTCATTCCAGTCAAAAGTAGTGCTTATGGTCGAATTAAATAATCAAACTTACACAGTTCAGAGACTATGTCATTACAGTCTTAAAGGACAAGGGGTGATTCATATTAGGAATGGATTTTTATGTCGGATTGGAAAAATTGTGAAAATTTTATTCAACATAGAATTTATTACTACGCTGTACCATGCTTGTGGTTGCACTATATCTATTATATGTAGACCCACAAAAGGGTGAATACTGTAAATGTGTAGACTAATTATCATAACGTATAACGAACTCTATTGTTTCGTGGAGTTCTTCAATACCAAATACAAGTGTATGTTGTTGAAAATGATCTTGCTATTCAGAGCCAAGTGCGATGATTCTCAAATTAGAAAATCGGGCTTGGCTACTGTAACTATGAAACGTGCATAAATATTAACAAAAAATTTATTCATTTTTTCAGTTTATTAAAAATTGAAGGTATCTAGATATTGAAATCTTTTGTGTTATAGACAAGCCTAACTGTTCGGTAGTAATTGTTCGTAACTGAAAGACTTAACGATATTATTTGCGATATCCTGAAACGCTGTGGACAAAGCCGTTTCTACTAAAGGTTTAAGTTCTTTGACGAAACTGGCGAAGTTATTATTGACAGCGGTGTTCACCACGTCACCCAGGACACGATCTCCTCCAAAAAGATTATCAAAATGAATATTCCCCGAACCAACAGTAAATTTTAGGATTAAATCTTTACAGTACAAGTGCTCCACGCCCGCATCATTTTTCCTCAATTCTCCGTGCATTTCATAGGTCCCTTTACATCCGGTGAAATTGGCTTGCCACGGGCCAGATCCTGATATTTGTAGGAGCAATATTTTGCCGTCTATTTCGTATTGGCCGTCGACATACAAATGTGGAAGACTAACGTCTGCACTAAGAACCAATGAATCCAAATCAACTCTGTAACAGTAATACATATTTTATTTTAAGAAATTTTCATCTAACAGAATTACCTTCGGAAATATATCAATTTACACGAGGCCATACTTTGACTCTTTTAAACTAACATAAGCCTAAAGGTTTTTCTTCCGTTGCCAAGTTCCTATCGAAGAAAAATTATATTCAGCTTAAATTTTGCCCCCTAAGTATACCTTCGTGTGTGAGGTTATAGGGTGAGGGGTGAGGGGATAATGAGGTTTATATAAAGTTCTCGAAGTCAGTTATCGTTCAAGTGTTGAATAATATAATTGCTATTTGTGATTCTCTCGCAAGCCAAATCGTAAATCAATTGCCAGTTATAACCACTTAGAGCATATTTTATGAACACGCGCTGCTATTGCAGGTTAAAATGTTGAATAAAGTCATTAATACATCAGCGGATATAATGATCACATTATACCTGCTAATATTCTTTATTATTTCCCTTACAAATTTATATCATAAAGCAATCAATGGACGTATTCCGAGGTCTTCGATTGCTTAATGACGCGCTAGTAATATGCCATTGTCTTTTATACCATCATTGTTCATCATTTTGTAGCCGGTATGTGTGCGATATCAATCCAATAATATTGGTAATTGTTCGAAGAACTTCCCGCATTAAATAAACTGTCTAATGAAGTATTAGTAAGGAACTGATATGAGGTTGTTTGGTCCTTAAAAGAATACTACGTGTACACCTAGGCATCTTTGCTGTTTTCCTAAATGGTCAAAATTCTCATATGCGGATATGCCTGATTGAAAGAAGATTCCATAGTTCTTACTTCATGTTTGAGATGGTGAAATCGCTGCCACCGTAGGTGTTAATGTCTTTCGCTGCAATCTTGAGTCCCGAGCCTTGGAGAGCCACCAGCTCCTTCAGGAAGAATGGTTCTAGCGAAGGGACGTTCAAGTCAGGAATTCCCTTCATTAGGTATGGTCGAAGATGGTGTATGCTCTCGGTTACACAGACGTCCAAGTCCGGACTATTACGTCCGCAGATGTGAATGAATTCGGCTGTGTAAATACAGATAAATCATGATCTTATTCAGTTCTTGTTTCAACATTCATTAAATGAGTCAAATAATGACCAGAGAGTTTTCGTCTTTTCCTCGGCCTCCACGATTGCGGTAATAATATAAATTAGCTGAACTTCAATTCTCTCTATTTGGCAAATGCAATTGCATCTGCATGTGTCGTAACATGCTTTAGAATGTTAAAATTCAAAATTCAATCTTGTCAATCCTCCTAACATATAAACTCGAAGCCTGGGTCAAACTACACTTTCGACCCCTTAAAAAAAATTAAAATGCTCTAAACTGAGATTACGATTACTTACGAACTTCGTCAGCTGAAGCTGTTGCTGCCACCATCAGAAGCAGGGCTGTCGTCAGAAAAATCATCTTCGATGATTATGAAAGGGAATAAGTAAATGACCAAGGAGAAAAAAGCACGAAGAAATGTCTTTCGGGTGAACTTTCGGTTCGATAAATACCGACCAACAAACACCACAATAGTTTGGTATGGTCTAATTGCAAATGAGAGACACCACGTCTGCCTGGGGCCTTATAGAACTTCCCTACCTCCCACCACGTCCCGATAAAGCTATTGTCTCAAACTTCAGACGATAGTGCATGTGAGGGATGGACTCGTCCGGAAGACGTCAACGTAGTGCGGGGACTACAGCTTACAAGCTCTATTTATCGTGGAAACGCCTCTACGATGAGGTTGGAATTAAGACGTGCTAATCACAGTGGTACGGTAGCATCACAACCACCAGCGTCCAGCAGATTGTAGCAGAGTCGTTTTGTCTCGACCCCAACGTTATACGAACATTGTCAAAAATGTACCTCCTCGATTGATCTTCTATACTGAAAATCTCACTCGGGACATTGAATTCCCTATAATCGAACTAGAGTCTGTAATCTCTCGCTCTGAGATCGAGTCTCGAGTCGCTAACCATAAATTTTCAGTAGATATGCTGCCTTTAAGGTGTTCGAAGCAAGGTCTCCGAAGCACTCCAAGGTCTTCCCTTGATAGGGCCACTTGTATAGAAATCTGTGAATCCAATTTTTGAAAAAAGAGATGCTAGCTCAAGGCTTAGACCTCTGTAATCCAGCTGTGCACGTTATGTGACATTATACCAGGCAATTTTCATGTCCCAGATAATCCCTGAGCCTGGTGACAGAATCATGATTCTGTAATTCTATAGCTTTAATGAAGTCTCAAAATTGCACAGCGTCCTCCCTATTACATAATAATTATTCCAGTACAGTGTGCTGCTAATTACGTATACTACAAGAAGAACCCTAGCCTATCTGCTATATACGATTTCATTCTCACGAACACCATAGTATTCTAGTTAGCTATACCCACATGGAAATTTATATATCACGAATATGTTTGAAATATACATCTCCAATCCAATCTCCAATTCATCTCTCTGGAAAATTCAATATATTTACAGAAATTATTCGGAATGTCGACAACAGATTTCTCTTATGTATTTTATTGATTTTATATCACTGATGTGTAAAAACTATATCCTTTCACACATCTGTAATATGCACAGAAATGAATATATATGAGTCCGAATATTCAATATACATAAATTATATATTTTAAACGATCGATTTATCATCATAGGGTAAATATATTATCGATATGTTTTATATTTATTTACGGGTATACAAACAATATATTCTTTATATAACTGCCCCATATATTTACGACTCTTACATATATAATATATAAATTATGAAGCGCATTATACAGGTCATACTACGATTAGAATGGTAATACAACAATAACTATTTTTCCATTAACGTTGTGGTTGACTTTTCTGGTTTCATTCTCATTCAAGTTGATTACAGAAATATTCTAAATCTGAGGAACCGGTGATTGAGTCTTCATCTTTTCGAATGTGGGACTCTTCAACGATTTGCATAATGCCATCCGCAGTTTGAATATATTTGGTAACTGTCGATATTTTGACGATCTGTGGTAATCTATAGCGATAAAAATATCTTACATCGTCTCTTGATGACTGGTTCAAAATCGGCAATTTGCATGTCGGAATGGCAGCTGAGATAAGCTGCTGTCACGGCTGTTACAAAACATCTTCGTAACAGAACGGATTCATAACTGTGTTTAAAAATTTTAATCATTGACTTTGGTGGTTGATCCGCTGCAAAATAGGAGAAACATTCCAGGGTAATGGTTCACGAAATTAACACCATAGCGCAATGCATATATCTTGGCAGAAATGAATCTTACACTAGGTATATCATTTCCTACACGTGCCGAGACTCAAGCCTCGTGACTATTAGTTTTTCCGCCAGTTGGCTAGTAGCAATGGCACGATATGGTCGGCAGCGATACTTTACCAATAATTACAGCAATTTTCGTGTGCTCTAGAGTCTAGTGTACTCTATACTTTTTTTCTATGATGAATGATTAAAAGCAGTTATTGAATTAATTGATCAGTTATCTGCGATTTTCCTTTCGCAAATTATTAGGGCTGTAAAATACTGCGAAAATTTGAAAATAAAATTCTTTCTAGTATCTTTTTTGTTTCAGCGCAAAAACCACTGTGTGTACCTGACTTCCCATTCAGGTCACACGATTTTTCAAAACTTTGCAGTGGATAGAAGTGTCGCTAAAATATTTCAACTCTTGCAATCATCGACGAATCTTTATATATTTACCAAGTCATTCGAAGTATGCGATTGAATCGAGCTAGGGCAGGTCTTCTGTAAGGTTTTTGAAGATTAGAATATACCTGACGTTCAGCTATTCATCTTCTTGTAGGCCAGAGAATTTTCTCCGAGCGACCTTTTGGTTTGGTTTGAGATTCTCGTCACGTTTCCCCGGTAGCTTGAATGTCCTGAATCGTAATTAACAAAAGAGTTTTACGAAACAAAAAGGCGACGTTATTCCTTGTAAATTTTATTCAATAAATACACACGTACAAAAATTACAGAAAAAAAAAAATAACGTAAAGAAGAATGCAATAGCACTAACTAACGACGACCTTAACAAAACTAAAAAAAAAAATAGCTAAATGCGCGCGATTCGATACCTAAATCTAATAAAATATAGAAAACTACCTTACAATTATACTTTAATTACAAATAATGTGAAAATTACTGTGTAATGATCGATGAATGTGATTATCCGATTAATGAAATGAGGATTTTCAAATGCGTTAATGCGTTAATGCGTATAAACAACAGTTGCTCGTCATGATCACGAGTTTCGGTTATAATTAAGCAGCGTAATGTACACGGCCAAGCCAATAAGTTCTAGATTGACAAAGCTTGCCGTTATATTCTAACGGCTACCATAAACCTGGAATATGTACCTAATAATACGGCTATCCCATACTGCCATGAACTAGTATATCGGGTAGCAATTGAGAAGAATGTGCAGAGAAAAAAAAAAAAATTAAAAAATTAGAAATTTAACATTGCCCTGATTCCCTGCTTTTAGGAGGTCGCTTCTTACCAGCGAATTTGGCAAGGCTATTATTATCCACAAATGTTCACATAGGATCGTTGTGCTTTAAGATTATAAAAAGCACCAAACTATGGATATTTTCTTGTTTTTTTTTTTTTTTTTTTCAATTATTTGCGCAGGCGAGATTTTGTGACAATTCATCATGGGAAGTAGATCTGCTCTATCCTTGAACTGGTTTCTTTTATTTTGAGGTCAGACCGTTGTACGGAAATTATAAGTAGCAAGAGAACTGCACGAGAGTACGCAAATCTTCGTCACAGATATATCTAACTGTCTTTCCAACACCATCAAGTGTCCAGTTATATCTGTTCACTGGTATGTGTAACTGCCAGATTGAATAGACTTTGAAGTGAGGCCTGAGTTGGCTTGTCTTCGAGGTGAAAGGCTTCAATTTTTCTTGTTATTGGTACGAATTTAAACCAGTTATGGATTCTATTCCACGATCCATGCGTCGTACGGTACTTGGGCGAATAATTTCTCGACAAATGCCGTCATTACTTGGACCAATTTACGTCTGAGATCTGGTTTCATTTCTTTAAGAAGTTCTTGGCTGTTGCTGTTGATAAATAGATTGAGGGCAGCCTCTGGAAAATGAAAAATAACATAATGTGACGGAGATTAACAATAATAATAATAATAATGAAATTCGATGAAAACTCCGTCATTCCATATTTCGAAGATTTAGACTGCAACACTTACGAAGAATCGTATTTCCGTCGTGAACGTTGTCTACTCCCATTTGAATGTTCTGCACACTGAAGTCCATCTTGATCTGCTGAAGGTGAAGATATTGTCTTCCGCCAATTGGGGTAGGCCTAGCCCTGATAAACACCTTGGCTTTGACACCCTCTGAAAAAATACATACAGAACGTGAGTAGGCTGCGGGTAATAATTAAGCAAATCTCAATATTTGAGATCTGTTTTCCAAGTCCATTTTAGCAAACTTTATTTAGGCGATGGGCGATTTGGCAACAAATTTGTATACCTATATACAAGAAGGTGTTCTCGGTATGATGTGAGCGACAGCACCGTCCGTTTTAGCGAAAATAAAACGGCACAAGTCACATTCGTTTTCAAATTAAATTTTTCAAACAAATGTGACATGTGTAATTATTCCTTACAATTCCAGATACTTATACATACGATCAGGCTAATTACCCCTGGATATTAGCAACATGCAATACATGCGTGTGATCCGTTGCCTTAGCGTTTTGACAGTGATCGGTGTTTGTTAACAATCAACACTCATACGTTAATGAAAGCAAAATTTCACCGAAAATATGATCAGTCAGTAATCCTGGAGAAAGTTTAAACCTCTCAATCTTTGCACAAATTAGAATACCGTTTCTATTCTTCGAATGATGATTTAAACTTTTACCTTGGAAACGGTCATTCTTCCGAGTTTAGCATCTGTAATACTTATTTTTTGATTACCTTCGAACTTACATCGATTATTGTCATAACTATGGAAAATTAAATCGCAACTGATGTCTTTTTATCGTCGTAGATAAAATACGAGAAAAAGGCAAGCAACGTTTCTCGAACCCTATACTACTTAGGATCAAATCTTACTTCGTTTGGTCCAAATTTTCTATTTTCAATAAATCGCCGGCTCTTTTCTCCATCCTAACCGTGTTTGCTGGAAATTCATTCGGCGTTAATTGGCTAGTCTTATTTTCTCGAGAATAGATGGATAAAATACAAACCGATTATTCTTTGAGTTGATCTCTTGGAACTAGGATTCTCTTGACTTTCCTGATATGATACAGAATTGCGTTTGATAATTAGAACCACAAACCGTCCCGACGCCCCGGATTTTAGGAACAAATTTTAATGATGATTGCAGAATTTGCGTATGCGTCATGTACGGCATGTCGTCACTACTGTACATTCGGGTACACTATAATTTTATATTTACCGTATTCTCCCCAGTAGTCACCGGCCCCACTGGCCTGGACCAAGATCAACTTCCCGCTGGATCGGTAATTGGCATTTGCCCTTATGCGTGGGATGCTGAGGGCCAGTTGAATCTGCACCTCGTTGTCGGATATGCGAGCCCTAAATCCAGTTACGCGTAATGCAGAGACACCCTTTGCTTCAACATCTCTAAACTGCGCTCTGTACCCATCCGGACCACCACCAAGGGCGATGTGAAGTTCGTCCAAAATAATCGGTTCAACTTCGTCAAACCCGAGTTGAGGAAGACCTGGAATACAGAGAAACAATAAATCGTTGCAATTTCTACCATTTCTGATCCTTATTTTTCTTCTCTAGTTAGATCCGGATATGGAATCACCGTGAGATAGTCGAAATTCGCAGTTTTCAAAAGGTAGAAAGTTAACTCGGAATCAATATTACAATCAATCATATACATTCTGAAGAACGTGGTATACAGTTAAGTAAAAAATAAGCGATCGAATTCTAAGTTCTCCGCCGTCTAGAAGTGATTGTATGTTCCTAGGCTCGTCGGGTGCCTCACCGTAGTCAGTACGTCGAATGTAGGACAGTGGGTGACCATTAAAATCTACCGTTACAACCTGGTTTTTTTTGTGTCCAAAGATACGTGTACCTATCCGTTTGATTATAACAATTTATGCTTGATTTGTCAATTTTTACATTACGAATCTGCGATAACGGAATGAATATCTTTCTTGGTGTGTATGTAATAAATACACCATTTTTTTTTATGCATAAATTATTGAACCCGTTAAATACACACGTTTGATCTTGAGGACGTATAACGGGCTGTAAAACTTACCGTGTTTGAAGTGTTCCGCCAATACATTCGCGGAACGAGCCAAGCAGGATTCGAGATGTGGGTCCCGCTTTGAACAAGGCTCCAAAAACTCTAATCCTCTGTATTTTCCCATAGCATCTACCCCGATGAGGCAGAGCACCAAACTCACACACAAAACTAAAGCAACCCTCATCTTTTGAGATGGTGTAACAAAGGACTTTTTCACACTATATTTTATATAAAATAAATGGTAAATCTTCTCACTTGGCCTTCTCTAATCTAGGTACCAATTTTTACGCACCTGACCTCGGTCTTCTTGAGTTCTTCCTCGAAGAATGTTGACCGAGAAGAGAAGCGCTCGGACTTATATCGCCTTGACATTGCCCCCGCTGGAGGACGAAGGAGTGGGGATCACGGGGCAAAGACTTTCTTCCATAACATAAATAATTTATTACTTACTCCTTATGACTTTACATTATTTTTTCATTGTTTGACATGAGTCATTAAGAAATATTTCTCCAAACTACGCAGATAATTTTCTAATAATTATCTGAAGATTTCCGACTCTGACCCCTGAGCGAATTTCTTTCAAATTTCGACTTCCCATTTCAAGCTAGTCTCTGCCGTTTGAAAGACGAAGGCATCACGGCGAGAGAGATTTGTCTGTTTTGCTTTGAAGCTAGTGCGTCAATTATTGGGAGAACCTTTCTTCGGGCTGTGAGAGTAGTTGGTGTACTTTTTTGATGTGGTTTGTTTTTTTTACTTATTTTTCATTTTTTGTTTCTGACGTAGTTGACGGTGGATTACTGCGTCTACAGGCTTGACGTCTTTCAATGAAAGTTTAAACTCTCTACTATGATGATTGTGACCGTCAATTTTTATAACAGCTATGTCGGTAACACTTTACATCACGTGACTGTCAACTAGCACAAATGAATGCAGTAGAATAGATCAAAGAAAAAAATGATTTTCAAAACCAGTCCTATAAAATAACCTGTTAGGTATAGGTAAGTGGGTCGTTAAACCAGTTGACCCTCGCAGGAACCTTCGATCATCAAAAGGCATGGTACTAAAAATGGGTTTGAGCTTCACGAACGTATACGGAATCGTGGATACAATGGAAAAACTCCGTCATTATAAGACTGTATAACCATAAACCGATAATGAGCTATAAGTATGTATGTGCAAAGGCTCATAGAAGAAAGCGCTGGAGTTGATAGACGTCATAAGCCACAAGACGACTGACTATCAATTATTAAACAGCATTGATTTGTCCCCGTTACCCCCAGGTCGTAGGAACTTAGGCATTCAAACGTGACTTACCTCACGAGCTCAATGTCCGAATGAATTACAATACAGTCGACGAACAGTAGATCGAAATCAGAATGGTTTCGATACGCCGATATGCTGATATCACGGAATCCCAAAATGCTGCTAATGTATTCGACCTGGGTAAAAAAATTTGGGCGATTGTTCCACGCTGAGATTGTTTTTATACCTTCAAATACAAAATTTAGGTTGCAAAAACTGTTGCGGTTGAAATCATTGGAAGTAGAGCCTCGTCCAGTTTTTTGCCATCGAAAAAGCGTGGAGTCATTATTGGGAGACTTGGTATAGGTACAGTTAACAAGTATGATATAGAACAAATAACAGTATAGGGGTGCTCGTATGAGATCCCTCGATCGTAGGCGGAATAGTGAGATCTTTGAAAAATATTTTTTAACTTTTGATTTTTAAGAGATCGAACAGATCTGTCGATGCTGACTCATACACCTAGATAGGAATTATTTGAACGTATGTATACACGTATTCGAAACTTTTGCATTCAAGTTCGATATTTATGACGTATATGTACAATAGGGTAGTGGCTTAATTTGCATCAAAGAGTTAAATCTTTTCATAGATAATACACCTACGTCATGCATAATAAATCGATTTATAAACCGTTTGAAAGTATAATCCAAAGCTCATTCTGCAATATTCAATATTCAATTCACATCTCATTATATCCGTTACTACTTATGTTATGAAATAGTCCCTCTCCTAACCCGAATTTTAGTAAACCATTGTCAAGATGAACAAAAAATATAGATAACGGTTTCAAAGACTTGAAAGACATCAGCACTCGACTTAAAAATTTAACCGTATCGATTGTTGGGGTAATTTCGTACATAACATCGCGAAATAAAATCTTCAACGCTTATGGCATGGCAAATTCTTATGATAGCTCGCCGAGTTTCGTCGGAAAATATTTTCTGAAAGTTTTCGCAAATTGTACTACGTTTTCATTGTATATACCCAGCTTCGGGTTTCAAGTATTCGTATATTCTCAGAAACAAACACTGATTTTCACCGCAAATAGCGTCCAGGAACATGCAATGCTTACTGATGTTACATTTTCCGTTGAAAACAGTCCTATTATTTTGCTGACATATTCCAAACGCAATTATTCACGACAATGTCATCTCAAGTACGAAAATAAGTGGAAGAAAAACTTCCAGAAAATGTCAAGAATTATTCTGACGACTCGTCGTATGAAGTTTTGGATGGTCACTTTTCGTCAAAGTTGAGACTCCGATTTTACAGTCTATTCACAAAAATTGAAATGGAAATTTTTTTTATCGAACAATTCTATGCTTCTACAATATCTGACACCCTGTATAAACAGACGGTCTTAAGTGTCCAGCGAGCGTAAGAATGCAGGGTCAACGACCCCGTCTACAGGGACAGGAAACAACGCCCCAAGGCGAACGGCATCCTGACATAAGAAACACGGTATGATCTACAACTTCTTCTTACCAAATCTTGAAATCCACAAATTTTTAGTAATTTATCTCAAAGAAAGTTCATAACTCGTATCTGTATCAAACGTATTCGCAACTCAGAATAAATTTAACCTTATATCTTTGCAATCAATACAGTATTGAAAACCGAGGCAACCTCTATTGCTTTATAATACTAATGAACGAGACTAACCAAACCGGAATTTAACTTGTGTATTAAAAAATTGAAAGAAACTGGTATTCCATTTGAACTTGAAGCCGTACCAGAATTGCGTTTAAATCAGTGTAGACAACCGGATACCAAATCTGAGCCAAAGTTATTGAACGGGGGGGAGGAGGGGGGGGGGGGGGGGGGGGGTTAAATTTGGGTGAAAAAAAAATGATTTAAAGAAAAATGCACGTTTTTTTATGAAACTTTACATTGATTTTGAATAATTATATATAACAATGTTGTGATGGTGAAAAGAATGAAAGATAATCATGAAACCATTATTCTCCACATTCCCTATAAGGACTGATTTGTCATTTTTGAAACACAGAAACGTACAGGTATTACGTCAGTGTTAATTGTTTCTTTCCAAGAAACCCGTGTTATTTAGAACCGTTAACCGAAAATATTTTGCCGGTGATCAATGATGGGAACTAATTGTAACCAAAAAATTGGTACACTCATGTATTTATCACAATAACGGTTTGGCTCCTAAAATGACTAATAACAATATATTGCAGATAGGCAAAGCTTTGATTCCATGTAAGTATAAGTATCTCTCTGTGCCTCATGACGGAATCGAAATGATAAAAATTTGAATGTCCACGACAAAGCATGTTACTTGATTGTCTCGCAAAATCCATCGTAACTATTGCCCGACTAGAACAGATTGAATTTCTGGGATATTCCTGTGCTACGTGGATGATATAATGCAAAGGTATCGGCTCTTTTATTATTGGAAATGATAAGAATTGGAGATCCAAGTAACGTACACGGTACAGAGATCATTTTATGTGAATTTCCATCCGAACAATAAATTGTCTCTACCACATTAGACTTGTAACGAGGCGGTTAGTCTGCAAAATTCCATTCTCATCAGGTCTCAATGACGCACTTGGGGTGAATTATACGCGAGACGGAATGGGATGGGTACGAGATTCTCCTTTGTACTTAAAAATTTATGTATACGAATTTTTAAAGAGTGAAATAAAGAAAAAAAAAAAAATTATGGCTTTAAGAAATGTGTAGTCCTTGTCGTTAGTCATAAAAAAAAAGATTTATATTTACACACAAGTACACATGTTATTTACAGATAATATACACGCAAAACAACTAACGTCTAATGAACAGAAAAAAAGAAATAAGATTATATACTGTTCGAAGATGATTTGAAAATCCTTTCGAATGGGAACTTTTGGAAGGCTTTACCAAAGGTTGTTGTAAACGTGCTAGATACCATCTCGTTTATCAACCCTCTCAATAACACGAACCCTGGCTGCCACATTGTATTAATAATCCTGTCAAGCATTGATTCAATCAATTGGCGTCCTTGAACCAAGTTCGTGATGTGGAGATCAAGGTTGTTTATCCTTTGAACATCGATATTCGCCTGTAACTTGGTACCTGGCTTCCTAGTGATGGTCGATGTCTGCACCAAGTCATCTGCAAAACGAAGCCTAAGTAAATTCAATGATCCATACTCTCACGTGTGTATTGTTTAATCCTTTTGTCTGCAGTACAGGGATACGATAAACTCTTGGATTTCATTCGCGGAATGACTTCTTCGCAGTGTTTAGAATTATAAAAATATGTATACGTAAAAAATTATTCGCATTCGTGTTTCGCAAACTGATTTCAGATAGATTTGTGGTGAATGAGAAATTTTTTTTTGTGGAATCAATGCCACCGATGAAGTCATCCTGAAATAAAGATCTGAAGACAAAACCAACTCTATTTGATCAGCTGCACATCGAGTTCACTAGCCTTTCACTGTGAAAAGTACAAACATACCTACTGTACGTCTTCTCATCGGGCTTTACCATGTAGTTACAGTCAAAGTATGCAAATACTTACACAGAGTCAACGTGAACTTCCCCTTGTTGGTAATTCTGTTTCCAAAAACGTTTGCAGTGAACTCGTAGTTACCAGCTAAAGGCTTATCAGGAAAACTTTGCGTGTATTGCACCTGAAAATTAAAGCAATCTTGTAATGCACGATTGGCATAATCCATACAGTTTGAAATGAATTTTTTTATATGTATAAACGAGTGGAATAATATCAGTATAGCGTCGTGAGATATGGACAGCGGGGATTATTCGACAATTTGATTCATATGGCGTTTATCAATTTGAAAATGATTACATGACGGGAATACATCTGGGCAACCCGATTGCTGCCATGTAAGTATGGTTGCCTATATGATACGTTTCGGACGCCACGTGAGATCAAGAGCAGAAAGTCGCAGCCTAGGATTACCTTTTTGTTTTTTTATTTAATGTTAATGGAAATTTGTGCATTCAGCTGCGTTTGCAAAATTTTATATCACAAGAATGTTATTTTAGCCTCAATTA
This sequence comes from Macrophya alboannulata, assembly GCA_949628255.1. NCBI lineage: Eukaryota > Metazoa > Arthropoda > Insecta > Hymenoptera > Tenthredinidae > Macrophya > Macrophya alboannulata. Next base: position 13,963,574 of record OX451208.1, read on the forward strand.
TAGGGATTAAGAAATGTTTAAAGCTGACTATAAGGAGAATATACATATATGAATAGTATATTACCAAGATAGTGAATAACTACTTTATTATATTATATGCAAGCTAAGATAAAATATGCCCCAAAAACGTGCCTCAGATCTCCATGTCATAAAGTGATATGAAGATATGAAATTCACAGATACAATATTCCCATTTATGTTAAGAAAAAATGAATGTCTCCACGTTGAAAATAAAAATTCAAAATTTCAAACCAAAAATAAGCAGTACCTAAATACTATGCGGTTAGATACCTTGATATAATATTATAAAATATCATCAAATGAAAACGAAAAATGTCACGAGAATGACTACTCGTATGCAATACTATGTCGATTTAGATTCTCGTTTTATAATATTCCATAACATCTTATTAATTATGTAATCAGAGCAGAATATCAATCAGCTTTTTATATACTCAGAATGATACCTGCATCACATTGCGCAAAATTGTGAAATGGAAAGGCGTTATCTTAAGTGAATTGCAACAAGGACATTTACCCTGTAGTTTGAAAGATCACTAACGAAGCGAGTGAATTTACAGATGGTCCAACCAGCCTCCGTAACATTCGTCAAATTAATTGTGAATCCCAGGAACGGGCCACCTCTACTTGCTGTAATTGGTTCAAAGTAAAAGGGATCGAAAGGGTCCACGTTGTACTTAGGAAGTCCAGTCTTGAAGTAGGGCCGTACTGCATTCAGTCCATCTCTGACACAGGCGTCAAACCCATCCTCTCCAACCTGACAATTTGCGAAATTGTCCTCTGTCGAATAATAATTTTGTTCAAATATTGATTTTCATTTACGTCATGCATGAAAAATCTTATCGAATAGCAAACATTTCGCAAAACTTGACTTCGGTACATGGGCCTCAACTACTTGGATGATTGCACATGTAGACTCGCATAATTATGGCTTAGGTGACATGTATACCTACTTTGTTTTCATTTTGTATTGAGTCACTATTCTACCTATTCTACTCGTGAAATATTTTCAATTTTGATATCACAGGCGTTAAAGTCTTCAATGAATAATCGTTCATTTTCGCACGCTTTTGTTCTTTCGATGGACATGGCAATAGCTCCTTGACCAACAGTAAAAGTCAGGTCCGAAACAATACAGAAACCGACCACATTTTATTGGCATGAAAAATTACCAAAAAAATCAGGCCCGGGATTGTCACGTAATGATTTGAGAACAACTTTCACTTTGGACCGACCCATCAGTCTGGATCGTATGCTATGAAAAATGAGTTTTATGACTATGACGGCGAGATGAGTCTGATTGAATGATGAGAGTAAAGATCAGGGTGAGGCCAGCGCATAAATTAGCAATTGTTATTGTGTCATTCCACCCACCGAATGGAAAGGAGTCTAGTGTAAATTAAAACTTGAATTAAAATAAGCTTTCTAAATTATCGCACGCGAATTATTTAACCTGAACGCATATCACAAAAAAAAAGAATGTATTCGGAACAACACCGGAGCGTAGTACACCTTCGAATTAAATTTCTATAGAAGATAACCAACGACACCGACGATTAAAAAAAAAAATAATGAATATATTTTTGAAATCTCAGTCCAGGCATGGACAGTACAGTTGAAAAGGTATTGGCATTCCATCGTTGAGATTGCAATGGATAATTTATGGTAATAGTAATGGTTCTGGTAATTTTATCTCATATGCGAAATTACGTATCATATAATTATTTCATGGTGCAACACAGCGTTCAAGCAGCATTGGGCAAACTATAATGGCGTGCATAATTGTCACTAGAAAATCCAACCGAATAGTGTAAAAGAATCATCACGAACCGATGAAATACGAGTACGTGATCAATGAGAGTGATTTCTTTGATCGCAATCGAATGAAAAGAAGTAACAAGCATTATGATTTAACGTAGTAATCTTTCAGGTACTAACAATTTATTACTAACCGCATCTAGGTATATATGAATAAAGATTGCGTTTTAGTTCACTGATATAAAAAAGTAACGCCGGCATCTTTGTTTCAACCGAGATTTTATCTGCATATACGCTAATTTGAATAATACTTCGAGTTATCTAATGGGGAATTATTCATATTTTTCAAGTGTTTTTCAATGTCCGCAATGAAGTGCCGTAATATTGGCGCGTCACCTGAATGACGTATTCGGTCTGCTAAATTCTGCACGGTATAAGTTTTTCAAAATTTGACACTGTGCATTGCAATCTGTAACGTTCCAAATAGCGATTATCCCTCTTACTTAGTCACGCATAAAATGTGGCTTAGCAATATAATTTTTTAGTTTCCCGACACAGATATCTTAAACTATATTTATCTAATGCCCTTTTATCTGTCATTCAATAATGTACAGCAATACCGCTAACCCGTTGTAATTGCTAACACTATGGCTAAAATCCTTTCACGCATTCATTACACAATGTTTAACGTGTCTAAATACTTGACCAATTTCTACGCAATTCATAATCTAAATCAGCAGCATCGGTAATAATTAGTGTATTCAATAACTATCCTAAAGATTAGACTAGCATGTATAGTAATTGAAATAAATTTTATAGATGCAGTGTACTTACCGAATTCCTGGGCAAGGGACGTCGCCCAAATCGAGCAAAACACACTGGTTAATAATATCTTGATCTCCATGGTGTCAAGTTTGTATAGTTGATCAGATTTCAGGTAGATCTTTGACGAATTGATCCCTGTCGTGACTTCGACGTGTTGTCTCAGGTAAATAAAACGCGGCTCAAGATTTACCAGTAGTCACCACCACGCGTGGAATTTGCCAGGACTTTCACTCTCCATATTGCATCTCAGTGGGGCTTGCCTAGGCCTGAATACTAGAATCCGGTTAGAGTGTTCATCTCAAAATTTTACCTGTTATATCATATGACTGGGTGAGAATTTCTCGCCTGTCTGCAGCCATTGTTGGGAAATCTGGGATACCCATCTGACGAGACCTTGTATATTTGTCAGGTACCAGCGAACTTCACCGGTACAAGTTTCAATCAATTTTCAATTTTTTTGACCCCTTCTAAGAGACTGAATAGGCGTTTTCATGATTTTCCTTTCACATATTACACCAGCCCAGGGCACAGTTCTAGACCTGGAAATAGACTGATCGGTTGTTCAAGTTAGTACAGCAAATAAAGCAATCAGCAATTGTCTCTGGGGATTGGCAAAAACTATAAGAAAGTCATAGTTTTTGAGGAAAGTTGAATACTCTGCTGAATTCATTGTTCATTTCAATAGTAAAAAAAAAATAATTTCAACCGGTATGAAGAACCTTGCTACATCGTGCAGCGTCTCGATCAGGTTCATACATTCGACTTTCATAACGTCGGGCACGTTATATCACCTTTGTATCCAGTCGAGCAGTGTGGAAAGTTGAATAAAAATTATTTTAGTCATCACATAAGTGTATGTAAATTTTTAAATATATTCGTTTATATTACAAATAAAATCATAATTGATGGTCCTATTCTTGTAGTCGGTGATCATTGGCACATCTTCATAAAATAAACTTCTTTTTACGAGACAATACGCTTGACAAAGTGATTGAGAAAAGAAAAGACACGGAGGCATCTAGGCCACGGATTTCGCAAGTTGACACTTGAGAAGAATCGGTATACTGTATACCGCAATGTCGAAATTTATACACGATTTTCGTAATAACAATGAAGAGTCAACCGGTACGTTAGCCCTCTTGTAATTACTTCACAACCCGTCATGAGACTTTGAAAAATTTTTCCTGTGAGGAAGAAGAACAAGAAAAACTTCACTCGTGACCAAATCTCGTGAGGAAAAATTATTTTCAAATTCTGATTTTTGTTTCGAGACAATTTATAATTTCTACACATCATGGCTTAGCAATTTGTGCAATGAAATGTGTACTTCTGGTAATCAGCCAATATCTTCCCCGATTAAGCAATTACGAAAAGCTTCTAACGATATATTCTCACCTGAGTAATTTTGTGGGTTCCCAAATTTAGGTGTCACCAAATCCTTTTCAAGTTGATAATTTTGACGCGATCGTGATCTTTCAGAGAATCCAGGAATCAGATATTTGCCTTGGCCTCAGACATCCAAGCGGACAACGTTGTCCACTGTCGTAGTGAAAGTGTCCAACAAACTGAACCTGACCGATGGATCAAAAGCGTCCGTCTACCTGCAGCGCTACGTTTAATAGTAACAGTAGATTGAGAGTTTATTAAAGAAAAACTGCAACCTGAACATCAATTAACGACAGCATTTCCCATGGAAAAATACAACTAAGCCATATTGCCATTATAACTCCACGGTCAATGACATCGACTTTGAATCATCTTCTGTGGCGCTCATCAAGATGCTCGCGGAGTTATACAGACGTGAATTATTTCAGGTCACAGACAAATTCGATTGATTGTTCCTGAAAATTTTTTTTAAGTTGAAAAACCTTTGCACGCTTTGCCAAAGATCTCGGTGAAAGTAGTAGGTATAGGTATATGTACACAGAGAGAAAGGATTTGACTATCCGACCGAACAGATTCGGTCGAAATATACCTATATTCAATTGCATAAAGTATTTTCGTCAAGTTTTTTTTTCTCAGTCAAGTAAATTTCATTCGGTTCAACAAACCCATTCTCTTCGTGTATCAGTTCGGTTGTCAAATTTACCAATATCACCAGACCCTTAATTGCTGCGGCTACCACATTATGTTTATTATAATCATGTCCAGGATTCCCTCGATTCGGCATCACTCACGGCAAATTGGTAATGCGGAGGTCAAGATTACCCATCGTCTGCACATAGACGATTGGCAGCTTGGATGCTGGCTCCATAATAGAGATGGTCGCTATCCCTACCAGACCGTCTGCCAGCGAACCGTACCTATCTTCCGTAAATATACTTTCACTTATATCGGAATCTACTAAGGTCTGACAGTTTAACTGTGCAATTAGTCAGTAGAATAATCAAGATTTAAGTAGGTGAATATTATGAACAATTGAACAATACCTCGTATCGCCACTTAAGCTTGACTCTGCACACTCGAGACCAAGTAGTAGATTTTATTCGTTTGGGAGGTCAAAGACTTCGGCTTATTCTTCCATCACCTACTTTGGGGCTGTAGTATTTTTGGCAAGCTCTCTAAAGTACGCGATACTAATTCTCCTCGTGAATTAAACTGTTGCACTTGAATTCGTTATCAGGGAATGAAATCCCTAATCACAAATGAACTACACAGTGGAGCCTTCAAAAATTGAATGAGATGGTGAATAGTGAACCGTCAGTGTTGAGATAATTAAGCACGTCTTCTCATTGGTTGACAATCTAACTTTGGGCTTGTTGATTCCGTAATCGGCAATGTAACAAATGCTCGGTATACGAAAGTATATACCATAACTTAAAATTTGAAATGACAGGATTCTTGTTTATATAGACCAAAATCGAAAGCTGTACAAATGCCTCGAGGCGTGATGAATTTTGAATTGTAAAAAAAAAAAATCTTTCCATCAATCGAACCCATGACGATTGGGGGTGAAATCGCCGATAGTAATAAATTGCTCCTGATTGCTCGGAATCATTACGCGAAAAATATTCCTTCCCTCTCTGGTGTTCGAAAGCGTTTTAGATGATGCTCCACGGATATCAACCATACGTTTTCTGTCTTTTCTCTACCTCTTCTGCCGACCATTACAAATTAGCAGCAATCGTGCATTGTCTACTGGTCGCATTAGCTGAAGTATACCACACGTGAAATGTGCTGCCTCCAGGTTTCTCATGTCGGATGTAGTAGAAGCAAGTGGATAATGGTCAATTATTGACTCAAACCCTACCTTATAATGAATCTGGCTTGGTTTCAAATAGATGAAAAGTGGCTAAAATTCGGTTACCAGTCATGTAGTGGTTACTATTAAATTTGGTATTTGGTTGGATTTTCAGTCTCTTCATATTAGATCTTAGTAAGGCTAGGCCACGATACTGCAGAGTCCATTTACGGTATTTATCTTGAATTCTAATTGCAGTTACGTAACTGGACGAGTACCTATCATTTATGTGCTACCATTGAGTAAGGCTAGATAATGCAAAAGGAATGTCAAAACAACGAGACACCGCAGGGAAACGGTATTAAAACAAGATAGAATAATTTTCATAAATTTTTCACCCCCAATTGTATCAGACAAATCAATTTCAATAAACAGCTTTTCAAATTTTCGGGTGGCTTGGATTACACCTCTGGCCCTCAGCCCGGATTTACAAAAATTTCATACCTATGTGGGGATCGATAAAAAATATGAGAAAGTCTCAGTCTTTGCGTAAAATGATACGCCGTTAGATTCATTGTCCATTACAACTCACATAGGTACACGCATATACATATGTATGTATATCCATACAACGACTTTGAAACAGCGTTCACCGTCGCGATCAGCTTCACGTGTTTGGCTTTCATAATACCCCACAAGTTATATCATCTTTGAACCTGGTCAAGTTCTATGGAAAGTTGAATTATAATTATTCTAGAAGCCATATGCATATACCTATACGTCTGAGTAATTTTACTCCCATAAGTACAGTGCAGTGTAGGAACGGTTTCATTGATAGTAATTACGATTAATAGAATGGACCACGCTTCATCTGGACTGGATCGCAGACGCATGAGGTAACAGTGCTCGAAGAAAGGTACACACATACGCTCGATGGCCTGTAACAGTTTACACACTAGCGGAGAATCGCAATTTTGAGATATACAGTCAGAATTTTCGTAATAAGAAGTAGAAACCAAGCTGTAAAACGACTTATGTACATACATACATACACGTTGGACGTTTTATGTGTATTACATCACAGCCTGTGGTGAAACTCTCCAAAATTTTGTCTACGAGGAAATAAAACAAACAGACCTATATACTCGTGATCGATTTTCGCAAGGAGTTATTTTTTTTTTTTTTGATTCTCACTTACAATTAGAAACAATTGGTCATTTCCATACAACAAGCTACGAGGTTTGAAGGTATACATCGAAAGTTAGTTTCCTCAGCCCTCAGTAACATCTCGTAAGATTGAACAATGGCAAAGTTGTAACAAAATGTAATCTCGTGGGTTCCTATAATTTAACTTTTATTGTCACTGAAGTTCAGCACGCTTCCTTTCCAAATTGGCGTTAGCTTTGCGGTCCTCGAGGTAGACTAGGAATCAGGACGTGTTGCTATTATCCCTAACTCTAACGCTGGTAGACAGGTGAGCAGATATCGCTTCCAGCTGTTAGTACGAGTGAAAGTACCCAGTAAATTGCATCTGCCAATGCCCCCATGGCTTCAGTCTACCAGCAGTGTTGGGTTTAAGAGCAATCTGTGCTATTTGGAGAGTACTGGGACGTGGTCAAAGTAACTTGCCTTACAAAACACGAGAAGAGCTTTTATACGTGTTTCGTTTTATAAAGGGGTACCGTAACTTGCATAGATGGACCGTGTAATTTTTTGCTTTTTGTTGGCACTGACAACCGTCATCGCTTTAGGAATTGACGAAAAACGTAAGTAATTACTCGCCCAGCTATTGGTTAATTAAGACTTAAGAGTGGCTGCATTCGCTTCAACAAATAAACGTTGTCTAGGACCCTACGTAAAACAGTGTTCAAGAAAAGATCCCAAACTGAAGAAATGCCTGATCGATGCCCTCCATCACTTGAGACCATTTCTTCGGGATGGAATCCCTGAGATCGAACTACCTCCCGTCGAGCCTTTCCGAGTGAGCTTTAATGACCATTATAAAATTTCTTTCATGCACCAATACTCATTCATCGACCTATTAAGTAATTTAATATCATGTGCTTCTGGTAGCAAAGAACGATAAAATTGATCGAAAATATTTTCAAGCAGAGATAAAGTTGTCGTCACGTATCATTTGGCATCATTTCCCCCAAATTGCATCGCGAAAAGATTCACTGAAAAAATTGCAGTATTTATTCCAGTAAAATACAACTCGCCGTATTCGGTGACTCAAAAAGGTGAATACGTGTACCTGAGGGAAGAATTTTCATTGGTTGTGAACGGATTTATTTTTCTTAATGTTTGGCTGCTCCAAAATGAAAAATTTCCCTACATAATTTCTCTGTTTTTTGTCCTCTATTAAAAAAAAAGAATATTGCAGTCGTCTAAGACCGTCTTCCTCCAAGAACTTTTGAGAACCCATGTCTGGATTTCGAGGATCATTTGAATTGGCGAAATGCTGTAACTCTGCTCATAAATATCAGCATCGGTTCAATGTTTCTACTCTTGTGCGATGTATCGAAATACCAATAAATCGAGAAGTTTGATATTCTTTCATCGATTACGGTAGAAAAAACTCCGCGGTTCATCAATCCGCGCCGGTCCACATTCACTTAGTTTATCTTGCATGGCCCCGATCTCCCTTACGTCATCACTTTTTCCTATAAAATGTGTTTCAACTGCAACTTACCGTCACGTATTTGGCACATCAAACTGCTATATCGTTTTATCCACGCATAGATTGAGGAACTAACGTTGTCATTGACTGGGGGTCCGAATGGCTACAAAATACAACTACGAGAAATGGACATCCTGGGCGCTAGCAACTTTACAGTAAATGATTTCAACCTTGGATCATCCTTTATAGCGCTCATCGAGATGCCAGCGCTTATTCTAGACGCACATTATTCTAGGTTTGAGACTTTCTTACTCCCTTTACCATCTTTCTTGACATCTAATGATAGCAACGGAATGATTGGAAATGAATTTTGTAAGATAAGTAAAATTTCATCGAAAAATAAATGGCGGTGCTTGCAGCTCAGGGATTTTGATTATCCTGCCTGCCAGCGGAAATGGTACCTTCCATGGTCGCTTCGACGGGGTCCGTGCCATCGTCAAAGGTACCGTCAGTACAAAGTACCAGAATGGTGGCACGTATCTCCACGTTGAAAAACTGGACCTCGATCTTGCAGTGAAGGATATCAGTATGAAAGTTTACAAGATCTTTAACAACAACAGAATTTTGAGTAAGTCAATTATTGCGATAGTATATTAATATGGTTTCTTTCATGTGGGATGAAAAAATTTCGCTCACGAAGATTTATATGGATGCGTGTCAAAGTGCAGGTGCAAAAGTGTAACTGGTGATATTTTTTTCAGCGGAAGCTATCAATCTTTTCCTGCGAGAGAACGGGCAGGAAGTACTCAAGGCTATGGAACCTCAGTTGAAAAAAGAGCTGTCAATACTTTTCTCTAGAATTGTTAACCAGCTACTACTTAATGTCCCTGTAGAATCATTTCTTAGTCCATGAGTTCCATGGAGAGTCGCTCTAAACTAAGCAGAACTAATCCAACTCGACCTTTCTTTTCGTAAAATAACGCCGAATTATATTTCGTAGCCGTAACTTGGCCAATAATTTCTTCCGATTGTAAGAAGACTGCTAGTTTCTTGCATCAACTTTCTATTTCACGTCACTTCCAGTCACCACAGTGAGTGAGATATTCACAATGAAAGTTGTTCTGTAGGTACTACATGTACGCCAAACCCGTAGAGTAATTTTCAATCAGAGAGTACGTATTACAAGGCTATTGGACATCTCAAGTGCTGCAGACATTAAAATTAGGCATTAATCAGTATTTTAATCATTAGTTTTTTTTTTTCGTTGATATGACTACTACTAAATGAAATCTAATTGATCATAGATCTAATTGTTCATTATTGTCAATTGGTGGGTTGCATATTAAACATATAATCATTTTATTTCGCACTTAAAACTGTACATGTACCTATACATATGTATATAACACACGTACATACATACATACACATATACGTATAATCTTGTACTACGTAATACATACATACGTGTAATTAACGCTTCCTATTTCCCAAGCTCGATAATTTATGCCATACAACAACGTAATGAGTACATAACTCGTTTGAAAAGGAGCTAGATTGAATAATGAAGTGATATTGCAAAGCCCCTTCAATCCGTGAAATAGGTGTTGGACCAATCGTGGCTTAAGTAACATTAAAGAATAGTCTGATCTCAACCCCTTCACCCCCAATGTATATGTTTGAAAAAATTATGCTAACTTTCTCTACTCTTCGTAAGGTTTTTCAAAAAAAAATTCGGTGTTCTAACTGAACTTTTGTTACGGTAACCCATTTAAATCCATCTTAAAAAGCACGTATAAATATTTCATAGTGAAATAATCGCGCTAACGTCAATTATAAATCGAAATCGTAGCACCGTCCTCAATTTGATCATCGTCAATCTTTTAGTCGATCATAATAGTTTGTCTTCAAATGAAATTTTCAGAAATCTACGTTTGCAAACTGGGTATATTGCGTAGTTATGTAATCCACACATTATGTGTGTAACCAGGAAGACATTCGCCAGACAAATTGCAGATTATCACTGATCGTAATGTTACACAATCTTCTCTCCTGAGTTAATGAGCATCTCAATTGCAAATTTAACGTAATTGATTTGGGAATTATGCATTAAATTCGAAAGTCAAATCCAAAATTACTTCTATGGTATCAAGATTAAGATTCAGAGTCTCTATAAAACCGTTAATCACACTATAAAAATTCGCGTTTCTAAGCCGGTTCGGCCCCTTGCCGAATGAGTTTAATCTGAGTAAAATTTTACTTTGCAAAGCGCGAATTTTTTCGCAGATGTCGCAGATATTTTTCGCAGAAACATTCATTCAGAAATTAAAGCTGAATACTAGACCCATTCAGTTTGTAAAATTTTAAAAAGATGCATGAAGACATTTTTTTTTAAATATCTACTCGCCTACTCTCATCAGATTCCGATCATTTCAGTTTAAATTTACGGCAATGAGGTAAACGAGGACCGCGGGGCCCCGTTTATCATTTATTTGCAATAGGAAAAAACTTTACAAAAAAATTTGACGATATTTTTAGTCTCATAAACTGATGAGCATGTCAGTCAAAAATTCTCCAAATATCTAAAAAGCGATATTCATCCATCGTTTACGTTGGGAAAACTGCTGACACGTTGTTTACAGAGCAAAAGAACGCAAATAAGACTATAGACAATGCTGTAAAGCATTTAAATTCGCTGTTAGTAATTATTACCTGCAGGCCAAACAAAATTACCCCATTGAGTAGAATAGGCCATTAAAATTACTCTTCACCGTTGATAACATGGCATTATCTCAGCTGCAGATTGCGTGGCTGGTAGAACAAACCGTAATCCACTACACTTAAAGCAACCCTTCGTCAGCACTGCTTCCATTGCTACTTTGTAATGAGTTATTGTTAGGCAACGAAGAAATTAGTGATCTCAAAACCTAATTACTGATGTCTGTACTAGAGCTTGAGATAAAAATCGGATTGGAAGGATTATAGTTATAGGTATAACGTAGTATTCAAATGTTTATGTGGTATTTTATTCGCTTATTTTATAACAAAACTTATCTTAGCTATTACTAAATAAAGAATAAGTACAAGTCTGTATAGGGGTTGAAAATTCAGCTACTAAACGTATAAACTAGAGATACATTACAAACGGAGGTATTTAAGGATGTGAACAGCGTCGTCTTGTCGATATTCAATGACTTTGGAAGTCGGATTGTTGAAACAAAATAATGAAAAAAATGTGAAAATTTTCATCACTCCTTCGACGACCAATATATTTCCAATATTAACACCTCAAGGCAAACATACAACACGCAATACCCTCGTCTCAGAGTTTGCTCAGAATTAAGCAAAGAGCTTGGAGTATGACAATTTTGAGAAGACGATGTTCGTGAACTCTGTCAACTGCTTGTCCCATTCAACAGCAGTAAAAGGTAACAATTCCCTGTAGAATAGTGGCCAATATTCGTTGATAAAGCTTCGGGCTGCGATATCTGTAAATTTATAAAATTTGATGAAATTTATAAGTTGAAAAATAAATAATTAGATGCTAACAGATTACGAGAAATAATTGTACAATCAACGATCTCTCCAGCCTTTCACAACGTGTATTACGCGACTGCATGTGAACGAATAAGGTTTGCGGTATACCTCTTGCGGTTCGGTATGCTAATTAGCTTAATTATTGTTTTAAGATTTTGAGAAGATATATTTATTTCGAATTTTTCTGTTCCCGGGGGCAAAGCTGTGATTTCTCGAAAATAAACGCAATTAAAGAAAGATCTGGTAATCGGTAAGGAACGTTAATTAAATAGTAGCTGGATTTGAGATGTCATAATTATTAGCCATCAACAGATTTCTATCTACCTAGATATACCTGTAAACGATTTGTTGAAGCTTTTGACTATTGATGATGTTTGCAGATGTTTCTTATTGACGGATAATTAATTCCATATACCATAAACAATATTTCTTATTATATGAAACTATATACAAACTTGACCTCTGAACGGTATAAATTATGAGAAGATAATTATACTTACTGATGCCTTCATTGCCGTTGAAGAGATCGTCAAAGTACACCTTCATCTTCTCGACTTCGGGTAGCATAAGGAAGTGCTCTATGACCCATCTGTCGTCTTCGATACGACCAGTGATGTCCCAGACGGTTTTGATGCCCTCCATGCTCACGTTGAAGAGACCTTTTAATTATAAACAGTACAACGATAATTTATGCTAGCTTAAAATAATTTTAGTCATTCTATATATGCGTATCCAAGCTTAATTTATATTGATTCAAAAATCAGGAACTTGGAAACGCAATTTCAGTGATATCTGATCACTATAATCACGTGTGGAATATCTGTCCCGTGGTTTTTAGGATTTGATAATAAGTAAGTATAATAATTACGAACCTTTTCCTCCGAATTTGAAGTCGTTGAGGCCACCCTCAGCCTTGTAGTCACCCTCGATGAAAATTTTAGGGAAAGCTACTTTAATTTCTAATCGTTGTCTATTTTCGGTGGTTGTCGATTGAACGGCTAAAACTCGAGCCCTCGATACTCCGTACGTATGTACGTTCCTCAGAGACAATTTACCGTTTACAAAGGCATTGCTGTACTCTACGTCTTGCGAAGCAGTGATATACGGATCCAACACAGGAATATCCAACTCAGCGATACCTGTGATAAGTTTTTTTCAAATTAACAATCTTCTATCGTAATATATTTATTTTAAACCGAAGTTGCCAGAGTTCGTAAATTTGACAAGTTTTCCGAAATTTGAATAAAAGTCTTTTTGAAAGAAAAACTTTTCTGTCATACTGATTGATCCATCTGACTTTCTTCTTCGGCATAAAAAGTACTTGCAGAAGATTAAACCAGTCCATAATTTATTAGAAAAAATTTTCAGCTGCAAAGTGCTATTTTTATACAAAAGTGGACTTCGAAACGAAGAAGTTGCATAGGCTGGTTTTCTATTTTCGAGCTCGGAAATACCGGAAGATAATTTTTGAAATTTGGCAGCATATCTCGGTCATTCTGAACGTACCTTTGGAAAATTTGGGAATTGCGTCTTGAATCGCTACCTTGAGACATTCGTCGTGATTCTCTAATCCTCTGTTGCATATTTTCAGGTTTCTCGCTGAAATCGTAATAAAAAAGTTTATTTACTATAGCAAATTGCAAATTAACGGTGAGCTCAAAATTTACGTAACAAAAACCTGTAAGTATATCCGTCGCAATAAACAGTGACATTTAAAACATGAAACGCAAATATGTCAGGATGATTAATCAACTACCTACTTCCAGTCTAGAAGATAAATTTCTGGTAGCTTTTAACTCCACGCAGAAGGCCGATCGCTTACAATATTCAAGTGAACTTTGGCACCACGAATTAAGACTTTGTACCCAACTACATTTTCAGGTTATATTTAATTCCGAAACCTGTTTTTCAAATCCGGTTGATATACCTGGACCCACCTAATTCATAATCAAAATGGAATTAAACGATTGTATACAGCGTTTGAAAATTTATCAGTCAGTTAGTCGCTCAATATGTTTGAAAAATTAGAGAAATCTAGATATGTAATTGCGATAGCTGCAAGGCCACTGCAGGACTAACAAAAGTTACAAGGTTTACCCAAAGTTAACAATAAATTTTTCCCATTTTTTATAAAAATGATTTGGAGAGTAAAAAATTGAAACAAAGTAGCCAATTATATGATAAATTCAATCAAACTTATTCGAACAGAACCGGAAGGACTATACGTAGCTATAGTGATTACGAAGCAATTTGAACAGACCCATAATCACACGCACAGGTACGTAAAGTCATAAAACTGTCGAATGTAGCCCGAAGTAGAATGCCGCATTGGGGAGAATGGAGGGATTTTCCATCTTTATTACCGATTCAATAACTGCGATGAAATCTTTGTTAATCCATATATGGAATGTTGTATAATCTGGTAAATCAATGCGACCTCGATGTTATTAATCGATGTGCAAATCTAACCCTGATCTAAATTATCATAACGCTTCGTTTACCCCAAACGAGCACAATCCCATAATCTCGATTAATTAACATATTGAACTTCGTGTTCAAACACCTAATTATGTTTTTGATATCCTCATACAACTTTAAGCGGTCAAGGCGACCATCTGAGTTTTCATGGTAAGGTCATTCATAAAATTAATACAGACATTGTAAAAAGTGGTTCCTAACTGCGTCTGTTTTGGTTTGCTTTTTACAAGCTGTTCTTTGAAAGCAAATTTTTTCAACTGCTCTGGTTTACTTGATCGAACCGACTTTCTCGGTAATACGTATAGCCGGTGGCATTTTTACATGTGACAATCCTGAACATGCGAAAAGAACAAAAACTACCCTCAGTAATCTGGGTAAGCCTTATTTGCAGTGGATAATCTACAAATCCAGTTTTGGTCTTGAGATTTTTTTTCTATTAATGTAAAAAAATTTCCGAACGATAGTGTTCGTTTGAAATGAATTTAGCGTTTGTCGATTGCAAATATGGTATTAAATGATAACGACGTTATGTTTGTTATATGAATTCAGTACAGCTTAGTTTTGGAAATTCGGAGTACTCCAAAATGCATTTATTTCTCAGTCAAAGTTTATTTCACATCAAAAAAAAAAATTTTTCTTCGAAAACTTGTGTCGTAAGGTTTTAGGCACATCGTTGTTCCGATCAAGGTCGTTAAGGGCTCATTTTGTTCAGCAAAGTAATCCTCATCGTATGGACGAGGGATTTTTTTTACAATTTCGTTTTCGCCAAGTTATTTGCAAATTAGTAGCCTAAATATTGGAACTTTTTGATAATTGGCCGTAACTTTTCACATGATTTTTTTTTCACCAATCCCTACGTTAATACGATGTAGAATTACTGTCTGAAGAAAGCAAGACCTTGAGAGGTTGAATTGGACCAACGATGTGCCTGAAACCTTACGACAAAGTTTTTCGAATAAAATTTTTTTTCGATGTGAAATAAACTTTGGTTGACAAAAAAATAAATTTTGGAGTACTCCAAATTTTCCAAACCAAGCTGTACTGGTACCCTTAAAAGTTCTCAAATTATTTTAGACATATCTATCGTTAATAATCGAGTATAATTTTTCGCACGGAAATTATCAATGAAAGATGCCCGATTTTTATATAATAATCACTGACTCAAATACGATAAGAGTATAGAATGATAATAAATTCAAACCGTACGTATTTCAACTTCTTCGGCTGCCACAGCTACGGATAAAACCGCGCAGAAAATAACTGCTATACGCTTCATTGCTAGGTTTGAAAATTACTGTTCGAGAGAATTTCAACATTCACTTTATATAGTATCGCGCCAAGGACTTTGAAAACCAGCGTAGCAAGATTACTTGTTGTTCAGACCTAACGCGTATTTTACTGAATCCTTCCTAGTGTGCGGGTCCACGCTATAATTATATACCTACTTACACGCTCGCGTTTATTCGTCGGGTCATGTTGAAAGTATTGGTAGAACGTGAAAATGTAATAAAAACAAGAACAAATTACAACTTCTTGACTTACAGGGATCTATTCCTTCCTAAAATGATATCTAAACCAAAATCTGCGGTATAACGATCTACGTGTAATCTACTGCGCGTACAATTTCACGCAAATTAAACATCTCCTCGCTCATAGAACTGAGATTACAACCACGGAGGTTGAAGGTACGAAAATCGAGGTCTTACTATTGAATCTACAGTCGATCATCTCTTTTTAGATCATATCAAAGATTGAGAGATTTCAGTTGAGTGTCTTCAGATATAAAATGCTTACGATTAGCATTAGTCTCGAAGGAGAGAATATCTTACAGACGGGTAAAAACTGTCAAATTTTTTACGCGTTACCTTTTATAGTTCAAATTTTTGATTCTCCATTAGCTGTGGATCTATATATTCATCGTTATAGGTATATCGTATAACTTTCATTTATAAATTAAATCTCTGTACGCCCGTCTCTATACAGTAATGGTAGAGAAGAATATAAGAGAAACTGGTTTAGCGAGTTTTTACAATACCATTAAACCAGGACGGCGCTCTATTCGAATCACGAATATACAATCATCCTGATTTCATATACATCACATATTAGAAATACGAAACTGGGTATAGATACCCGATAAATTTGAATGTCACTGAAAATAATCGTGTCTATGGTAGTTTTTTCCCTCTAGGAACGTCATACTAAAATTTATCCTCCACTTTGACGACACTACCTTGTAATCTTTACTCAAGGTCGAACGTTTAATAAATTTTGATGACCCACATATTAATTCTTGTCAAGTAATATCTATGATTTGACTGACCAACAAAACTATGATATCGTACACAGCGTTCAAAAGGTCTAAATAAAACAAGTTTAAATATTGAGAGCATATCTGTGCCCACCTATGGCGCAAAGTATTCTTCAACTTCTGTCATTTATCTAGTTGTTTGAAACCATATCATCAACAGTGAGTTCTAATTTTGCCATTGAACTTACGCGCTCATCGTCAAACTTATAATTGTGTATTAAAAAGATATTAAAAACGTATTAAAAATATATTCTTATCGTACAAACTTTGATAATGGTGATATGTAAAATTGAAAACAAGTTTCCTATGTAGAAAGTTCGTAGATTTATTGCGCAGCTTGCAAAGGCGCAGTCTATTCAGGTACAAGTTTCACTATAGATATCATCATGGAATTACGTCTGGCGTACGTGCACCCTTTGGGGTAAATCTTAACCCTTCATTATCCAATTCATGAATTGTTCGATGGCCATTTCAGTTCGACGTATAATTCATTTTGTAAATTCCGAATATCGCATGTTCTTCAGTTTCATGCTGCAGCAAAAATTGTCAGAAAAATCTTATCGAATGCTAAACCACATTCTGAAATTTATACTGGTGCGTAGTAAATATACATTCATTCTGTGAGACAACAATTTTTTTCCTACAATTAAACACTATTATTGCTATCATAAAACTCGCAGGTAATTTTGATGAAGAATCGTGTTACCCTAGATGAGTCTATCACCTTCGACGTCAATTAACACTAAATATTTGACCACTATAGTGTTTTTTTCCTAAATGCCTATATCTCACGTCCTTGAAACAATTTTTTTATACAATTACACAAGGTAAGTAGCTGAAGCGATGTATCTGATTGTAAGTCTAGTCTAGAATACGGCGCTAATGAAACAGTTTTCTTGATAAAGCGGTTGTCCATGATCCCGCAGTGTCAGCCTCGTGCTGACGTTGTATGTGCCCTTGAGAATAAAAGAAGTTCAAGTAATTTTTGACAAAGTTGACTGAAGCCACCTTTATCCTCAGGGACTCACATATTTATTTATATTTTATGAAATTGCAAGCATTAATTACTTCAAATACATATAATGTCCAATATTAATTTTGCTCTATAGACTCATCGTCACGCTGATGAGCCTAAAGTAATCAGAAATCGAAATTTCAATAGGAAACCAGTTTACCTAAACCAGAAAATTCTTGCAGGCACATAAATGCGTGTTTGAAGTGATGTTTCAAATACAAAGATAATTCAGGGGACGTCGCAACAGCAACAAGGCATTGCAGAAGGAATTATAGAAAAAAATTAATAACAAGAATTGATTACCGGAGTTTAGGATTCAGAATGGCATGTTAATCAATAAAAGATACTGCCAAGTGATGTCAGCAACAATAACAGGTTTATATATATTTCCAATCTAAGTATAATAGAGATACTAGGAATGTGATTAGATCAGAACAAGAATTATACAGCACCTGTTTTCCAACATGATCAATTAATTTTTTTTTCGTTCTTGATTGTAGAACGGACGACGTAATGCTTATACTTATGACTTCTGGCGCTCCTCTAATATCTTTATTTTTAAACACAGCAATTAGGAGCAGTCAAGGAGTTATTTGTCGCTATATTAATGATTAGAAATAATAAAATTGCAGGGTAGCAATTAACATGGGTGGCGCGAACGGGGTAAAGACGCGCGCCTTATTATACGCAACCCGTATGCCAGTTTTGTAATTCAGCAGTTTGATGTAGATAATCATCAAAAAATCAAATACACGAATATTAAGCATTTAATCTTTGCAGGATATTGAACCCATGCTCATATACCAATCATTTGCATATGCTTTACATACTTTTGTATCAGTGTAGCCATGATCTCTGCGGTTTTATGCTTAAATCGACGTGTCGTATCTTTTATACGATTCAAGTAACCCCGCGGTTTCACGTTCCCAATATTACGCCCTCATGGCGATGGTTAGGAACCATGTTGAGAGATTCGAAATGTCGATAAGGTAGAAGTTCCCGCTTAGTGCTGCCGTGCGTGAGATCATGATCCGTCGACTAACTAACGGAGGCTGCACGGTAGCGTCCTCTACGGATTGCACTTACTTTCTCCAACTAAGAAACCATTGATGACGTCGTTCACTTTGGTCTGTCAGGCGAACGAACGAACGAACAGCTGATTAACGTTTTCACGTGGGCAATCAGTTGTGAGCTACAATGGAGGATTTATCAGCAGAAGACTTGGCGATTCCGCCAAAAAAGTACGAATGTAAGATCATAGTAACAGTTTAGAATCATCCTGTTTAGTAATATCAATAAACCGTGATTTTTAGTTTATTATAAAACGAAATAGTTCCCTCGCAGTTGTGAACTCGGTGCAAGATATGGCGCGAAAGTAGTGTAGTTTATAAAAACTGTTCCCTGACGGTACGTATTTGGTCGTGAAAATACAAACAGTCGCGAATGCAATGGGTTTTATGCTTCGGAATGCTTTCAAATTAGGAATTGTTATTAATATCACGACCTCTTTGATTGCCAATTGTTCGGTTTAAAATTCAAATTTCAGTCCGAGTAATTGTTTCCAATTGTTGCGTAAGAAAATGCAAAAGTTCGGAGGCGTATATTCCGAAAACTTGATCGTATCGCGGTAATTATATCTTCTAACATTTTACTGTTTCAGATTTAGACCACACGGCCGACGTCCAGTAAGTATATTATGAAAAAATAAAAACTCTATCGAGTATATTTTATTACACCTATTTTCGTATCCGTAACATCTATTTTAATTCAATCTGGAATATACCCATATTATCGATAACGATTCTGGGCTGATTAAAAAAATGATCCAAAATTCGTAACGTATATGCACAGCAGTTCCTTATTTGATGTTGTTTCCGGCTATGTTTGCGTTCTGAAAAGACGCAGAGTCATATGAAAGACTACGTCATCGATACAAATAGAAATTTCCTAAAAATCGTACGATAGCTACTCGTCATTCGTAACTAGAAAAAATAATAAAATAACATCTTTAATTCATTGTAATTAACATGATCAAATCCCGCCTCAACGTCGCCCTAGAATAAATTCGATTATCAACTGCGTGAAAAATGATTGGTAGCAAATATATTTTGTCTTTTACACTTAAACTGCGGGTCAATTACGCGGCAGTAAAGAAATGGAGACGAACAAGAAAAGAAAAAAAAAAAAACGAAAACAATGTTCGTCTTTTGTAGATTGCATGCGTGGGGGGACAGCCTACAAGAGGCATTCGAACAATGCGCAATGGCTATGTTCGGGTACATGACGGATTTGGAACGTGTTGAAATGAAGGTGGTCCACCACGTGGAAGCCGAGGGACACGACCTCCTCAGCCTACTCTTTCATTTCTTGGACGAACTACTTTTTATGTTCAGCGCAGAGCCCTTTATCATTGCTAGGGTGCGTCCACCCCGTCTACTAAGAATTTAGACAGAAACTACCGGCTTTCGAAAGTATCACATAATAAAAATTTCCCATTAACCTTGAGGCAACATAGTTGTCTTCGGACGTGATCCCAGCCGGTAAAAGGCAAAGGATCTCTCTCAGATAAATGGCCAAAGAATGTAAACACGTATGTACCTACGCTTCCGCCTCGTAAATTAACGAATGAATACCATTTCATTGTTCAAATATCGCGCGGTACGGTATAAACCGCTATTCATTAGTATAGCCGGGCTTATATCGAGACTTGACGACGTTACAGGAAAGAAACAATGACACACCCTGTATGCAGTCGATTCGAGCCGTTATATTTGAGTATACTCGAAATTGTATAACATGTGTCTCCACTTTACGTCACACATGACGCCGCTTCTCGCGTACGCGTTATACGTTGGCTGGTAGTTTAAATTCAGAAGTAAAATAACGATCAAGACTAAAAACTTGGGTACAAAATAACATCTGTCCGATGTTTTTTTTTTTTTTTTTTTCTTAACAAATTTATATTTTTTGTTCAAAGAAAAAAAAAATTGGAATTAATTGCAATTATAATATTCTTTTCTTTTTTTATTTTCATTAGAAAGTGAAAATCACGGAAATGGATCACGAGAACTTCAAGATCAAGGCAACTGCATTGGGAGAAGAATTTACTTTGGGAAAACATCCTCAGGGAACAGAAGTTAAGGCCATCACCTACTCAGCAATGCAAATATTCGATCGTCCGGATAGCGAGAGACCAGAAGTATTCGTGATCATCGATATTTAATACTCTATACTATACGAGAGCTACTTTTCTGACGCCTTGCATCGTTGAGGCATTTTAGACCCTTGGGCTTGGGAAATACTTTAATTTCGAGGGAGGGAGAGCCACCTCTCCTCCTCCAGGCCTTTTGTAGAACGTAGGGTTCGAATAAATACGTTACGAAAGAAACACCGGGCCCCCTTCTTAGCCTCAACGTGCAGGGCCGTCTCAAGATACACGCGGACCTCCCTCCTATCCTTTCATCAATTCTCCCTCCCACATTGCTAACCACAAATATATATTTTTATTTTCGAATCGCTTATCTTATATCTTTAGATCCATTTGTTGTATTTTTCCATATCTGTATTTACTTCGTCGAATTTTTCAATGCGGTTTTACAGGTGAATGCGATGTGAATATGAAAATACCTGTGATTAAAGTTAAGATTGTAATATACACGAGCGGAAATACCGTTCTCTTATTTTGAAAAATATTGTACCACATTTTGTACATCATATGATATAATCTATCATACTTTTTCAATATTACCATACGATAATATTAATCATTGAATGATTGTTTTTAAGTAAACTTTTACGCAAATAAGAAAAATTTCATCTATCAACCCCCAAGTCCGTTCTCTTCATAGAATAACAAGCGGCGAGTGAGCCCTGCAGTATTATTATAACATACATTATTATAACATACAACGAAGGGTCATAAGCATCAGTTGATGTTACCATACAGGAACGATACTCGTATTCGTATGCACGCATGCGTTCAAGATCGAGGAAGTATTCATCTCTCACTTAAATATAAATACAAATATATGGTATGTGAGACCGTTTATCATAAACGCGTGGTATTTGTTTTCAATCTTCTATACGTCCGGTGCAAGAGCAAGATTTACAGACTCTGACGATAAAACAGTTGTATATTTGTTCGTATAATCTACCGGTTGTACCAAATTTGAAAAAAAAAAATCAATTATTGGATTGCAAATGAATCCGAAAGGATTGTGACAACGGGGTCATATTATATACTTTATTTTGTTCGGAGCCCCATGAAGACGCTTAAAAATAGCATGATAGCAGACGGTCCTGACGTTATACCATCCCTACCCTCGAAAGAAGCAGCAGTAAACTGCTTGGTAGTTGGGCAAAGGGACTGAGATCGAATACGTGATATATCCTTCTGTGCTACGAAAGCCCATAGACAAAACTGTACATTCGTAAATATAAGTGGCACAAAATTAAATAATTTCCGAGGCGATAAACCTCGTTTGTTTCTTGTTAATTTTTTTTTAATCATTTTATTTTTTTATTTTCTTTTTTATCTCGTTCGTCCGTTGCGTATCTCTCTATGGGGGGGAATCGAGTGCCAACTTAACGTTAAAACTTAGAAATAACTCGCCGGTTAACCCTTCGGAAAGGGTGACCGATCCAAATGGGTAACGCCTTAGAGAGTGAAGTTATTAGTGGTGCAATATTAAACTGGTAATAAGGAAATAATATAGCGTTTATTCCCCCAATTAGAAGGGATATTGTCAGGGGCTGTTGGCAACAAAGATTGCGGGAAATACGAGTTGGTGTTTTGGCGCGCATTCGCTTTCTCCTCGGCCAGCAGATGGCCCTTGCCGACACACACACACGCGTCCGTCTAGTCTCCTAGCTTAGCCAGTTGCCAGCGCGACCCAGCTCACGAGCCGGCCTCGTGTGCGGACCTGAATAATAATTATTATCTTGCCATCCGTTAGAGTAAATATGATCCTCGTAGGCTCGTATTAAAGCTCATTGTATCCCGCGGATCCCGGTATTTTTTTAGCCGATATCTAGCAACGTGTTCAAAAGTTACAGGGAAAATTCTAGGGCCGTGTGCTTGGTAGAAAATGGATACCGCTCGAATGCGGTAGAGACAGAGTCTGGCCGCGAGCCCGTACGACTTTAGATATCCTTCGAGCATTAAAGCGTATCGTTATTTTTGATTTTTATTTAATAAACGTACGCTCAACGCCACGTTACATGAAAATGACTCTAACAAAAGGTCGTTAATATTAAAACGTCTATCCGGAAGAAGACATTCTCAAAATACACACGTCTCCGGAACCAAGTAAGTAAAAATTTTCTCACACTGTCTTTTACCTATCCCTTTTTCGTAGTTGTTTAATATTTGTCCTAGGCAGTCTAAGTCATCTTGAAACAATACATAATACTACGAGGTGAATAACCGAGACAAAACAACGAATAATACGTTACAATTTAACCGTATAAATATGCTTGGTAGAGAAAAAAAAAATTACACGAGCAGCCGCCCTTTAATACGTGTCGTCGAAAAGTCCTCGCCACATTACCGTACAAATTTAAAGAATTCCAGATCAATTTACAGGCTCTTTAAACCCCTGGATTTATCACCCTGCATTTTAACTGTTTTAGATTTTAATTGAAATTAAATTATTTCGCGAGGGTAACACCCAACCATCATGTTATACCTGTTCATGGATCAGGATGTAATACGTTACAATTTATCGTTAACATTATCATTATTATTCAAATTCAGACAATATTTTTACAGTTATATTGTACCTATATTTTGGAAGTTTAGATAAATTTATCAGTGATTCTCACATTGAAAAACAATTGACAATCTCAATTCATCATTTATTTAGAATTTCGTCGTATTTAGACTCCTCCAACAAGTCCCTTGATCTGCAAGGGATGATGTTATAATACTCAGTTTTTCTTTATACAGCGGCTGAAATTTTACAATGCC
The DNA here is from genome assembly GCA_949628255.1 of Macrophya alboannulata. NCBI lineage: Eukaryota > Metazoa > Arthropoda > Insecta > Hymenoptera > Tenthredinidae > Macrophya > Macrophya alboannulata. The sequence goes on from OX451208.1 coordinate 13,987,288, forward strand.
TCGTGTTAGGAGACAAGTGGTCCTCGAAGACCCAGCTGGGTCTGTCACACCCGACATGGCCCACACCAAACTAGGTAAGAAAATTAACGTTTGTTTTCTTGCTCCCACATTTTTAGATTCCATAGATTTTTATATATTACCTTAAAGAAAGGACACGTCAATACTTTATACTCCCAATAAACCTACGTCGTAACTAATCTCAACTATAACCAGACTTTAACAAAGATTTACAACAGCTGGAACAAGATCCAAGCTCCGTTGGAATTGTTTTGATTATTTCGCTTCTATTTTTTTCACTAAACTTTTTATAAATTTAGGAACTAATTGTAACAGTTTGGTTTTAATTCGAATCTGTGCTCAAGATCAATAATCTGTTTTTAAAAATCTAATGCGAACAAGGTTTTTAACAGGCTAGGATTAAATTATAATTGAGTTCCGAGCAGGAGGATGATGTGAGCTCAATTGGCTGTGTATAATTTTCGAATAAGCTTATTGTTAAGAAATTTTAGTCGAATCAATTTTCCTTGTAACACTCAGTGAAGTCAGAGCCGTTATTTATCGACGAGGGGTCTATGGACGAAGTTCAAACGCAAAGGATAGCTGAAGAGACCCCGAGTCCCCATCTCCAGGATCACCAGTATGGTCAAACACCTAGTTATCAAATATCAAGAAGACCCCCACAGCCACCACCACGTGCAGAGGTAATGCGATTATCAAATTGCATCAATTTTTGTTGTGAAAAAATTTTTTTTACCAAGATCTTACTGTTCAAACATTTTCTTAACATTTTTCTATCAAATCTTCAAGGAACACGATCGTCTGATGTTTTCTTAACCAGATAAAAAATTATCCTAGTTATATTTTCTTGGTTTATTTACAAACTAACAAGATTTCATCCAAAATTAATAACTTTGCGAATTATATTTCCATCGAACTACCTTCGTTGCTCCACTTATTTTTGAAGATCGAATATTTCCTAACAAGGACTACTTGTCTATATGTCCTAACAATTTTTTTTTTCTTCACTTATAACTTTTTACCAATGTTATTTTAAGTTGGACATAAAACCGACTTCAGAAACTTTTTAGCTTTATGATTTTTATATCTATTTTCAATACGTTGGAACTTATGTATGTCTTGATATGATTTTCACATAATTACCTATTCCATGTCAAGCTGACTTCCAACATTTGGAACATGTCTGCCATTTTGTCACTTGCATTAGTATGCTTTTACAGGACAGAAAATAGCTGACTATTTACTTCTACCACGCCTTTCTAACTTCGAATTAATAATGAACATCTATCAAACAAATTTTATGTGGTTTATCCTGGTAAACTTCCCTTTTTTTTTTTTTTTTTTTCAAATTTTCAAATATTTTTTGATTCACTGATGCCAATAACATTATTAACAGATTAATCTTCGCAATCATACTACAGAGGCAAGAAAATTTGTCTTTTGCAATAAGCTGCATAATAACATCCCCAAAATTCTAAAAACTCAATTTATAGTAACAGTTCCTGAAAATTAAAATTTTCTACATACTTAAGCTAGCAGTGTCTTACTAGGCAGATCACTCTCTAACAAATTTAACTCATTGCTCAAAAAAGTTCGAGTTCAACAGATCTTTTATCAACGAAATTTTAATATTTTGATTATTCATCAACGAGCTTTAAGTTCCTGAATCCTGAGGCTGGTGACTGTAGCTGAAAATACAGCTCTGTCTTTAGATTTCATGACCAACTTGAGCCATCGTCATTAATTGTTGAAGTAGTATTAGCATTGCACTTTGGTACAAATAGATACAAGTGTGATTAGTTCATTTTCCTCACAGATTTCAGTCCAAGCAGTTAAAAGAAGACTCAACTTAGAAGTTGGTTCTACAGGAACGAGTCAATCTGCTTTTAAGACTCCACGTGGAAAGCGCCGACGATCTGGTTCTAATTCATTAACTGGACATACGCCGACGAAAAGTGAGTCATTTCATTTCACCGAAACGCATTCACCAGCTTTATGTTTCCTTACAGCTTATTAAATTGGCGATGATAACATTTCTTATGACTTGAATCAAGCCATAGGCATACAATGTGTTTTTATATTTGATGCTATTACTGTACAATGCGATGGTCTTTTGATGAAGAACACTAAACATAGTTATAATTTAATTTTTTACAACTTGCAGATAAGACTGTTGAAAGGACAAGATACGATACATCTTTGAGTTTGTTAACTAAGAAATTTATACACTTGGTAGAAAACAGTCGTGACGGTGTAGTGGACTTGAATGTCGCTTCTGAAAAATTGGAGGTGCAAAAGCGTCGTATATATGATATCACGAATGTATTAGAAGGAATCGGTATACTGGAGAAAAAGAGCAAAAACAATATTCAATGGAAGTAAGTCTGAGGCTGAACTAGTTCAGATTATTCTCACAAATAAGACGTGTTCTTTTTCAAGTTTAAAGAATATTAAATGCTGAATTTTATTTTATAGTCCACCACATTTATTGAATTTTGAAGACTTGGTAATTTTTAAACGTCAAAATTGTAGGGGTGGTCAACTGCCGGGTGAACAGCTCGACGTAGTTGATCTGAGAAGAGAAGTCGCCGACTTAGAAGCTAAAGAAAACACATTGGATCGCCTGATACATGGGGCTGAAAAAAATTTGCGTGAATTATGCGCTGACAGACAGTATGCCTATGTAACTTACCACGATTTGCGTTCGGTTACTGCTTATCGAGAACAAGCAATTATGGCGGTGAAAGCACCACCCGAGGCCACCCTCCATGTGCCACAGCCGATCAGTGCGTTTGGGGAACCAAGGGTGATTTTAAATTTGCATATTAAGACTAATAAACAAAGTTCATTCGAACGAGGGAATAATATTTCATTTTCACATTATTTTGATGACCTTAAATCTGTTTATGATAAAATGTTTGTTTATACTTTTTTTTTTCCTACAATTATAAAGATAGTGACGCCGCTTCGGTTTTAATACTGATAAACGGGCTTGCTGAATTTTTTTGTTTCAGCTCCAAATGTATATGAGGTCTTCACACGGTGAAATCGAAGTGTTCTTATGCCCGGATGACCCGGGCTTGAAGGTCTCGAATAGTCCTAGCCGTCCAACGACGAATCCTCGACCAAAAATTCCTGAAATGCCCTGTCTGCCTCCCGAACTGCTGCATATTGAATCTATACCCTCCTCCACAACCAGCAGAACCAGCACAACCAGAAATCCTCCTTCTCCTACGCCTACCACTTCCACAGGCCTCAGGGATGCGCTTCTGTGCGAATCTGATGATTTCGGTCCAATGGGAGGTGGCAGATTCCAACTACAAACAGAAGATCAGAATGCTGCACCAGGTATGATTTATCATACTTGTAGCTGCTCCATATGACATATGCTTTTATTTTTTCAATGAAATCTATCATTTCTTTTAAGTAGTCAAGAAAAAATTTCAGCTTTGGTAACTTTAGAAACAATATTTTTGTTTCTAAAGTCGAGTATAACTTCAATTAGCTTGCAAATAGATAACGCTTCTGATTGTACATACATATATACTTACAAAATTTCAATTTATCTTCTGAACTCACATACATTGTATAATTATGCAAACATACAGGGCATCTGCTTTATAAATTCTGTTTTCAATTCTTTAATTTTTATAAGCATGAAATAATTCTTTTTTTTTTTTTCTTTTTTTTCCGATTCTTTTTTTCTTTTACCAAAAATCAACTATGACACAACAGAGTCAACATTTTTTTTTCTACATTCAAATTTTAATTCTAAGTTCTCTTATTTGAAAAGTTCCTATTTTTAATTTATCTCGAAAACTATCTAATTTTCTTTGTTTTTAGATATTGTTAGAAAAATACAAATGTAAATAATTAATATACTTAGCAATGGGACCATGGGCTCTGCACAAAGACAAGTCATCTAATTTAGCTTTGATTTATGCTTTTGTGGTCGATGCTTAATTTTGTATTCAAATTCAGGGTTGTAACAAGTATTATTTTTATGCAATCATTTGAACTACTTCAACTATTTGCTTATTGTAGAACATTTACATGGTATGTGGCGATAGATTCTTATGGGATTTGCATTCAACGGAAATTGACTTACATTTTTGTAACTCTAGCATGGTTTTTTCAGGCACCCCTGTTATTTCTTTTTTCCTAATTTTTTTCTTATTCTATTCGGCATGAGATTTTATCACAATATTGTTTTTTTTTTTTTCTCTTTTCTTCCTACTACTATTGTATGATTTTATTTCTTATTCTTTAATAAATACTGTTATTAAACATTCGTTGGGTGTCTTTGTATTATTTGAGAACTGATCAAGGTATGTATATTGGCGCTGAAAAAACAAATCTAGTTTACGGAAGTACAACACACTCTGCCCATTTTTACCAGGATTCTCAGGCACTACTCTAAATAATGTGAAGATATACATTCACAACAGTGTAGTTAACATTACGTACTAAAAAACCATGAGTGCCACGTAAATATCTCTTGAAAATGCTGATTGTTTTTAATTTCCATGCAATATCTTACTTTTAAACTTTCATTTTTCATTTTTCGTTTTTTGTTTCTTGTTTTTTTTTTCTATGTGTTTTTTGTACAATTTTGTATTCAGATTTCATACATATAAACAAAATTATCATATTTAATGCCTTTGGAGATTGCTTAAATGGAATAAGATCATCCGCTGTTCTAGATACCTCTTGAAATTGAAAGAAAAAAAAAAAAAAAAATAGACAATCCGAATACCATTTGAAATGCAAGAATAAGGTAGCTGAGAAAAACGTTAACTATAATAATAAATTAGCGAGGTAAATAAGATTGAAAGTCTGAGAAAGCATCAAAAGCACAAATCCCGAAATCACGTTATCTATTATGGTCAACATTTTACTTAGCTACCCTCGTTGAACTGGCAGCTGATGATAGCCGCTCCCTGTTGGAGCTCTGGCTGTGACTTGTGTGTTATTTGAATGAAAGTCACATCACAGGCTGAGTTCTAGTTAGGTAACGGTTTTGAGCAGCAAATTATATCATAAAAAGGTACGTTTATGAAATATTCTTGCATTTTATGGATTCTTATGGTAATATTTACCCCATGCCCGTCAAAGACGAGTTACCAATTGAAATTCAATCATCTGTTTCCAGATTCTGAAACACTATATTCCTTTTCTCTATTTTAATCAGCCAAGAGTTTTAATATTTCAAGATCATTGTTAAACTTTGTTAAATCGAAGAGAGTCTGAAAGCATTGATTTACATAGGATCATAGCTCATCCTTATTTAGATTGCGAATTAAGGGCGTTTTTTTTTTCTATGGGGGATTTTATTCTGCAGGAATCAGTTGTTCGATAACGATTATGAAGATGGTATCATTGAGTCTCACATTGCTTAGATATGGCATTATTACCTATTTAAATTTTTATTGAAACTACAACATTTGTTAGGATTAATGGAGAATAGGGCACTGCCTGACCCAATTGGTTTCTACTTCCATAGAAACAGCTTTAGTGCATGAACACAATTCATATAATAAGCGTTTAATCATGGATATTAACATCACACTGCTTTTAATGGCTAATGCCCTGGTTATGGTGTACACACAGTCTTAGTATGTACAGTTGATTACTCTTGACTATACTGTGCTAATGTATAGACAAGTGACTCAATATGAGTGTAATACATTTTTAGCTAGTAAGATAATGGTACTTATTTCGAATAAATGAAAATATGAGGATTTCAATTCGAATCCAGGAAAATTGTTAATCAAATAATTATTTTCACAAAAATCTTGGTGACCCATGGACACTATCAATGGGCTGAAATTGAAAAAAAAAAAAAAACCTTGCGTCGAATAAGTTTATTGAATTAAACATGCGGCAGCTTGGGTGTGGATTTGGTATATATTTCGAAATTTGGTTGATTGTTTCAGATGTGAGCATGCTTGACTTTGATGAACCATTGCTCTCGCTGGAACCACCTCTCTCAGAGAACGACTACTCGTTTTCGTTAGACACAGAAGAGGGCTTGTCAGATCTCTTCGATTTCCAGTTCTAGGAACGCCATTATGATTACAGTTTTTTATTCTGGGTTCGTCTCCGAGTCAAACTTAGAAGTTACAAATATAACTCTGTACCTGAAACCCGTGGAGCTCTAACTCCACCTTAGGCCAATCATGAGTTATCTCTACCTCGAAAATGAACATCAAAACTTTATACTTAGAAATAAAAATGACCATCTCAGGTTTTATACAGATCATAAGTCGTACGCCTTGAATAGGACGCATGTTAGAAACAATTTATAGAAGAATCCCCCATTTATATGGATCGCATGAAAATTCTGATTGATGCTCATTATCATAAAGCACCAACAACGAAAATCAGAGTATGTTCAATAATGATAAAAATACTAAAATACCAGTAGAGACATTCATTTTTCAATTGGCTTCCTTTGGTAAGAGAGTTAAATCTGAATAGTGGAATTAGACCTCTGTGGCTCTCCGTTACAGAACTGAAAGTTCAGTAGGAGGATGCAAGGGAATATACATATATGCATAATATATGCGTGTTATATATGCATGGCGGAAGAAAAGTCGGGTTTAATGATGATAAAAAATAAATAAAAAAAATCCGGAATGAATCGACTGTGCTAATTTTTTTATTTGCAAGAAAATCTTTCTCCTATAACACGCTCATTGTTAGTTTAACGTCAAGTTTGCTTTTTATTTAAATTCTTTTTTTTCTTTTTGTACAGAATATTGACGACGTTCCATTTGAAAAATTATTGAGCGTTGTATTTTATATTTCATGTTATTTTGAATGTTTCGAATATTTTTTCAGTTTTAAAGAGTCTGTGTTTGTTTTATACGTACTTTATTTTATTTTATTTTTATTTTTCATTATTATTATTATTATTATTATTTTTTTTTTTTTGTTGAACAAACAAAATGTTTATCGTATCATCTCTCTACACGTTTATTGTGTACATCTGTATTATAGTACGTTCATAGATTGGATAAAAGGAATTTTTTTTTTATTTTTTATTTTATTTTACGCATGCTTGTTGTAAAGCGGCTACACTATATCAAGTATTGTTCACAGTAAAATTATATTTAAATACTTATCTTACCTTAAATAATTTGCATTACCTAAATTCTGCAATTATTTCACTTCCCTTTGTGTAAATTAGAAAAAGAAATTGAAAAAAACCAACAAAAAAAGGAAAAAATACAATGTCGATTAAATACAAAATATTTGATATATCCTCACTGTAAATGTACTATTATCTGCAGTTTACCTGTTACCCCGTTAGGTATCTGTAATCAATGGAGACGGACTCGTGCATCGTACAACAAATCCCCCCCTAGGTTATTATCACATGTAAACGCATATTTAATATTATTATTATTATTATTATTAATATTATTATTATATCATATAAGATATTACCAGGATATCGTACTATTCTGGACCCAAATAAGAAGCTTGTAAAGTAGATGTTTCTGTATTGGTACGCTGAGTGTAATATGGTAAATTGATTGATGAAAATTCATATGTATGAAACTGAACAAAAATTTTGATTAAAAAATGTTGAAGATAACAAGTCGAGTAACACGCTTCGCCAATTCAATAGTCTGAAAATTATTGCAGTGTATATTTGTCGACAGAGAGTACAACCGGGATTTATAAAATAATATAATTATGGATAATTTATAGATATACGAGTATACATGAATCAACAATTAGAAATTGAACATCGACATAATAAATTCTGGTGCATAATAGTTTTGTATTACCTGAATCCCAATTTGATAACATGAAAAGAAGAAGTTGTCATCTAATTTTACTAACTATTCTCCTACTGTACAGAGTGACGGAATATCTGATTTCCTTGCTCTCTGATAGAAAAGAAACAGAAAGAAAAAAATAATAATAATGAATAACTTTTGGAATCCGTAGGTGCGAATGAGTTTTGTAATTAACTTGATAAATTTTACGATGAAAGGGAAATATTTCTCTATTTCTAATATTGTAAACGTGTTTCACAAAGTTAATAGGGAAACATCGTCTTTAGAAGTATCTTACGGATGTACCCTAATGTAGAATTTAGCGTACGTCCAAAGCCATAGTGCCTACACAACAATTATCACACATTTCTCAGATTGTAAATATTTAACATATTATAATACCAAGATCGCGACGTCGAGAAAGACAAACAGAGAAACATAGCCGACTCTTCATTATGGTTGTAATAATAGGATATACAATATATTGATTAGTTATTTTTAATTATTACAATCATTATTGGATTAAAGAAAGAAAAAAAAAATATGTTAGTTTATATAGTTACTTATTATATTGCACTGTAATCAAATGCTATGAAGGGTAATACGGGACATTTTCGAGGAGTCCGGTGCTAATTAACATAGGAGACAAACACTATATGTATATTAACACCTCTATAAACGTAAGAAAAATGATTCTGACTGCGACAAAGGTCAGCTTTACGTTCAATTATTTAGTATCATACAAAAGCTGAACCATCGTTGTTGTCTCTCCCTATCCGTGGAAGTGTCAAGTATCACGCTATACTGCTATTCGTATGATGATTTAACTCCGGCGCATCGGAAATAATTATATCAGGTTTTTTCCACATTTACAATGTATGAGCACGCTTTTATTTTATTTTTTTTCAATTTTTTTATTTATTTTTTTTTTTTTCATAAGCACGATTTACGCGACAGGCATTCTCAGTTTTTGACCGTGAATGACCCAAGTCTTTTTTACCGATAAAATTAAAGTTGAGAAATGTCAAGTGACTCTATATCATCTTTAGCGTATTAGCTGCAAAACTCTTTTGCGGCGTCGTGTTGGTTAAAATTGTCTCGTTTAAAGTCGCCAAAACAATTCTCAATATTAATTTTCTTCTTTCAGTAGATATTTTCTAACGCCTATATTTACACTGTACAGTCTGTTAAATGATTTAAACCTAGAGTTGTAAAGTCTAGTCCAGTTTAGTGGATGAGTACAAGAAAAATGCCCATGTCATTTATCACAGTCGCAAATCTAACATACTTGACAGTGCAGGAAAAAGTCGCACAAATGTACTTAATTTGCAAACGAATTGCACACAAATAAAACTGCGAAGTACATCATTGTAATTCCGCGTATGTTATCTAATGAAATTGGATATCTAACAGTTTAGTCAAATGCACAGAATTTGTATTCTGACGTAATCAAATTCGCTAATGCATACATAGTTTTAATAGATATTCCAAGTCGTAATAGGTTTCTTTAAAAATTGGTCATTGATAATAACTACTAACGTTTTTATGTGAAACTTGAAACAAAAAAATGGTTTGAATAACATAGTTTAGCAAATTCTTTTCTGAGATTGTAAAATGGAGTATATATGCTGATAACAAGGATTTTGTGTGTGTAATTATTGAATGGGTAAATTGTTTAACAGACTGTTTAGATTCGGTTTGGAAAATAAGCGTAATAATGATACACCAAATTGTACCAGCTGGCTTTTAAGCCAAACGTCGGATCCCCGGCTAGACCCTGCTGAACACCAGAACAGAAAGATATGAAATAAACCCTTGTGTAACGTGATACAAAAGAATATTTGACTATTTCTTATTTCCCGATCTCATTAATATCCCAATACCTCAAAAGATAATGTCTAGTTAGAGTAGGTATTAGGATTTCGAAAGAAAACGTTGTAAGATTAATAAATAATAATTGCGGAAACGTTAGCAAATAACGTAAAATCAGTTGACATCAAACGTCGGAAAATTTCGTCCAATGGTTCGATGAAGTATACTTTGGAGATGAGAAAAGGTTTCGTAAAAAGAAATTTATTTTTTAACTTTATCTTTAATCCAGACAAAATTGTCGATTATTCAAGCAGATATTTTGGAAAGTATACTCTTAACACCTAAAAAGTTCTTTAGCTATTTATCTCCCATATCGAGAAGATGAAAATTAATTTTCTTGCAACACTGCGATAAAAATCCGTGTATAAGATAAGAAATGAATTTCCTCTGAAACGTTGTATGAGTAGCTCGTAAAATTCATCTAATGACCGTATTAGGTATAGATATATACTTAGAGTCATTTTAAAGTAGGTTTGAAAATCGTTATTTAGTTTTATAAACTGGTCGAATGATGATTCATCCTGTTAGCCTGAGATCTGTAGAAATTCAAATATATGAATCTGAGCGGTAATAGTCGTGGGTATTCGCGCGCAGTATTTGGATTGGATCCCGAAGTGCATTGCGATATCGTTGCGCGTGCGCAATGGTAAAAAAGAAAAATGTCGGCAGTTGGCACCCGCCGTTTCTAGCCGAGAAGACCGACAGAGATCTGGCTAAAATCGCGGTGCATCCTGGCACGCGAATGCCGCATCACGCGTGCCGAAACCTCCGTGGTTATTGTAAATACTTGTGAATAGTGTATTTAGTTTTAGTTTTACGATAAAGTACCGTGAAGCGATAAAAGAACACCGCGGAAAATCTTACTGTGAATTGCGGATTTCCGCGTAGCGTCCTATCCAACAAATCCCGGAACTGTTTTATCTGCTCCCGCGCTAATTATACGCCGCTAATAATCGATAACCGTGTTTATTCAACGCCGAAATAATCAAAGTATCAAGTAATCAGTGAATATCATCACGAAATATCAAACTCTCAAAAATCTCTTTGTGTTTTCGTGTTGTCAAAAAATATTCGTTGGGGCTGCCATTGCTGGTTGGGTTGCCTGCCGCTGTGTATGTACCCCCTGCCTGAGAAATGTCATGCTAAGCCGCGAAAATAATGATATCAATATAAACTAACAAATATTATTACGTATTATCCGTCAAATATTTCTGTGTCAAACTAGTGTACGATTAACATATAAAGTGTTTGACAAGGCTATGAAGTGGCTAGCGGGAGGCGGGGGCGAACCGGCACCCCCCATGCAGTTGCACCACCCCTCTGCCAATGGCCACATACCCACCGTTCGTATATCTCAATAAATGATCTTGAAATTTTATCTTAAAAATCCGCTTTCCAATCTTCTCCCTCTTTCTTCCTCCCGCTCATTCTATCTATATTTCGCTCACTCTCTTTCTCTCTGTCTCTCTCTCTCCCTCTCTCATTCTCATTCAAGTAATTAATTCTCAATTACCGAATGTCAATACACACTCGAAATAATATTTCACCTCGACATTTTCACAGCGTTTGAAACACATCATTGATAACAAAATGAAGTTGAATTTTTCTATATTTTTTTTTCACTCACTTTTCTCTTCATTTCTCATTTTTAATCCCGCTAATTTTCCGTTAATACACAATCTATTCAAATATACGACTCACTCTCTCTTTCTCTCTATTCTCCCTATTGTTCAAACATAGTGATGTAAATTTTTGAAAAATTTCAAATTTTTTTTGTCCGTATTCAAATGTTTAATTATATTGTTTTTTTTTTTTTTTCGATTTTTTTTTTTCCTTTTTTTTCATGATCAGGAGGCAGAGCAATGTGCACAAATTATGGCGGGTGGTGACGGAGTCCGGATACAATCTGGTCAGACACCTCAAATGGGGATTGGCAGGGCTCAGGACGACGCAATGGTTGGTTACGTCTTTCAGAGACCAACCGAAGCTGAATTTAATCCTCAGACTTCGAGTTATCAAACTAAACAGCAGCCAGCCAGAGCTTGGGCTCTTGCCGACGACGCTATTATCGATAATGTAAGAAGTAAAAAATAAAGTATTACTATTATTTTATTCAAACTCAAAACTAAATTCAGAATAAATAACAATATTTTTGAATATTATATTTTGGTCAAATTATTTGTTTATGAAAAATTTTGGCTAAATCGTTCTGTTTTAATGAGTCAATTTTTTTTTTTTTTCGTAGAATATCAAGTTAAATTGCTGGAATTCTTAAACGAAAACTTTTTGTAACGATTTTGAAAGTTGAATAAATTATGTACGTTGATAACATGTGCTGATTATATGTATTTGAAATTGATTTCAGAACCATGACAAGTGGAAGTATCCAATGACCAAGCTGGGTGTGCCTCAACAAAGCCAACCTCAACAGCTTGGATTGCAAGCTATGAACAATATTCATTTACCCTACGAGTTGCACACCATGCAATTGAAGGTTAACAGAATTTACAGTTCATACCTTTCTCTTATATTATTAAATCGCATTCGTTTTTGGAACATGCGACAAGGTTCTGCGTTATTATCACTTGCTCTAGTCTTTCTCGTTTCTCCGCATCTATTGCTTAACACATACAGTATACAAAGTTGTATGAACTTACATGGCTTCTATGGTCGACTCGATACCAACAAAAATTCATGGCCTGTGAAGAAGATAAGATCAAAGTGATAGCTCCTTGTTTTTGGTAGTCTGAAGGATGACTTCTCTATGTTATTGAGCAAAAAACAAAAAAATTAAAGAAAATATCAACTTTTGTTCGTCTGGCGGTAAAAAATACTCCAGACGTTCTTTTATCTAAAAAAATAAAAAATACCATTTTCCACTATAAACTAAATCCGTTACAAGATTAGAAATCTAATTAGTTAGCGGAAATTGCTGTATTCAATTCAGAGCTGATATCAATTAATTAACAGAGAAAGTTCTTGGAATTTTTTTTAGAGAAGGATGTTGATTGTTGTAGGGAATCTGATCAACCCTTGTTTGAATTTTTTATTGTATAGTCTCTAATCTTCGCAGAACACACAAAAAAAGGATCAAATAAACAGACAACTTTTGATGTGATTCCAAAACATTGCAAAACTACTAAATATAACAGTTGCCTCGTTAATTTTTGCAGTATCAAAAAATTATCTATTCATCTCTTGTTCCTTTCCTGAACAATAAGAGGCCAACAAATTTAAAATCTAAGCAGCAATTGATTCGAATCCTTACAACTGCTTTTACTTCGATTGCATCCAACTATTACACGTGATGGCTTGTAAATCCTCAGTTTTACTTAAGCCTGTTTGATCTTGAATATATCTATATTCACTTGCGCAAGAGTAAAGACTTTAAATAAGAAATTAGGGATGAGCTCCTTTCGATCTACTCTACTGAGATTGTCGAAAAATAATAACTAATTGTTGATCATTGTCAATTTAGTCCACAATTAAGCACTTACTCCAATTTTAATTCTAAGTTTCATTTTCCACCTCTTTTAGAAGTTATAACCAACGGTTTTCCATTCAAAGTTTATCTCAAAACTGCTCAAACTGTTCTGGGATAATGAGAATTTGAATTACCCTTGTATAATCTATACATAGATATTATCGAACAACTTGAGTTAAGGATCCTGGCATACCGTCAATGAGAAATGATTATATTCTGAGCATAAAATTTAATTTAAAAAAAAATACAATTGAAATCTTGAAAATCCCAGTCAATCTTTGAGTCTTTAACAGAGGGTGTATTTTGGTGAAAAGTATATCCAAGAATTTGAATTCAATTAAGTCTCCTATAAATGTGTTTGTTGCGTCTAGTTCTTGGTTGTTTTTTTTCTTTCACTCAACGTAGGAAGTAGAAGTACGCTTTGAGCTGACGATACAGTGCAGCAATTCCTGAAATACTTGATAAGTAAATCAGAATAACAGTACTAAAGCTAATTTTGTTTTTTTTTCTCTTCGTGGTTTTTGCAGAGTGGTGGCCCAGGAGCGGAGCACTTAGTTTATCTAAACAATCAAATGACACCTCAGCATCAAGTAGCTTTGTTTCATCATCAACAACAGCAGCAGCAGCAGCAACAACAACAGCAACAACAACAACAGCAACAGCAGCAGTTTAGAAATGGACAGGTGAGTCACGTTATCAATAATAATTCCGATATTATGTACCTTCATACAACGATAACATATGAACATGCTTATTACTGTAAATGGGTACTTTGCATTATTATTCTAATAATCGATAATAATTAATGGTGCGTATAACCGGTATTGGCAATAACACCTAATTACTCAATATACAAAATCAATTGAATTACTACAGTGTTACTCGATTCTGGAATTTATATTAAAATCGATTAATAGCACAGATATAATAATCGCGATACGGTATCATAAAATAAAATAAAAATAAAAATTACAGAGTAGGATCTGACAGATAAAAAAATTCGCAAGTCAAGTATGATCACAATTTTATACGACAAATTTTAGTTTACAGTATATTTTTGCAAACCACCGTAGCACATTCTTATGAAATTGATTTAACGGTTATCAAGCTATATTACAATTAACATTCAAACTCTAATAGTTATCTGAATTTAATTGGAAATTTGACTGTATCCGGAGAAAATCTTCAGCTAGAGTCGGAGTGAAATATAAAATAAAAATAAAAATTCCAATCACACTACTGATTGAAGAGTTAATAATTTTTTTTTGAAAACGCATTCTTTCCCTCTCTTCACAAAGTCTATCATCAAAATTTAATCAAATTCAATACCGGATTCCTAAATTGTTCAAAGTATTTGTTTACGAATGTTTTTTTTTTTTTTCTTATCTGTACATTGTCGCAAAAGTTGATTTAACAGATAACGTATAACGTGGAGCAATCCAATCAGTCAAAAAAAAATCCAAACAATTTTTTCTGAAAGACATACCTATATGTTAACATTTTCTGAACTTGTTTGTAGTATATAAGTCAGTAAATCAGAGTTGCGATTTTAATCATACACTCTTTCATACAAGTAATTATTAAAGTCATGTAGCAACATTACAGTTTCATAATAGAACGTTCACTGCTTTCACAGACAATGGAATAATAATTCTATGACCAATTTACATATTATATCTATATTAAACTTAGATCGTGGTAAAATTCTTGTTTTTTTTTTTGTATTTTCATTTTATTCACGTATGTTTATAAGATTTTGTTGGAATTCTTGCTAATAAGAAATGATACAGATTTCATGCACGCTTAAAAATAACTAAATGTTTACACAACCATTTGGAATTGTTGTAGCTGACTTTTGGCTATCAAACATATTCTATATACCACGATATTACGAAAAAAAATCTACTTTTCAGAGATGATTTTTATTTTGTAAAAAAACGATCGGATCCCATTATTAGGTATGATCAGATGTTAACCCAATTCTGCGCATTTTGTAATATAACTATAATCCTTTTCTGAAAAATAATTATAGTATAACAAAAAATAAATAAAAATTATTTATAACGAATAGGGCCAAGTCATTCCGTGAAGAAGTTGGATAAGATTTGAACTGAGGATCAATAAATTGTTACTTCTAATGAATTTTAAACAACAGAAAAAAAAATGAAAGAAACTAGAAAAGTTACAACAAATTCAGTATATACCTACACACATATATTTAAGTGGCACATAAATGCCCACGCGTTTGAAACCCACGTCTTAAATCGCCCACGAAAATTTGTTCTGGGTGCACCACAATATATTTTTTAGTCCAGAAACACAACGCCTCGTCAAAGGCTGCAACTCCGGTACCCGCGTGCTGCAATTTATACGAAAACCGGAAGTTTAGTTTTACATTCGTGCTTCCGACAAGATGATTCAGTTCGCGTAGGTTTTCTCCAAAGACAATGACCATAATACTGTATTACGTATCTCGTTTTATAAGAATTACCATCTACAGACAAACGGTTTCCGTATCCTTACAAAATTACCAAGGAAGAATTTAATTCCCTTATCACTATTATTATTATTATCTTCACGCTTCAAATGAAACCAAATTACGATACACCTTCGTTTTGTAATAAAATAATAAAACTTATGAAATTTTTCGGTCTCATGTACAAAAAGTAAAAAAATAAAAAGAAAACGGTAAATTTTTCCGCATTAAAAAACATCGCGCTTTATTTAGTGAAATATTTTTATTCATCTCGTTTTCGTGTTGAGAAACAAAAAAAGTTATAATAATTTTCTCAGGTGGAAAAAACGGGATCAGGGAAGGCCAACAACTACAAGTAGATTTTTTTATTTCTTTGTTTTATTGATACATGTATACATCAATGAAATGATTTCTTTTCGACAAACGTATCCGATCCTTTCTAATCCCTTGCGTGCTTTTCTGTTTATAATAAATAATCCAGCACCTACGCGATTAATCTCGATTATAATTGACCGACCTTAGGGCTGGTTTCTGATAACCATAAGAATGCAAGGCTATTAAACGTGGGGGTCTTGACGAATCGATGTCAGGGCCAAAATTTGGCCATTTGGCAAGCCAAAACCCACCGTGAGGTAGTGACCTTCGTTAAGTACGTATGGGCGTGCAGAATCGTTTACTTTTATTTTCACCCACTCCCACGTTTAACGACTACTGTATTACAAATCTGATTTCATACATTAACTATAACCCTACTACTTACACGCAATCAAAATGAGTTTTATTCTACGAATAACTCAAAAACAAAGCATGAATAATTACTACAATTTGTAACGTTATTAAGGGACAATTATTATTTGAACGAACAATAATAGAGCAAAATTTCAATAGAAAATAGAATATTTGAATCAAATTTTGGGCGGGAAAAGAATAGTAACGTTGAATCGAAACTGACGGAGGAGGAAGGTGCGAGAAGCGAGCCTCGTGTGTCAAATATTAACGTGAATGTGGCGGATTGGATTTCTGTTTTATCGAAGTGCCGGTTGGCGGCGCTGAGGTCGAGCGTCGTTCTTTGTTTCGCAAAGCAGTCTCGAGCAGGCCGGCTTGTAAATTGTAGTATTTCAACGCTAAATATTAGCGTGGGAGGGAGTCGCGATGTTAAATTCTCGATAAATAGTGATATCCAGTTAAATACCGGTGTACAAAGTTTCATGTTAGTGTTAAAAGTGTTTAAATTGACGGATTAAGTGTACAAGTTTGACAGACGCTTCGGGAAGGGAGAGAGAAAAAAAAAACACACACACACACACACATACTAACACTGACGGCTCAACGCCGCCAGTGCTTGTTCCGTTCGTTCCTGCTCGAGTTGACGCAACCGCCTCGTGTTCGCGAGATCGACATTATAATACGGTCTAGTTCTTCCTTTCCTCTCATTCGTTCACAAGTGAAAATATCGTTTTAATAATATAACCCAAAAGTGTAAAAGAACCTCAAAAACGGTGGAGAGTTTCGGTGTCGGATACGGCCAGGGCGCGAATACAGGCGACTGGATGAAGCCACCGGGGGACCTATTTCTTTACTGCGACATGAAGGACCTGGGCGCAGATATGGTACCTACCTTATATTGTTATTTTATACTTTTTTTTTTGTTCTACGTAAGGTGAATAACGCGTTACACGATCTCCTAGTAATCCAACATTCGAATAAAACCGTAATCTGATTATTTTCTTGTCTCATTCAACATGTAAACAAATATGTGAGAGTTCGAAGTGTGTGTTGATTAATTACAAACGAAGCTTGTCAGTTTTTAGATCATTAGGGATAAATTTATTGTCTCTAGGATTCGTAGGAACGAAATTATAAGGTTGATAGTTCACATAGGTTTTATTCGGTGTTTATAAAAATCGGTAAAAAGTAAAAATAAAAAGATAAAATAAAAACGATTTAGGAATGGAAATCTTTTTAGTCCATCGTAATTACGGTTTCGAACAAATCGATATATAATATCGTTGACTTAGTTTCTGCGCTTTTAACTACTTCCACATGTTATTTAATAATAGAATATCGATCGATGAAATGAGCCGCTAATTTATTAACTGTCTTATTCTCGTTCGATGATTTAAATACGTGAAAATTTGTATTTTGCAAAACGTCAAACGATTAATGAAAGCTTTTCGCATTCGAAGCACGTGCTTGAACGAGGCTCGGTTATACTATCAGTTCTAAAATCTGCAAACTAAAAAACAATCGTCATTCAATTAATCAACGATCGAGTTATTTCGTACGAGGTGTACCGGTGTTCGGTGCATTAAGAATAAATCACGTCTATGTACACGTATGCCTATAATATGTGCGTGTTTATGAACGGTCTTGACTCTCTTAGATATTCGAATACATAGAGAGAAAGAGAGATACAGCGAGAGAGATGGAGACCGAGGTTGATATAAATACTCAAGCAATGCCGGGACCTGAGTTCATTGTTTACATTTAAGGCGCGTTCACACCGATGTATATAGAATTGAAATTTACGGGGATGAAACGCGTGGAATCAACCAGTCGTAACGATAATATAAGAGTTGATCCGCCTCGCGCGACCAGAAGTAATAGTGGCAGTGGCAGTACAGCAGATCTTTGTAAGTAACATACATAAAAAGACAAGCAACAAGTTTCGTCGGTGAGTTTCAAGCCACAGTTGGCAGCCTTGCAAGCTGTTTCTCCCTCAGAATAATTAGTTTCGAAGCTAGAATAGGTAAAACGCGCGAATATCATCATCTTTTGTTGAATGACAACCGCGTTTGTCTTGTAGCGTTGCTCTTTACACATTTTATATTTTTTATTTCTATTAGTTTATATACCATGAATATGTATGCATTTTGAGGTACCTACACTAGGTAAGACAGAGCGCCCTTTCCCACGAACCATTACCGCCCGTTTATTTAACTTTTTACCTTTTAGACGTAGACTCTAAAGTGTAAAATCTACATAATGGTCTCGACCTTGCGTATACCTGCCCACAAACCGGATATACCTCGTCCGTTTTATACTTCTCGACTCTTATAGACGTCAGATCGTTCCTTGTATCGTACGTGTCAAAATCCAGATCGCGCATCTTTTTTTTTTATGTTTTTTTTTTCTCATTCTTGGCTTCGTATTATCTTCTAACTTTTTTTTCCATTTATTTTCTTCCGCGTTCATCGCCAGTCAATGTATGTACTACAAACTTTTGAAGATTAGATGTTTATTTGTTTGTTGATATCAATTTTCGTTTTTTCTTTATCTCTCTCTTTCTGTTTTTTTCTTCTTCTTTGTATAACGCGATAGAAATTAAAACATAAATAAATTCCTTCGGAAGATTAAACGTAAACGTATATCAACCGAATTATAGAATTACAGAGGCACTTTTCAATTGACGCTTTGCATCAAAAATAAAAATATAAAGAATATAAATTAAAAGAATGTTATCTCGGTTAGTATTATAATTATTGTCAAAGTTTATACAGGCTGCTGGTAACCAGCTTTGAAATCCTAATGCAATAGCTAACTACCACCGAGGTCGCGTTACTACAGGAGAATTTAAATAAAAATCAACTACCAGCTGTAACAATGTCTCTGAATATCGATTTGTGTGAGTCACTCTATCTTCCCGTGCCTCAGAGGTACAGGGACGACGATATTAACACACGTTACCTGCGCCAGTTGCGCAAAAATTAGATTCATTAGATATTTCGCTTCTTGATTTATAATTTACATATTAAAAATTTTCAATTACTTTTTTTTTACAAATTTATCCTTTTAATTACCTATGGAAAAAGACCATTCATTCATTTTCATTTTTGTATAATATTTAATTACCCTCGTATGTAATAACATCGTTAATGAATTCGTGAACATATCGCTGACGCTAATTACAGACGAGAATTATAAAAATATAAAATTCAAAGAGTTCAAATTACTGCAGTTGAAAGCTGTCTAATAGATAAATTTCCTGCTGCAGTTAATTCATTATTATTACTATTATTATTATTTTGTTTTATTTTTTTCTTATTTATTATGACGCTGCGCGGTGAGAGGTCCACTACGTGACCAATGAAAATATTATAACAATCCCTTTCATCTTTTTCATAAATTGGATGAGTTTCAACCCCGACTACGATTTACATTATTATTATTATTTTTTTTATAAATTTTTTTTTTCTCTTCAAATTCATTCGGAGTTTTGCGCTATTTCCATAAGCTTTGTTGTTGTTCATTCCTATACGTTTGCCTGTTCGCTAGGGGAGGGGGGGATGCGTACTACGGAGAAAAAAAGCCAAAACCCCCACCCCCACATCGTCCCGCTATTTTCTCCGAGTCATATAGTCGCGCGCATTTCCACCGGTAGTTCCACACACACGCACAAATACATACATACGTCCTACTACACGGAAATTGACTTTCATAATACACTCATATCATTTTATCATTACATAAATCATATCGCACATTATATCACCGGTATTAGATTAATTTCGTAAGCGAGTCGAGAGAGGATAACTTTTGTTTATTTATTTATTTATTTATTTATATTTACTGTAATCCAGATGAAGAGTATCTTTTTTTTTTCTCTTTTATCTTAACTTCTTTTCAGTATCATTCGCTGATTGATTACGCGGTACTATGTTAGTTTATTTACCTTAGTAAAATTTTTTGTTAGGCCCTGTTACTAAGCAAATAAAAATGAGATATAATAAATAAATTAATCAATTAATTATAATAGATACATCAGAAAACAGCATTTTTTTTTTAATAAGTGTTACAAATGATTCAAATTTTTATGAAAACCCGCCAACCATAGCTTTCGAAAACGGAAACCTTTTTTTTTCTTCAATCTTTCCGATTTTTATTTATTTTTACTTCTCGTTTCTCTATGTCGAAAACTGTTCATCAATATTCCGAAGTTTATTTTAACATAAATATATAAAAACAAATAGAACTCATTTCTCCGTGAACAAATACACGTACATGCATCTGTACAATCTATCATTGTTATTTTATTTTTATTTAGTTTCTTATGCATTTACTACATAACCGCTGACCAAAGAATCTTACCGCAGAGTAGTGAAACTCGGGTAAGATAAAAAGAAGCATGATGATCCTGTATATATCGCGCGGTTAGAAGAAACAAATCGGTGACATTGATGTTCTCGTTTCGCTCGAAGATAAAAAAAGAGATCTTTTAGTGCATATAGACGCTGAAATTTATAACCTTACCATATCTGCGAGCCTTCTGAAGAAAAAGTTGATCATGAACAGAATTAATCCAAGGTGTTCGTCCTTGCATTATATTTAAACTTGACCAGTACCGAGAGCTTGAGATTTTTTCTCTTATAATACACACCGCGGCGCGGTGCAGCGCTCCGTTATTTCGAAACCCCGGGAATCATATGTAATACATGTCCAAGGGGAGAGGCTAGCAAAAAATAAACTAAAAATCGACGAAGGAAGGAATGAAAAAAAAAACAACAACAAGCCTCTTATACCCTTGCTTTAATTCTCTTCGCCGCTATCGAGGATCAATGTCTGTGCCTCGTCATCCATTGTGCGCACGAACACTTAGGTTGTTATAAAAGATACCCATCGATACCTACTTATATTTATACGAAGTATACACACAGGTATACTAAGTTAGTGAACTTTGCCGTACCGTTCGAAAAACCTTCGAAGGATCGCCAGATCTTACGACTAATTTTTTTTTTTTTTTTCGTTTTTTTTTTCTCAAGCTACAAAGTTTAACAGGTTCATGTTTCGCATTGCTCCGCGAAACAGAGCTTCTCCAATCCTGGAATTCCTATCTTACTTTGTGTTCTCTGTATAAACCCTGGTTGTATAATAAGATATATACCGAGAGATTAACGTGAAAGTTAACACTCAGTCACAGCCAACTCGGCACACTCCACGTTTTCCGGCTGTTTTTCGCAGGCTGGCCATGCGCTATTCTTTTTAATTTCTAGTCAAATTGATGAACATCGGAAAGAATCGAAAGAAAAAACGGAAAGAAAAAAAATAGCGGATGGCCAGCCTGCGAAAAAAATACGAAAAACGTGGAGTGTGCCGAGTTGGCTGTGACTGAGTGTTAACTTTCACGTTAATCTTTCGGTATGTATCTCTTTGAGATACTTGAAACTATTTTAAAGTTGTTCAACTAAATATATTACGTTATCAACTCCGTTCGGATAGAAATTTTACCTTTCTGTATACGTTTATTTTAATTAAAATACTAGTTTTTGAAATTATCGATCGGTGTAACGCTGAGAAGACCTGCGGGGTGATTCACCGCTGCAGACTCGCTAGACGGACGCACCCCTCGACCGGGTCAGATAATCCCCTGCTTAGAAAATAAAGAAAATTTACGACGCAGCTATATATGCGGACGTATTTTTTATAGTTTCCTTAATTTTTTTTTTTTTTTTTTTTTTTTAATCTCAAACTGCAGTGCCTTCTTTTCGCCGTGTTTATAATTACCGCTATTTAAATTAGACAAAATGTAAAAGAAAACTGCATTTTGAAAAAATTTTATACATCGTTCCCAGGTATAAATAAAATAAAAAAAATTTGCAAACTCGAACATATATGTATATTTTTTTTTGTTTTTTAGAAGATAAAAATCTATACGATTCACATATATGAATACAATGACGCGTTCAAATTTCTTTATTTATATTTTTTCATTTTTTTTTTGTGGTTTTTTTTTTCTATTCCGCACTAAACCTGTGACAGGGGAGGGGCAGGCTTAGCCGAAGCCAGTCGTGTCTAGTAAACTATCATTCCGATGCGGTGAGGGTAAGTTATCGGCTTTCGAAGCACAAGGGTAGAATTGCCGCTGGTTCTCGTAGTTGCTAGGAGAGCAAACGCCTGCGCCGCGAAATTTCCTCCTGCACTTTGTGAGCCGATATGGGACCAAGGTTTGGTCCATTCGGACCTAAACTTTATTGAATAAAAATCGCAAGCGATCGAATTTTTACCCAAAAAAAAAACACGCTAGAAAAAAAGTAAATTCGAAAAAATTATTAGGTCTAACACGTCACTCAGATTCATGTCAAAATGAATAAGTTTCTTTTCACATCGGTCAATTCGTCAGAGAAGTGTGAATCAATTTATTTATTTATTTATTTTATTTTTCTTCTCTTCCCTGAACAAATGAAATAATATTTGTACAACTAGAACAATTCATCTAATTGGTATAAATATAAATGTTCCCTCTATTTTTCAATACCATATAATATAACGCGTGATTTTCTTCTGATTAAAATTAACAATTCTCCGAACTATTTTTTTTTTCTTATCCTTTAGCTAGAAAATTAATTTGAGACGAAATTTTTCAACGTGACACCTTGTATGTATGTATGTGTGTATGTTTATGAATGTGTCGAGTTCAGTGAAACGTCGTCATCTGGGCGGAGGGAGGGGGGATATGGGATGCTGTCAACTCGACGAATTGCATTTTATGAACACCTTGAGTTACTTTAAACTATACCCACGCGATATAATACGTGCGGTGAGAATTTATCGCTCAAAAGTTTCATCGCAAAATATCTTCAATACGGAGCAGTTATCTCGAGATATTCAACTCTCGTAGCCCATAGTTTGTTGCTGCAGTTACCGATGTTGCTGACGAGGCGGTATATACGGCTCGGGCAACCGGTTACACCGCGAGTAGTCAACTACGTTGTATACGTACTCGAATGGTTCGTCGTCCAGAGGAGTCTCATTGCGAGGGGCGAGAACTGTGGAGTATGTAGGTATAGGTATAATACACTCGTATATCACATCGACGGTCGTGGCAGTCAACGGTGTATGTATCAGCTACTCCATACGTGTGTGTAAACTTACTTGCGTGCAATGTCGTACCCAGGAGATCTCGTGCCTGTAACAAAATTTATTTCTAATATGACGCCTCTTCGGGGAGACCCTTATTTTCAAAGGTTTCATCCAATTTATGTAGTTTTCTTGTTTTTTTTTTTTTTTTTTTTTAGATTTTTTATCTATTATATCAGCAGAAAAAAAAGCACTATTCAAATCGAATTTGTATAATCTATAACTCTGAACTTGAATACAGTGACTAGTGAGTCACTTTTTTTTGGACTACTTATTACTATCTTTCTATCATGGATAAATTTTTGTAAAATAATATTACGAACTGTTTAAAAATTTTCACTAATTACGATTGAAATCTGCGAGTTGAATAAAACGCACGAATTGAAGCAGTGAAAAATTCGTTGGATTCTTTCGAGGCGTGCGCAATAGCGAAGAGTCCGGAAATCAAGCGAAAGATTTCACTTCATTAAAATAATTTGAATCAAGATTACATGTGACTTGACATGATTTCTGGTAACTACCTTTTGATTTTGTAACGATCTCCGGTCTTCTTGTTTATCTTAATTTGATCCCAAAGATCATTTCAGTCGGTTGATTTCCTATAAAATTTCTAATTTCATCTTTACGTAACTTTCCTGAATGAATTAACTTCCTCGCGGTTATTTTCAGCTTCGAATTTATTACGATTTACGGTTTACAATTCACTCAAGTTCTATACTGCAATTTCCAAGATTTTCTTTCCACTGATATTTGCCGCTGAGTAGCCTTAAGAAACAAAAGCCTTTTCAACCCTTTGCTTTTTGAAGCATAAACTGACAAATAAGACCCTCAGAAATAATCATCATCCTCGGTTTAACCCTTTGAAGAATAAATTCCTGTTTTTTTTTTTTTTTTTTTCTTTTCAAAGTTCCAAAACCATAATATTCACACGAATCGGATTGGAGGTAATGAGATATTTTTTCTCTACTCAATTCGCGGACGTGAAGAAAGAAGAAATATTATTTATCAGTAATGCACCGACGAATCAGAATGACAAATTCATTATGTCGATCAATTAGTGGCAAAATAACTGCCAGTTATTCTCTAGGAATAATATTAGAATATTCGCGAGTAATAACATATTTAACTTTTTCTAATATCATGCGTCAATTCTCGCAGTAAATATTATAAATTTTCGTAGTTAGTTCTTAAATTGTTGTATTCTGATTAAAGTAATTAGTCTCACACTTCGAAAAATTCAGTTTACAGGGAAAACTAAAACTCCGATGATTTTGGTAAAAAAAAAAAAATGATTTTTCTATAAAACTATGGATTAATATTTGCTTTCATTACAATGAGACGAAAAATATATCCGGTGATGCGAATATAGAGGTCAACTTTTTTAATTAGGTGCCCTGATCGGTTGCTCCTGTTTTCTGTATATCTAGTTACGTCACTGTTTCCATACATATGCACAGAACGTTTTTAATCGTCGTCGTGTGAACTTAGCAGTTGGTGGTACATCATACGTACACACGTCTCGTGTATTGCACCTAGTTGTTTACACCATTGCCATAGTAACCATTGAACGTACGTTATAAAATGAAATAGCAAAAAAATATAGTAAAATAAAAAATAAGATAAAAATATAATAAAAAGGTCTCCGTTTGCCTACGTGTTAGATAAATAACTATTTATAAATTGTGTTCGGTAAAAATATAAAATAATTTTCGGAAAAATATCTCCTCGGTGTATACAGTGTTAAAAAAAGAAGAAGAAAAATAAAAAAATAGGTAGTACGCTTATAACATAATGTGTATATTGGACCAGTGCTATCTCATCTCATCTCTCATTGTCAGTCTAGTCGCGATCTATATCCCCGTTACTGTATTATATACCCTTCTTCTAAAAACTCTCTTTCACCCCAACCTGGAACACCGTAACATCGTACTCGCGCAGTCCTCCCCTCCATCCACCTAGTGTCCGGTGTTCAGTCGACGGAGAAGGTCTCCGTCACAGGTGTGCGAAGAAAAGGAATATTGGGCAGGAGAAGGGAGGGGATACTGCGACAGAGACTGGACTCTTATAGAGTATTAAAGGGGATCAGGGTGGGGTGGGGGGTTACATACACCTTTTGGTTCGAATCACTCGCGGAACGCGCGGGGCCTGGTGGAGGCGGCGAAGGGAAATGGAGGGGGTTAGAGTGGCCGTGACCTGTGGTGCGTGGGGAGGGGTCGCTGCCCCACGGTGTAGAGGTATTATAGCTCTAGCAGTCTAGCGCGGACTTTGCTCTCTCGTTTCTTCTTCGTCTTTGGGTGAGAAACGCCGTCCCTCTCGACGCGCAACGCGGTCGATAGGTACGAGGAGGCCAAAACCCCGCTCCTTCACCCCCAATAACCTTGCTTTTTTTCTTTCTTTTTTTTTTTTTCTACCTGACTTTTATACTTTACTTGAATTAAATTGAATTGACTTGACATGAGTATGACTCGACTTGACTTGAATTACCCCATTTGCAGGAACATCGATGCAGTGACACCAGACTATAATATATTGTAAAAATCTTCGAATTTCTAAAAGAAGAAGAATACTACGAAAAAGAAGAGAAAGAAGAAGATAATAGAAAAGATAAAATACATAATACAGTATAACTGTTCAGCGATACTATTCAACCAAGATACTATGGGGATCACGGGAGTTCCCAGCTGGCCCGAATATAGCTTTTTGGTGATTGATCATTATACTTGTTATAGCGCTTATGATTCAGATCATCCCTTGTTTGTGTCGTATCGGTTATTCGTCAGATATTGAGCTCGATGCCAATTTTCTTAAACTTTGGCGTGATAATATAATATTGTAAAAATCAAAAGATAAAGAAATTATTATTGGTGTATATATGTTGCGCCTGGTACTGCGAACACTGTACTACATACTTGAATATCTTTCGATGGTCGTTCTACTTTTTTTACTTTTTGTTTTCTGTTTCTATTTTTCCTCTTTATCACGTATGTGGAGAGCGCATTCAATTCTATCACGCGGTCGATTATCATTCGAGAACCGATGGTTTGATCTTGCGGTTTTTGTGGCTTGTCTTCAAGCCAAGCTTTCTTCGATTACTTCATATTGAACACAATCTATTCGACGTGGCGTACGACTCTGTCCCATAGGTAGTCAATTGATATTTATTTCGTTTAAATGTGTTAACTGTAAACGCAACTATCTAAATCACAAATCATTTAAACCTGTATGCGAATTATTTTAAACCACACCTCATTTCGCATCCGTACTTTTTATATACCCAGTCTGAACGTTGTAACAAACAACAAAGAAACAATTTTTTTTTTTCCCATCAATTATATTTCTACAGGATTGAATTTCTCAGAAAAAAATCTACGATATATATGTAACAATTTACGATTTGTCAATCGATATACATACACGTCAGTTATTAAAAGGATATTTTTGATGAAATTTATGGATATTATACCATTTGATTTAATAAAATCCATACGTATATATAATAACCATATTATTTTTTTTATTGTTTCAGATCGCTCCCTCGGCAAAAAAACTTTGGGGTGTAGACGAAGGTGGTTCGAAAGATGAGGGTGGTGTCAAAGGCGGTGGGATACTTCATCTTGGAGATCACCAGATGTGGCGAGATTCTACATGGAGTACGTCAGGTATACCTATATAATATACATATAAGGAGAATTTTTTCGATGCAATCGATTCGAGCCGTTTAATTTACTTATTTTTCTTTTAATATTTACTTATTGATCTTTACTCAAACAACATTGATTTCTCAAGCATACACTTCACTTGCGCCGGTGTATTTTTTTTTTCTTTAATTTTTTTACCTCTTGAAAGTCATCGATGTTTGATAATGATAGTCAGCAACTTTTTCTTCCCCCTACTACTCCGACTCCGACTCCTACTCTCTTCGTTTATCGTTTACTTGATTTATGTACACGCGGTAGCGCCAGATTCATTACGACAACGTTAAAACTAGGGCGTCGATACTTTCCGATTAAATATTATTACAAGGCCTAGGAATTAAAGAATCAGGTACGATGATGCAGTAAGGCACACTCTCCCCACTAAAATCAACGCTTTCATAATCGGTTCGAACATCCGTCCGGTTATCAAATTTTTCGTACAACAATTTAACCAATCATAACGTTTTAATTTTCTTTTTTTTTTTTTTTTTATACCATTCCGTTTTTATATTCACACAATCAGTTTATCGCCGCAGGGGGATCTCTTACCGAACGATTAATCCATAATCAATATCTATACATTTCACAGTTTCCCTTCGTTTAATTCAATATCAGCAAATTAATTTTCATTCAGTCATTTTTGTATTATACATTTTTTTTTCTTTTCTCTTTTTCTATTTGCGTATAGTTTCGGTAAAGAGTGAGGAGATCTAGAGAAATTCTCTATAAATTCTTTAATCATGAAGCAATTATCTGTATGCAGTGCTACGAGAAGATGATGCATTGTTATAATTATAATCTTTTTACCAAACTATAAAATTTGGTTCAATTTTCATCCAACTTGATATCAGTCGTAATGATTTTTTCTAGTTTATCAAATCAAAATGTGCGAATTTTTTTTGTGTTGTTTTTTTTCTTTACCGCACGATATGTTTTATCGACGTTTTTTTATAGAATCGTGTCTATAAAAATCCAAAATTAACATGTCTTCCATTTAATTATTTGAAACTATAAAATTCCGTGTTTTTTTTATTCTTTTTTTTTTTAATCTACGTCATTTAAAAATCGTGCAGTGAATTACCTGAAACGCCGTCAATTTACAGCTGTTAGGAAAAAAAAAATTAAAAAATATCTCCTAAGTTCAATAACCGGAATTACTTCAGAGACCAACGCGTGTCTAACCAGCTGCTTATAATACGTAACCGAAGATTCCGAACAGATATCGACTAATAAAATATCTTATCTAGTTTTTCAAATAATTGTATATAAATTTATTATAAAAATCCTTAGATCATATGTATAATTTCGGGAAATTGAACAATTCGCTTTAAAGAATTTGTACGTAATTATATTACTCCCCCCGGTTTTGATATACGAGTTGGAAATTTCAACAAAACTTTTACCCTTCCACTCGCAACGAAACGAGTATTTGATTCCTTGACATGTGTAACGCGCGCGAGGCCCCCAAACTCTGTTTCAAATTTGGTTACAAATTTGTTTCGCAATATACCTATGATTATACGTGTACACGTAACATACATAACTTACTCAACTGCATTATAGTCAGCTTTTGCCTAGTGGCCGCGACTATTAAGTCTGGCAAATGTTGCCACCAACGCGTAGGTGAATTTCGCGTTCTCTGTGTTACCTAGGCAGGGGCGCCGGACGCGCGACGTGACGGTACCTACCGATGGGTGCAACGCGGCTGTTGCCATGGCGACAGACGCTTGTTAGCGTCGGCGGTGGCGGCGGCGTCGAGGGGGAAGGTGGGGCCAACGTCCCGCCACCACCCAGGGCCGTTCACCTACCCATATGGGCCACGGGATCGCATATAGTTTCAGATTTATTAATGAAACAGGAAAAAATCGATTATTGCTATTTTTTTTTTTTTTTTTCAAATTTAATTTTTTCTACTATTATCCCTTTTTCTATTACGTAGAAGATCAAGTTTTCGTTTTTATTTTATATCCGTCTCGCATTCGAACCTGTTAAAAATTGAAAAATCTAACCGCAGGATTCGGAAAATCAGTTTTTGTTTTTTATTTCTTTCATTCTTTAGTCAAAGGATTACTTAAGTAAATGATTTTAGAAATCTCGCGACAAACTCTGTAGATGAAATTAAGGGTAAATTTCTATTGACAATTTTAGATTGATCGTAATTGACAATTTATTTGATAGCTTAGGTGGAGTATAAATTTTCGGATCATTTATTTCAGACAATGCTGTATCACAACCGATCTCAATGGGCACGGGAAGACGTGTTGGCGTTGGGACGGGATACCACCACCAGACAGAGGTTGGGGCAGTTCTCAGTCCCAGAAGCAGGTGTGTAAAATTGTATGCCTATATATGTGTAATGTTTTATCGACAGGGTACCATAATGTATCGGGAGAATTAGTCTAGAGTTTGAAAGCCGTAAATTTGGAGAAGATATGAAAAATTGTCGACGTTTGAAAATGTTCCGGATTTTTTTATTTTTTTTATTTTTTCTTTTCGCGAGCTGGGGCAAGAAAGAGGATCGTCATTTTATGTATTCAGCATTACTTGATAGGATGAATAAATCTCAAAGGTGATTTTAAAATGAAGGCTTGGACGTGAAACTTTCTAACAACATTTTGTGATTCAAGAATCATAATTATCAGTCGGGGTAGAAAGAGAGAAAAAGAAAAAGAGCAAAAATTTTTAAATTATCAGAATAAATTTTCTTGTTTCAATCTGGATATATTCAATAGATTGGGTACATTTTGGGGACGTAACAATATTATTAAATTCTCGAAAATTGTAAACCAACGTCATCTGATTCCTATCTCATCAATAATATTATTAAATTTATCTTTTGTTCGTTTTTTTTTTTCAGCGAAACTGGTGGTCTCGGTGTTAAAATGGTGGAATACGTTCTAGGATCAAGTCCCACCACCCCAAAAGATTTGGAGCCACGAATGGGAGCCTTGAGATTGGTAAGTCTATGGAAAAAGAAATTAATGAAAAAAGAATCAAACGAATGAATGAAATACAAGAAAAAAGAATACGCAGCTTTATATCCGTGTTATTTAATTATATTTGAGGAGAAAAAAAATTCTCTTTTCTTCCGTTTTTTTTTCGAAAAAAGCGATAGAAATTCTGAAAGGGCCAAATTTCGTTTATCCTCTTACGAGTTTTAAATTTCGTTACGTTGTAAGTATATATAAGAGCGATGATAAAACAGCATAGGCATGATGCGCACAGAGAGTACTGAATTTACGCGCTTTGTTTCTGTATCTGTAGAACGCGGACGGAGACAAGAAAGAAAAAGAAAAGGGTTCGGCGAGCCCCTTCGACGGGTCTAAGGACGACAACGGGCCTCAGGGCAACGGACTGGGCCCTCAGAATGGCCTTGACGATGACAAAGGATTCAAGTGAGTTTCACATCATACTCGCGCACGCGCGTTTCTCACTCAATCACTCACTCTCTCTCTCTCTCTCTCTCTCTCTCTCTCTCTCTCTCTCTCTTTCTTTCTCTATTTCTGTATTTTTCTATCTTCATCTTCGACTTATCAATTATTTGAATGTTTTTTTTTTTGCTCTGTGATCAAAATTTTTCGGATAATCGTTAAAACAAAAATGAAATAATGAAATATATCGAAAGTTGAAGCTGGTCCTTTGAATATATCGAACCCCCCTCCAAGGATCGCGAGGTCAAAAATAAATCATTTCCCTGATTTCTAGCTGCCTCAATTTTCTCGTTCGCACTGAAATGCCTAAGAAACAACTTTTAAGAACGTTTTACTGCAGTAGTAATAATACTGATGATTTTTTATTTTTTTTTTATTTTTTTATCATTGAGGATATTTTACGAACTGATTTTTCTCCTTTTATTTCTCTTAGTCGGTGTACGATTACTCATCGTTATTGAAATTATTCCTTAGAAACTTCGTATATATGCTATCGATAAAAAAAATAAAAAAAATTCGAAATTAAAAAATGATCTTATTGTGAGAACGAGATGGCCTTTCACAATTTAATTGTTTCTGCTGTTAATTGCTATGTACGCACGACAAACAGGATTTCCTGTAATACGAGGCTTCTATTCTTCGGTCCCCAATCCTGTTTATTTATTGATTTACTTTTTTTTTTTTTTTTTCTTCTTTCGTTAAAATTTTATTTATAGAATTTTCCGACATTTTACACTTTGAAACACATCTCATTATACTCTATTTCTTGAAAAAATCTTCAGCTTGCGGTAAAAAAATCAATACATTTGTTCACGAATAAATAAAAACCACTTCGCGCTCGGAATTGTCCCAAACTTTGAGAGGAACAAATTTTCCAAAAGATTCTTTTTATTCTCTTAATCAGATTTGAGTCTAATTTCGGTTCTAAATAGCGAAATCAGAAAAGTTTGATTGTGTTTCTAATATTTTTGTTGTCATCAAACTTCGTTCGTATTTTACGAAATTAAGGAATGAAGTAAATAATTAATTAATTAATTAATTAATTAATTAATTAATTAAATAGAGAGTTGTAAAAAAATAAAAAAATCCCTGACTCGTCGAACAGGCTTAAAAGTTAAAAAACCGTAGCAGATGCGACGTACACGCACGGAGTATACCGTAATAGAAGGCGATAGCTGTCAAGGGCGGGCAATAGCACGCTCGAGGCTCTCCACGCTGCCGATGACAGCACACAGCGTCTGCGTCCGTGACTCCCCACCCGTCCCCTCCAGTTATTCACTTCTTTCCTTATTTTCTCTCTTTAGAGATTATCCCGCGGCGTTTTAGCTTCGTGTTTTTGCTTCCATCTAACGATCGAGCGGCGAACCACGCAACGTCGTAGCTATCGATATCTGCATTACCTACTTTCAACGCGACTTTATCGACAGCAGATCACATATCCTTTTCAAAAGATCGTATCTGATCGGAAGAAATTCTTTCTTGATTTTATTTTCACAGACCGTTTTGTTTTTTAGATCGGTTGATAAAGATGGGAAAATTGATTTTACACTCTAATGCAATCCGATAAATTTTACGATAATAATTAAAATTGTCGGATGTTTTTGTATGCAATGAGCTAAAATTTACTGAAATAGCCGATATTTAATTTCGTTGCAATCATCATTTTTGAACAGACTATATACATACATAAAAATTTTTTTTCATCCAAATTTCCTTCCTATTTATTTTATTTTTCATTTTATCTTTCAATCCTCATAGCCGAAATCATAAAATGCAATTCACTTCTTCAGATTGGATCTTATCGATCGAATTTCTGTACATACATATACGTATATTTACGTCGTATTAAAACTAACCAAATATATTTTCGAAGGTCAAGATTGTCGAATCGTTACACGCAGTCATTGTATTAGGCATTCGCACTAGATTATGCGGGTTTGTATATAGGTATATATCGATTTTTTGATTCTGATTGTGGTTGGCAGGTTGTATTATATAGAAAATCGGTACAGCTATATTCGGACTCTATTCCTACATACTCATATCCAGGAACCGTTCCCACGGTTTATATTCACCCTATATACCTATAGATAAATAAAATGGTATTAAATTTGCGATATTTGATACGGGGAATTGAAAACAAAAAATTTTTTTTCTTCATTTTTATTTATTTATTTATTTTTTTGTTCTTTCGTCAATTTTGCAAGTATCACCGAAATGGAGCGAGAAATAATTCATTTCGTATCATTTGATTAGATATTATTACGTAATCAATTTCTCACACGAAACACTGCACTTGTTAATAGTATACCTATGTATACAGATACGTTACTTATACCCACAGTATAATACATATAACGCGATATCGGAATATAATTACGCAAATAAAACCGCGTAACCTCATCCCCCTTTCTAACGCTCTATAATATTCAACTAATTGCACTATTTTATGCATATTATACAGGTATATGTATTTTTATTGAATTTTTGTCATCTCTTTATCTTCAAAATTTAGCTGGAAAGAACTCGAAATCCATTATCCATATATCGTTCAATAAATTCCTTGATCTACGTGTACCTGTAATATTTCACTTTTCTTTTATTCAAAGAATCTCATCGATACGAATTTTTTATATGTGCATCACATACGTTGTAGGGTAACCGAATTTATACGTAAAAGTGTATCAGTACATGTATATTAAAAAAGAAAAAAAAAAGTAATGAATTTTTTTTTTTTTTCTTAGATGAATTCTTTTTAATTTGGTTGCGTTTCTCATAAATTATTTATATCTTGCATCATTATATATACGTGTACATACAGAAACTAAATATATTCGACAGTAACAAATTTCAATGCCAAATTACGTCAGATGTTTTCTAATATGATGGATGAGGGGGTCCTCTGTCCTTAACTCCCCTTGTAGTATTAGTTAGTTCTATTCACCGCAAACTTTGGATACTTTTATTACACAGTCGTGTGTATATCCCATCGGCAAATTTGTTCTTTCGTTTTTTTTTTTTTCTTTTTCTGTTTCTTCTTTTTTTTTTGTCTACGTACTAAAGATTGTTTTCCCTTTCACTTACGTCATTAATATTTTTATTTTAATTACACGGTTTCACAGCTGGCTTTTGGGGATTATTGAATTAAAGATTGTTGCAGCGGGAAAGAAAGAAAGAAAAAAAAAGAAAGAAAAAGAGAGAAATAAAGTATGTAGGTACGATCATCTCTTGAGGCAGAGAAATCATTAGCACTATAGTCAAAATGATAATTGTGATACACCGTTTTTTTTTTTTTTTTTTTTTTTTTTTTTTTTTTTGTCATATGCTTAGTTAGTTACGAGCTTGAGCAGCGAGACATAGTGGTAATAAGATAGTTTTTTTTTTTTTTTTTTTTTTTTTTCAATCTACGCGCGAGTTGTTGCATATATACCTATAATGTTGTTTGTATACATAATATACCCACTACCTAATTTCGAGTCCTTTAAAAGAAATTTCAAAAGAGAAAGGAACATTAAAATTCGAAGAGTAAATAAAATGAAAGAGAAAAGAGAAAAAAAATAAAATGATTATATTATATTCACGATATTTTATCTGTATATAGGTACATACGTATCTACTTTACTTTATACACACATATACCTATACTTATCGATGTTATATGCAATTTAGGAATTATATAGGTTGTGCTATAAACGATACGTTAACACGATACGAAAATTTCATCCTCGTTCATTCACCTTTAGATTGAAAAATAAAAATACAAAAAAACAGCCCTTCGCGATTCAAGAGAAACAAAGAAAAACCCTCATTATTTAATTTCGCAATTTTTAGTTCGTCGCGAATTGCCTCTCGGTAAGATTTATTTATGCTACCTTATTTATATCGTTTTTTTTTTCTTCAAACTTAAGCCCTTTTTTTATCCCGTTGTTCTCTCTCCTTTCTCTGGTTTTTTTTCTTTTCTTTTCTTTCCCTTTCAGAAGACCTTGACGAGGTCAAGTTTCCAGTTTTCAGTTTTGCCTCTTAGCCTCGATCGATACGATTCCGGGGGCAAGCGTGGTTTGGCAAACCAAACCAACCCTCTTTGCGGGAAAAAACAAAAGAGAGAAAAAAAAAATTCTTTTAGCTTCTCCCTACTTACTGGGGTAAAGGAACAAAAAAAAAAAAAAACCAAATCAGTATTTGTATACATGCCATACTGCAGTACTCTTGGCGAGTGTCAATTGTTTCTTTCTTTATACTTCTTTCCGCTTCTGTTGGTCGCCTCTCTCTCACTCGCCTTTCGCTTTAGCGATCCGGCGACTCGTCTCGTCGTCTCCCTCATATTCCGCGTACCGTGCGTTTACGACATCCTCTCAAAAATCGTGGTGAGAAAATAAGGGCGGTTGGCGGGGGTAGGGGCGAGGGAGAGAGGGGGATGATTCGTATTCGGGTCTCGGAACGTATAATTACGCGTTGAGTATTATGAGGCTTCTGGTGGCTTTGTACTTTTCCTTTTTTTTTTTTATTCTTTCTCTTTTTTTTTTTTTTTTGTCAATTTTAACGATCGTTTAATGAGAATTTCTAAACCCGGAAAGAAGCCTCTTTGGAATTTACCGGTTTTACGCAGATGATAAGTACAGGAAAAAAATAATTCACACAGTTGCGGGTTTAGAGGCGAAGTACATACGTATAGGTATAGTACATACAACGATCGCGGAGTGCAACGGTTATAACGTTGAAAATAATTCGTGAAAGTTTCGACAGGATTTTTTTTTAAGAGGACTCTTGAGAATATTGTTCTCTTGGCTTAAATTTAACGTCTGTATTGTAACTGACCACAGTTACGCGTTTAACCGTTTTCTCAAATCTGTAAAGAAACTTGTATATCACATTTTAACGATGACAATGAAAGTTGAAATAATTCGTAATTCCACGGCTTTTTTTTTTCATTTGTATAAGACTTTTTAATTCTCATTAATGTATGGGTGCGGAATTAATTAAATTGGTATTAGGAAATTCATTTAATAACAAAATGAAACGAGTAATTTTATCCTCCACGCGTTTCTACTTTATCGATCAATAATGACAATCAACGGTTATACCACGCGACTTCTCACATTTCTTCTATTTTTTCATTTTTCACTTTTTGTTTTTTAATCGTTACTATTTCGATAACTGCGGTAATAATTTAGGCAAACTTTTACGCATTGCGCACATTATTTTTGATTAGACGGAAATCAGATGAAAAAATTTATAGTCGTTGGATTGATCAGGTGTGGTTAATATTCGAATTTCGATCTTTACGGAGTCTATATTCGCGTTATGACATCACGTAGTATTATAGGTGGACTGAAGCCTGACTCATCAATCCTCGAAAAACCGGGAAAAACTTTAGGAACTTTATTCTTTTTCTTTATATTAATTTTTTCTCTCCTTTAATAAATGGCATTTGTTCAATGGACTGATTACGGAATTTTGAAATAAAAAAAAAAAAAAAAAAGAAAAAAAACTGATATCGTGTTAATATTACACAGGGTCTTCCGCTACGAATCTCGTATGGGTATAATGTATGGTATTTTTTTGATACTTCTTTTCTTTATTTCAGAGTCTAAAAATCCTTGTAAAATCTTGAAATTCTAATCAAAACCTGGACAAGAATTTTTTAATTCGCCATTTTTTTTTTAATTTTTTTATTTTGTTCTATTTAGGAACAATTTAAATGATCTTCGAATTTAATTGAAATCGATTTTGTAGCGCCTAAAAAATACTTGCCGTTTGCACATTTCAATTTCTCAGACACGTTGTAAATTCAGATACCTAATATAAACTAGTGAACGAATATATATATATTTTTTTTTTATTCTATCAATTCTAATTGAAAAAATCGTGAAATCAAAAATTGGTAACAACCTTACAGATTTCGTGTATCATGACAAAAAACAAAAAATAAAATAACAGAATCGAATAAAAAATTATATT
The DNA here is from genome assembly GCA_949628255.1 of Macrophya alboannulata. Classification (NCBI taxonomy): domain Eukaryota; kingdom Metazoa; phylum Arthropoda; class Insecta; order Hymenoptera; family Tenthredinidae; genus Macrophya; species Macrophya alboannulata. Next base: position 14,023,866 of record OX451208.1, read on the forward strand.
TACGGTTATACTTCAAAAACGGTAAATCGTTTGTCCGTCGATAATCTTTCGTTAATTAACCAGGTGCACGATTCCGTAGGTATCTTCGATCCAGTGGCGTAGCTAGTCAGGCCCGCGCGCCTATTTATGATGTAGATAATTACTTTATTTTAAGAATAAAAAAAAAAATACCTTAATTTGTAGAGTTAGAATGTGTTTTTCTAAAGCTATGGAAAAAAAAAATAAATAAAAAGTTTTATGGATTAGAATCGCGGAATCAATTTGTACGAATGTACTTAGCATGACGACGAGGTATGGCGGGGGCGGAGGGTAGTAGACATGGCTGAAAATTCAAATATTGATATTAAAGCCTTGTCTCCCCCTGGTACTATCGATTCAAACGATCCGACAGCTAGGCAATAATTGTATACTTGTTCCCATATAAATTGACGACCAAAATCACCCGAACATTTTTCAATAAATCTAAAAGGGTGCCAAATCCATTATGTATATACATATACAGGTCTGGTTTCTCCACGCCTATCTAATTTTACAGGAATTTACTCATTCGTTTTAGTTTTCTTTCTCTCTCTAATTCCTTTTTATTTTTTCATTCGTTTTCTCTTCTCTTTTTCACTTCGGTCGCGATGGCACGCCAACCTGTTACCGCAGCACGACACGTATTATGAATTATTATGCTTTTCATAATATGTATACCTTTTTACGTAGCTGTTCTATCTATCTATCCCCGATCCTAAACGATGTCTCCTTCTTCATTCAACAATTGCGAAATACCTAGCGTTACTTCGATTCATTATGGTTATCCGAACCATACTGGGATAATACCGTTTTTGACGGTTGATAATAAAAAGTCATAAATTACAATACGACACATGGTTGGATATATATACAAAGCAAAATACTTACGCGTATAGTACTTATTACCTCATTCGCGTCAATCACCTCGGATATGCAAGGTAAACGAGAGAAAGAGAGAGAGAGAGGTATGTAGGTATATGTATATGTAGGAGAAAAAGCGAAGAGAAGAGAAAAATTTATGAATAATGGTAAATCTTTACGCGAGTCTCTCTAACCACAGTAACCCACTGATCGATCGACACGAATTCTCTATTGCGTAAGCTGTTCGATACCGATGCCGTATGTGGTATCTGTCTATATACCCATTGCCAGCAGACGGGTCTCGGCGATGAAAACAGGTAGAAAAAAATTCGACTTCTCGTTGAAAAGAGAAAAAATGTACATTTTGTTTTATATGTATATAAGATTATTTTAATAGTAATTTTTCTACCCGTTTTAATCGTTCATAGCACGCGTCCGTTTATGTATGTTTTTATTCTTATATGTCTCTAATTATATTTCCAATTAAACTGGAATTTATATTGAAGTATATGAAAGACTAGCTTTTTTTGTCTAGCTTGTTTTTATCACTTCGCGGAGTGAAAATAAAACGAAGTACAAAAATTTTTCATCTAATCGTTTGGTCGGTTCGTTTCAGAAATAATGAACAAAAACTGCTGAGAAAAAAAAAATAAAATAAAAAATACCTGGAATTTTTGGAATTCTTGAAAAATCTAAATGCATGTATCGATGGGTACGGAAAGTTTACAGTTTTATTGTTATTTTTATCTTTTCGATAAATCATCAAAGCAAGCTAAATGGTTCAGGCGATATAAAAATAAAATTTGCTAAAATCTTAACAAAAATTTATAATGAACGAGTAGGCAAAAAAAAAAAAATTGAAGTTATTGAATAGATAATTTGATGAATATCCTGTTCGCTTTTTTTTCCCATATTTATCTTTTTATTAAGGAATCTCAGGTATTTCTTCAAAGACTAAAAACCGTGAAGTCCTGTTTAGTATGATCGAACGAATATTCTCCGTCTCTACTTTCGTTGTTAGAGATTGAAGGCAGTAGAACGGTGAGAACAAATCTGCGACGAAGGTCCCTGACATTTACGATTGCGGGTGGTCAGACCGACGTCACTATCTTTATATAGAGGTAATATTGATGCAAGGTATTTCACAAAGAAAGAAAAAAAAAAAAAAAAAAGAACTAAACAAAAGTAACAGGATTTTACATCATCGTTATAGAATAAATGAAATTTATTTACTAATCTGAGAGGGACAAAAAAAAAATGGTGATGTAAAAAAATAGCCCCTCTGTTGAGTTTTTGTTTTTATTTCGACAAAAAATTCCAGGAATTTTTTGTCTTTTCTCTTTTTTTTTGTTTGTTAACTAATAGATCGTTTTTTTTTTTTTTATGTTTTTTTTCACCCGTGTTTGATGCTGTCTGCTGCATATACGATGAAAACCTCGAAATTGGCTAAAAATACTCACTAGGAAAACTTTGTAACGAGTGTAACGACACGCTTTCAAAGTTTCTAATTTGTACCTCCTAGGTAATGATGAAAGTCGTCGTAGAGAAGCTGAAATAATTGTTTCGTGTAATCAAACGGCAGAAAAAAAATGTGTCCTGTAACCCAGTGGTTATACATAAATAAAACTAATTATCTATACGTGACGTGACGTGACGCGACTAACAATTTTTCGTAACGCTATCCTGTCTGTCGGAAACAGAAGAAAAAGGAAAAAAATTATGTAATTGCAACATTTTAACATGACTTTTCACAATTCGGTAATAAGAAATCCAGGAAGTGCAACTCCGTATATAGATACGATTACTGATCGTGTACGAGTTGTATACCTATATACAGTTTTCCTCCAAGAAAGTTTTATCCCCCACACTCGATTTCTCTCTTCTGCACTTATCAAATGATTCGCGTAAACTATGTAAAATCAAACCGATTTTAGTTTTTTTTTTTCTTCTTTCTTTCTTAATTTGGCACACAAATATTTTCGAACTTTCTCCAGTTTTGGAGTGAAAAAATAACAGATAAAGAGGTTCAAACAAAATCTGGATAATGAAAAAACCAAAATATACTGGAAAAAAAACCAACTATATGTAAATGATTTTGTTCGGCTGCAGAGTGGTTTTTTTTTTGTTTTTCCTTTCTTTTTTATTACTTGCTCATCCCTGAGACTGTAATCTGGGTCAAAATAATTTTTTTTCTATTTTATTTTTAAAATAATTCAACCTTTAATCTCCTGGCTTCATAATTTTTTTTGGTTTTTTATAACATCAATTTTGCCTCACAACCGGTAAATATTTCCTCTTATAGATACTCTGGTAGCGTCCTAGATAATCGGTAAGATATTTTATCGAATAGCATATATATATCGTCATCGTTGAATAACATATTATTTCTTGTTTTACTCTCACTACACTTTGTGGCCGCGCTCGTGTACGTATGTATGTACATACATAGGTACACGAGATCATGCGATTAGCATATGAGTTCCTCAATCTTATATATTCCTTTACCATCACCAAACGAATATACCGATTTAAACCTCTGATTCGAATTATTCTCTACGCTTTAAGTTTATTTATGTAATAATATACTTATTGCTACTATATTAGTTGAACATTGCGTACATGTATGGTATCTATTCGTTTCTCTCGTGTCTGCGATCGGTTTGCTTTAAAGCATTTCGCCATATATATACACTCCTCGTATTCGAGTTTGAGTTCAATTTTTATGCCTTTCGCTTGTATACCCGCTTTTCTCTTTTCTATATTTTATTTTGTATTTTCTATTTTCTATCATCTCTTACCTGTTCGTAGATTCTAATAAGTATAACCTAAGAATAGAAGAAAGAAAAAATCCAAAAAAATTAAAAAAAAAAATAATACAAAATCGATATAACAGCCGTCGATTTTGGTATTCTGTTAACAGTCGCACGCCGGGTAGCAGGCAGCCTTCACCAGGCGAGGAAGAATTTCAAAAGAACGTTTCTGCAACTCTTGCTGTTTCAACGGGGGCCGGGGGTGTCGTACTTCTTAAACAGGGGGACGTTGTCGGTAGTGAGGAACACTTTATGGCAGCTTTTGGTCCTGCTCCACATCATCTACAGCATCATCAGGCTCCGCCAGCTCATCATTTACCTCATCCACATTCTCACGCTGCTCAATTATTCAGCGCTCAGGGTCCTCCGCCTCAACAAGGACCACCACCTTCTCAACAACAGCAGCAACAACAACAGCAGGGTCCACCGCAGCAACAGGACACCGCGACACACTTTGACGTACAGGTGAGTCTTTACATTTTATTATCTTTCATTTATTGATTCATCAATTGAATAATCAATTAATTAATTGCTTTATACGAAAAGTGATTGACGACGATTTTAATGTTCTCGTAAATTTTATTTATCGTATACATATATACCCGATTTATGTTAGTTTCTCTGTTTATGTCCGTCAACATTTTTAGATAAAAGAAATTTGGTATATTTTCGAAAAATCTCTAATGGTTCGAGTATTTATATTGATTTTTTTCCCCTCGTTATTATTAACTGCGTGTCTTTGCTGCGGTACAGTAGATGGATACATTAAAATTTTAGATGGTTTAGAGTCTAGACTGAGGTAGTTACAACGATGTTGAATATTTTTTAAGTAGGAATTGGTAAGTTGGGGAGGAAAAAGCTGCGAGAATTCTCGTTGCCCGAGTGTTAATTTGAAGGTAGGGTTATTTTTAAGTGTGGGGGCGGCGCTAATGAGCTACCTACCCAACTCGGAGAGTTTTCGTTCTTTACGAGTTACTTTTACGCACGCTCCGCGACCCGGAGTAATCTTGACAAAAAAAAAAAAAAAAAAAAAAAAAAACAGAAAAACAGAAAAATAAAAAATCAAAGGTTTATCGGTATGGTATAATATTTTTCGAACAAAGCCCGTTTTCAACTTTTTCAACTTTTCGAATTCTCTTCAGGGCTAATAACAGTTATTCTTAATATACACTTTCAAAAGTTCAAAGCTCTCTCGACAACGAACCACCGTTACCACTTATACACAATCCTTTCGTTTCGCGTACGCCACATACGTACGTTACATGTTTAAAAGAGTCTCGAAAAAATAATTACTCCCTACGTACGTCGAATATACATATGTGTGCTTTACTTTTATTCTTTTTTTTTTTTTTTTTTGAATTTTTTTCTTTCATTTTCCAATATTTTTTCTCTTCTTCCCACGTAAAATTGTTGTAAATTTTTTCTACGTCCCATAAAATCTCCTTCGTAGAAATTTAAAATTCCCTGTTCTCGTCCTAAAAATAATATTTATAATATTAATCGATTAAAAATTAAATTTAAGACTTAATTTTGTCTTACTTTCAACCTTCGGGGATCCACGGCTAGTCAAGCCGGTACAAATTGTATTACATATTTCCGCCCACTACAAGTTTATTTTTATCTTCTAGTATAGAATATTGTCGCAGCTCTCAATCCCCGGGAAGTTTGCCAATTTTTATTGTTTATTTATAGGATAAACTTTAGACCAAAAACCGGTCGAAATATATTGCTACATATATTTTATTTATTTTTATTTCTATTTTTCACAAATCGATCAATACTTTCTCTATAAAAAGCAATGAAAACTATTTTCGTATAATTAATTTTTGAAATGCAAAGAAAATTTTGTCCATTTATGAAATTATTTTGCATCATTTATATCGCATTTTTGATATTTTTTTTTTTTTTGTTTTTTTTTTATCGTCGTCATATTTGGTTAAGTATCGAAGTCTGTAGAAGCACCGGGCGGAGAGGTTGATGGTTCACAACCTAATTGCGCTACCCAGCAGGGGTAGTGTATTATAAGCCTTCCGTTGGGAGAAACTTGAATGTTCGTCATCTCGCCGCGACAATATATAAATCATCGAGTGACAGTTCACCGTCTAGCCCTCCCTCCCTATTCCCACCACACGCTTTGAATCTATTCGGAAAATGGAACACCGATATACATAAGACCGCCGCCGCCGCCTCCTCTTCCAACTACCTTGACAACTCTATATTCACGGCGCAGCAAAACCGAGTCTGCTTGACAAAGCGCTATTCTCTAGGGCTAGACGTTTAAATACACTTCTTCGATCATACCCAGATCTATGCGGATTTCATACTCTCTTTTATTTTACTTTCAATCTGCAGTAGGAAAAACTTGCTATTCGATGTCGATTATTTCCGCCGTGTTTCTTTCGGAAAGAAATTTGTTTTTTTTTAGCTTTTTTGATTCGTTTTTAATGAGACAGTTTTAAACGTCGATAAAACGATCCGTAAAGAAAAGCAGCTTTTCATGGAGTTAATGTACCGCGATGAATGTAAAAATATTTATACGTTAGAAGGGAGTGATGATGATAAAATGAGGAGAAAAGAAAAAAATGAGAAATTTATATTCATGTAAATTTTTCGTATATTTGAAGTGGCGATGTGGGTGGTGAGATAGTTAAGAGTCGAAATGCAACGGCGCGTTTCCACGTAATAGATCTGGTTCAAGTTCACGGCTGGAAGAATCGTCCGTGAATACATTTGAATTATAAAATAAGAAAGATCGTTGTATAATAAGTTAGAGGCGAACGAGGAAACGACTTACGAAATGTCATCGTTCTGCGTGAACTGGTTATATATACATATATCGTTACGTTTTTATTTTATTTAACAGTCCGCGAACGTCCAATACTATATAACACATACACACATACATATAACCACTCGTCTTAGCAGCATATTACAGAATTTATCACATTTCTCGAGGTCGAGGTGACTGCTTGGTTGTATGTATTTTCGAGGGCTGAAATTAGACCGATCGTAAAGTTTCTAAGGCGTTTCTACATATCACGAATACAACATATGTACCATACCTCGATATACGTATACGTATACAAATGCTAAACAACTCGCTAGTTGAGATAGGTCAAGTCTCTCACCCAATACCAACCTACTTGATCAGGATTTTCTCGAAATCGTTGTATTAAACCGAAGAACAAAAGAAACAAACTGATGACCAAATATGAGTGAGAATTCATTTCACAGTTACGTTAAATTTTTTTTCCTTCTTTTTTCTGTTAATTCTTGGATTTTGTTTCTAATATAATCATGGTCCGCAGGTACGCTAGACGAATACCCGTTAGCCTAGTTTGTGTTTTATTTATACACACATATGTATAGTATTTTTTTTCTATTTTCTTCTCTTCTCTTCTCTTCTCTTCTCTTCAAGTTTAACATATCCGTGATCCGTTAGGCAAATAGATTTATGCTCTTATGTCATTCGGTTACGAATGTTACGACGGTCTAGTACGAGCGGCTACCACGAGTTCTTAAAAACGGTAAAAAGAACTCGAGATAGTAACCAATGAATGAGTGGCATTTGTGCTCTGGCGATACATACGTATACTGCTACGGCGGAGTATATAAACGACATTACGACTTCGTGTCAAACGAATAGATTGAATTTCAATAGATCTTTTGTTGTTGCCATGGGAACCGCAAGCTTGAATTTCGACTATTTAAATTCAAACTATTGCCCCTAAATATTTCGAGCTCCCCCCATTCAATCGAGTGATTCAAATTGTCGTCAAAAATCAATTACCTTTTTTTTCTTTTTTTAATCTCTTTTTAATTCTTCTAATTTGTATAAAATTCGATTTCCTGTATTCGACCGATCGACTGAATTGTCTCTCTTCGCTCTATCTTTCTTTTTCGGCCTCCCTCTCTCCCGGACGTTCAGTTAGCGAGAGAAATTCGCTATCAACGACGTAGAGGGAGGGTTTAAAACCGTGCGACGCGGTGACTTAACAACAAACAAAACTCCGAACGATCCGACGACTTTCCTCCGTTGCACGGTGTAGCTATGGTACAGTCTTTGACAAAATTGCATTATAGTTGCAAAGTGTAGTGAGGAGAGGCGATACGCGGGATGAGGTAGAAGGGAAGGGGGGAAGGAGGACTCGTGCTCGGCAGCGCATGAAGCGATTCCCGCGCTCTTTCTCTCTTTATCTCTCTATCTCTCTATCTTATAAGTCTCTGGCTGTATTTCCATCTTTTTCTTCTTTTCTCTCTCTCTCTCTCTTTTTCTCTCCCTCGCCCCTTACTCTCGGTCAACGTCGTCGCGGACGCGGACGCTCGGCAAAAGGTGCACCAGCCGACGACGACGACGCGCGGGTTGTTGACTTGATGCCCATTGAGCATAAAGAGCATTGACTTCCTCCGATGAAAATCTGTATCACCCGCCCTAAGACTTTGCCTTCGCCGCTTCGACGATTCTTTAAGTAAGGTGAGGGACTTCCGGGGAGGGAGGCAAGCAACAAACTTCCGCACAATCTAGCCAGAGAATTAAAACTTTACTGTGCGAACGCGACTGACTATGACTTCGGTATACCTGCGTACTCTGGATACCCTATCTTATACACTGCGTAAATCCTATCTACATATAACTGCTATATATCTTCGTCTCGAGAAGGTTTTTTCGAAATCCGACTACTACTCGAAAAGTTTCTATGGGAGATTTCTGTTTGGAAATAATTATGAAGATTATCCTTTTATTTTATGGAAATGATGATTCCTCGTTCGATGTTCATTTTATCACGCTTATTATTATACCTTAGTCCCTGATTTTTCTTTTCCCTGCAGCATTGTCATTTGTCTATCTATCTCTTTCTTTCTCGTTACCTCGCTCGTTCTGTTTGTCGAATAGAAGCCGGGAGGCCAGAAGCTTGTCACTCATCTAGTGATATTTTTGGGTTTCGGTTTCTTACGTAACGAACCTCGTGGCGAAGTGTCGCCGTACTCGACACAACCCTCCTTCAAAACAGGCGGGCGGAAAAAAAAGAGGAAGAAAAAAAAAAAAGATCTTTCGTGATTATCCGCTTCGAATGTGAATAAGAACTGAATTAATTTTTTTCATATCGTTACAGTAAATATATTGAAAGAAAAAAAAGACATCTTAAAAATAGGTCGTGTCCACGACTATGTCCACGAATATTATAAGAGAAAATATATGAAGCCTGTAGAAGATGAGATAAAAAGAGTAGGGGGAGTGTTAAAAAAAAAACAAATCTTAGCCCGATCTCTCCTCTCGTTTTAAAAAGTTGTTTATTTTCTATTTATCGTTTGGTTTGGTATTGAGATATAGATGCCGCGATACTTGGAAGTGAGACTCAATATTTACTGACGAACTAAAACCGAGACGAATTTATTTAGAACCCAGATCGCTGTGTCTCACTTCAATGTACATATACATAAAGAGAGAAACAAAAAAAATAAGCTAAATCAAATTAAAGAAAAAAAAAACGAATGAATAAGACACGCGGCGTGACCCAAGTTATGATACTAATTAAAATGGATCGCCCGCAGAGCGAATCTAGGCTAACCCCTCCGAACCTCGTTCAGCCCTCTCAGCACCCTGGCTTTAAGCCTCCAGTCACACAATTTCGAGTGTGAAAACACAAAGAAACGCTAAAATCGTGACCAAGTGCAACTAACACCGAGCGCTGGTTCTCAATGTCTGCGTATCTCCAGACGGACTTCTTTTTTACATCGAGTGGGGCTTATTAATTTCTTTTGGTTTTCTTATTTCTTCAGAGTTCTATAGACGGTTACATAGGGTATAGGTATATAGGTACTATTATATACCAGTTATAATTCAGAAAACATTTCATTTAACGAACAGAGATGTTTATTAAACGATGATAGATCACTTTTATAGATCTGATACAGATATAAGATCTTTACAATAAATAAGTAAATAAATAAATAAAACCTATATACTTCGCAGGATTTATAATCGTAGAATCTTTCAAGATCTAAAAATGAAAATAAAGAATAGATAAAAGGGGTTAACATATTAATATAATAAATAAATGAAGAAATTGATTGATACGTGGAAAAAATTAAATAAATTTTAGTCGACAGACTATAACACATTCTATAGTTTTGCCGGTTTAGCTATGACTTGTGCAGTTCATCGGTGAAAAAAAGAAGTAAAGAAAAAAAAAAGAGTCATCAGGTACAGGTTATCAATCATTTTTTGGATCTATTTTTTGACTAGTTTAGAAGAAAAGAAAAAAAAATGTGACGAAGAATAATATATCAGTTTTTCAGTAGTTCTCCGTTAATTTCTTTCGACGTAAAATGATTGATAATGTTATTTCATTGACTGCAGTGTACAGAAATTTTTAAACGAAGAAAGAAAAAGAAAATGATAATGGGAATAAATTGAATTGAAATTCAATGATATCAGAAGAAATAAAAGAGTGATTAAATGTGTACCTGTAATACTGTAATACACCCGTTTAGATTTTTTTTTTTTTTCTTTTATAGCTGAGGTGTACAGCTATTCTTTACCACCATTAATATCATCATTTCTTTGCGGTTATACCCTACCAGCTACTCTATTCGGGAACGCAATTCTCAATCGAATTTTCATCCAGCCTATGCGTGCCAAGGAGTTCCTTGGGCTAGCTGTTGGTAGGCGTGGTGTGCTTCGTGTAAGGGTTGGCCGGGTGTTACACGCCAAGTCGCGTGTGTACCGTTCATCCCTCGGAGAGCGAGGGTTCTCAATTCTTTTTTGTTTTTTTTTTATTTTCGTTTCGTTTTTATTTTTGTTTTTTTGTTCTTTTTTCACTCTCTCATTCTCTCTCTCTCTCTCTAAATTTTTTTCATTATTCTTGTTTAAACCCTCGTCACGTGTAATGGTCGGCATAGTTTCACCTCGGAGACAGTGTAAAGACCTACATTTTTCTATTTGTTCTTTGCTCTTTCTGTATTTTTTTTTTTTTTTTAATCAATATCTTTTAGTCCAAGAATCTCTGAATCCTCGTCATGCAGGTACTACATACACTGTGCAAACGCAAACCTTTGCTCGAAATTCATTCTCTTCAAAGTAATCCGCAAAACTCTCGTGTATATGTGTATTATGATATATCTACGCACTTGAAGTTATGTTTTAAAGACACGCGACAGGTGAGGCAAAATGTGTCGTCGTCGAGAACTCGGATGCGGTTGAATCGCACTGAACCGACCGTCCCCTGGTTTTGTTTCGCAAGTAGAAACTAGATTTTATTTATTTTGTCCTGTTTTTTTTTCTTTATCTAATCTTATTTAATCTTCGTCAAGGTTGAAGGTACTCCGCATTATCCTCCATCCACCCATACCTACCCGTTACAAGATAATCAAAAAATGACACCAAATTCGTTGTAGTACAGTTAATATTAATTTATTCATTTTTTTGCCGGTCAATTATAGAATATTTTCCAATTTCCTTGAATATCTCGATTCCGCGATTTTTTTTTTTTTTTTTTTTTACTGTCTTTGCTCTCTTCTTTTCGTACCGTGAAAAAATTTCGGATCACATCATACCGTACCGTATATCGTATCATATCATACCATATCACATCATATCGTCGGGATTCCAGACCTTCTAGACTCACTAGACAATAGACGCGGGCGGTTTGCCACGGGCAACGACACATTGTAGCACCAAAGACCTTCCTGACTTTACTCATCCTTCTCTTCACTCTTTTTTTTTTTTTTTTTTTTATTATTATATTTTTTTCTTCTTTCCCTTCTACACTCACACGCTCTTTGCCTCCTCGTCGCAGAAGCTGACTCTCGAGTGTTAACTCTTCAGTTGGCTACACTCTCTACACCGTCCTTCAAAATTAGTTGGTCTATCCTCGAGGTAGAAAAATAATAATTATTTTTATTATAATAATAACAATAATGATCGTAATAATAATAATGAAAAATAAAAAGTACACCCCCGAAGGTATTATTTTTATATTTATTTTTATTTTTATTATATTTTCGTGTCGTGTTCACGTTTATATTCACCAAGCTCTACCATGTTAATCGACTATCCTGGCGTCAATGGACTATTTCTACCTTACCTTACCTTACCTTACCTTACTTTACTTCACCTTGCTTTATTTTACCTTACTTTACTTTACCTCACTACCTCCCTCGTTAACAAACGCACTAGCCCAGGACGTGAGCGTACATAGGTGGCTTGGCAACTCCGACGCGGCTCTAGGGACTCAGTCGAGGTATCGTGCGTGACTGTATGTTCCGTATAAAATACTGACACAAATGTGTACCTACACGGGTATTTTATATATCCAGATGTGCTAGTTCGAAAACATAAAGAGGATAAAAAAAAAATTAAGTTAAAAAACAAGAATAAAATAAAAATAGAAAGAAGAGGATAGAAAAAAAAAAAAAAACCAACTCATCATCATCCGCGCAGACACGAGTTAACAGTTGGCGAATGAATATCATTTATTATTTCGAACTGTGAATAATAAGTACGTAATATACGGTGCAACAGACTTTCAATATTCTTGTTCTAGCTCTGTTGGACCTCGGGTGTTAGTTTCAAATTTCAAACTCTTTCAAAATCGGAATTTTTCACCTCGTCGAATAAACCGCAATCAATATGCAACAATAATAATAATATATCATATCTGTATATACAATTGACTTTCCAGTCTACTATATACATACGTGTACTAGAAAACTTCTATCGAACGTTCGTCACGCGCTCTCATATAGCTATTCTACCTATATATAGAGGTATATGTATATATCGTGAAACACTACATATGACCTTGAAGAAATAACATAAAAGGGCGGAAATTAATTTCCAGCAATTGAATAATTATTAAGTTTTTTTTTTTTTTTTTTTTTTTTTTTTGCAACAGTCGTACGTATACCTATTTTTCCCCCTTCCATACCTGTGTAAATGAAAAGAGAAAAAAAAAAAAAAAAAAAAAAATGGTGATAGCTGGTGACACGATGAAAATATATAGTCAACACCACCTATTCTCACCTTCGTCGGCTTACCGCGGCGAAGCCTCTAACCTAGAGGGTGGTGGCGAACCCAAGGGGTGGTAGCGGGCAGACGGGGTGGGGGGGATATGCACGCGTCACGCGGCGTCAGTCAAACAGCGAGTGTAGTCAGTTCTGAGCCGCCTTTCTATGCGGTAGCCAAGGCGCGATATAATACCGAACTCCGTAATAAATACAACGTGTAACGTGGATTGGCCCTGACTTTCTTGACTGGCCATTTGTCTTTCTTTATAACCGTGTCCTGATTGAAGTTATAAAATACCGTATATATACATATGTACACATCTATACCGATATAATATATTCAGAACAACGGTGATACGTTCGGCTTTATAAAATCGTGTGTGAATTTTGTTTCTTTCTGTATAACGTGTAAATTGTCTCGAGTTCATTTTTTTGCCCCCTCGCCTTGTCGTTTACAGTTTTTACTTTACTTCAGTTTTTATTATTATTTTTGGCTCGGGGTGGATTTTATATTAGCTTCTTCTTCTTCTTCTTCTTCTTCTTCTTCTTCTTCTTCTTCTTTCGAGTGTCGTTTTATAGACTTTTAGAAGAGAAAGAGGAATACATATTATATCTATATAATACATACATATATCTATATTCGTACAGGAGATAGAGGGGTGAAGACGGGATTCCCCGTCCCGCGAGTCATTTTCGCGGGTGGATGAAATTTGAAAAATTTAAGAACCAAGAGTATAAACGGGAGGGTTAGAGCCCTCGGCTCGTAGTAGTTTGCTCCGGTGCGAATTGGCTTGTGGATAAAGAGAAGAAAAAAATTAATAAAAAAAAAAAAGGAAAAAGAAGAGGATAGAATTAACTCGTATAATTTAAACTAAAACTCGGAACTTCCGGTCTCCCCTGTACGAGCCGGGTTGAACTGGTTTTTGCAGGACGAGGAGACTGACCAATTGAACAATTAACCCAGTGAACCAAAGATGAATGAATCAACGTCGTTGTACGACCCGCCGCTTTAACCCACGTCCTCAACAAGTTATTGTTATAAAAACAATTTTTCATATCGTTTGTATTGGTCGAACTATTAATAATAAAGAAACGTCGACTATAGTGAAGTGGAGAAAAAAAAAATAGGTATAATAGAAAAAAAATTAACACGACCCATGTAGCATGTATTTTATACATAGGTTCATTAACCGGGCAAGATTCTTGCCCCAGTAATAAAATCATATGGAATGAATATACACGGGGATCAAAAAGAACGAAAAAATAATAAATAAATAATCAAATAAAACGAACCTAGACAAAAATACATAATATATATTTTTCATTAAGTGATAAGAATACATACCCACATATATACATGTACATATGTATATGCGAAAAAACCACATAGCCGCAGAAAAAATATAATAAAAGAAAAGAAAATCTTTGATGAACGTTTGACGTTGTATAGTTTGAATGAAATAAAAACTGATATAGATCCGAAAGGTATTATACAATACGTAGATACGTAGATACATGAATATATATGTATTGAATATTTTTTTTTTCCCTTCATTTGTGATAAATGACTAGTGCTAAGAGTGATACAGTGCGTCGATCACGAGTGTGATTACAGCCTTTGGTGTCCCCTCGTTTGAGGTGGAATCCCCGAATACAAACATGGTTGTGTTAGAATTAGATGCTTTATACGCTCAGGTTGCTCCCCACACTAAACTTCTGAACAAGCGATTTGTTGGTGCTCATCACTGGCTTGGTCCATTGAAAGAAGCTCTCGTCGCACGATTAGCAGCTGACAAGGTACATACTGAAATTTTTGCACCACATGCATTCATAACGAACGTACTATTTCTGTAGTGAAAAAAATTATTTATTCAGAACTTGTACATTGGGTATTATATATAAGCCATGAAAAATGTCCTAAAAAACAAAAAGAGGATATAATTATATAGATACTACGTTAAAAATGTACTCGAAAAAAGGTTATCTGCAGTGGGGTGGTTGGCACGTGAGAACCAGGTGTAAGATTTGCGCAATTCCGGTTTCGTTGACGGATTGCGTCACGCAGGCGTAGTCGTAACTGTATCTCGCAAATGCCCGAGGGATTGTTGCTGTTCGCGGTTTGAACGTGATGCGTTTTTTTTTTTATATTATTATAATAATGATTATTATTATTATTAGTTCTCTTATTTATTTTTCTACCTATTTATTCTTATTTATTTTATTTTTTTCTACCGATTCTCATAGACCAGTTGCATTTCAATAGAAATTTTTGTCCTATAAAGGCGTTAAATTTTTCGCTCTGATTGTCCGCCTAGACGTTCTGCTAAACTCTCTAGATTATTGTTCACTTCCTTTCGGTCTCTTTTTTTTTCCTTTTATATAGGTATACAGTATGTATATATGTACAATATATTTTTATCTACAAGTTAGTCATAACGGCGCGTGATGCTTTTTCTTTAAGCATGTAGAAACGATGAGGCACAGTTCTCTGCAATGTCGATTTGTCGTTGATTCGATTCGATTCGATTCGTAGTATTTCTTCTTTTTTTATTTTATTTTTTATACATGAATTTACATAGAAATTCGAGTCAAATTTTCGAGGGTTTATAGTTGACGTGTCTTGAAGAAAGTTTTTCGACACCTCGTGCGTCGAGATTGTCTGTCTTCTCAGATGAAATAATTTTCCTAGAGCGTTTTTCCCCTCCTTTTAATCGTGCAGCACGCGCTTACTTGTAGAATCGATTTATATTCGTCTTTTCGAATAAAGAAACACCGTCGAAATATCGCAGGTGGAGGAGTCAAGTCGGGTAGAGTTGAATTGAGTAGTCTTTATCTGCAGGTCGAAGTACTCCTACTCCTTCTTTCTTATATGATGATCGCGTCGAACCGTGACGCCTTGTCTATGCAAAGTCATTAAGTTTCTTATATGAAATTCAGTAACCTAGCTTAGGGGCTGGGTTTAGGCCAGTGTGGCACGTGAACAAATATAATTATAAGAACAAAATAGAAATAAGCAAAGAGAAATGGGAGTAAAAAAAAAAGAAGTAACCAAATATCCTGCGGGAAATAAATTTCCTCTTCCTGTCAACGAATGTTAACAGCATTTCGTATCATGATCAACCGTATCAAAACTGCAGCTTCGTTTGGCATAATAAATTGTCAAAAACCTTGGAAAGGATATTCTCGTATAAAAATAAACAGAAAAATGATCGCCGTGATGTGTTGTATGATTAAAGATGAAAACCAACCCGCGCGTAATACAAAGCTGTGAAGGGGATATACTTAGATTATAGTTATAAATTATTTCACGCAAAAACCGTTGCGAAGTATAAAGTGCGCCCGAGTATGTCGAGTTAGCTGCTCAAGTTTCCGCTGACCAAGTGCAATGATACGACTATGGTATAGGAATCTGATGGTATCCTATTTGCCCGTTGATTAGTGCAGAGGATAGGAGAAGGCAGTGTTTCGTAGTCTCACTGGGCTGCTTGAGAGCGCTAGCAAAAATAGAAATTTCTTATATTTTTATTTTTTTTTTTTCTTACTCAAGTACAGGAAAAAAAATATATATATTCTGCTCTACTCAACAGATTGCACACGCCACGTTCTTATCAGACAGCTACCGCAGTTTCCTGTCCCGTTCCTATATAGCCTTGCGGCCTGCGCAACAACGGAAACCATATTTTTCTCGGTACTCTGTATAGCTAAAATTGATAATCAGCACTCAGACCAGAACATCATATGCGTATAATATAAGTTGACCAGCTCAAACAATCATTTTTTTTTTCTTTTTCTTCTGATATTATTATTTTTATCAGGTATCCAACTTTTCATTCGGACAAAATTCTCTAATTTGATAAAACAATTTTTAAACATATAGCTAATCGAATGTTACATCACTTTTTTTTGTTTTTCCTTTATTATTAGATTGCTTTCGAGCCCTATACGGACGCAATTTATTTTACTGTAGTCGTTGATGTGTAGAACGTCTGTAATGGCTATAATGAAGAACATTTATAGTGCTTGTTAAAGCATTAAATCAATGTGCCGTAAGATTCGTTATTTTTTTTTTCTTCTTCTCTCTCTCTATCTATCTATCTCTCGATTTTCAATCAACCGAAGTAATTTTAACGGTAAAGATTCCTTCGAAGAAAAAAATTAATACCGTAAAATTTATAATCCGAAGTGAGAGGATACTGAATCTGTGTTGGGTTTTTTCTTCCTTTTTCTCTACATGCGAATAAGACGAGTCGTTAACTATTTCCGGTAAGAAGAAAATAAAAAAAAAAAATATATTTATACTACCATATATCGCGATTCATGAATGGGATAATCGAGCTTTAGAAAAAAGAAGAAAAAAAAAACAAAATCTCATTTTTCGAATATTTTTAAACTCGCTTACCTAGTTTAGTCGGTAGAGAAAAAGTAAAAAAAAATTTGAGAATTACAAATACCGTGAATCGTTTGACACAACGTTGCGCGCGTTTCTATCTCTTGTGTGCGGATCCTCTATTAACTTTAAATGAGTACACGTCCGGGTACCACGTGCGAAACACCGCATGTGCGAGCTTTTAAAACTAGAACAAATCAACCACACGTATACAGACTCGTTTTTTTTTTTTTTTTTTTTTTTTTTTTTTCTCTTTTTTTTATCGACTTAGAATTACAATAACAGCAAGAAAACCTAACAAGTACCTATGTCTCTACTCTAAGGTAGGTATACAAATAAAGAATCACCGTCACATATGTCATCGTACGTGAGAAAACGGTTCTTATCAACCTTTACCTGCACCGGGCATATAGAGTAGCATATATAAAATGGAAAACGGTTCATTGATCGTGTGTCGGTGAACACACCAGTCAAGGTGACGTTGCTGGGCAGGTAGAGGGGATGATGGAGTACAGAGCGGGGTAAGGGGTTTGGTACCATCCACTGCTATACACCCTTCGCCACGTGTCACGTGCCATATTTAAAAAAATAAATAAATAAATAAAAAAAAAACCAAGAAAAAAAATATATATATGAAAAAAAAATAAAAATGCCCCACATATCAGCGAAGCTTGGATGAACTACATACATGTATACATATGTAGATACATAGTGTGTATATCGTAGATACATATTGTGTGTATAGATATATATATATATATATTCACGAGTATAGAACGACTCGACGAACGTAGGACACCGTGCAATCAGGATCTCCAAAAGGTTGTAGCATTTCATAAAGGTCGGAGTCGTCCATCGCCCAACCACCCTTCTTCACTCCTCGGGGTATTGAAATCACCCTCAAGCACTACCCGGTTATGAGGACAGAAAGTTGTATACGTGTCGTATATGTATGTGTGTGAAATGTAGGTAAAATTGCGAGAAATTATTACAGAGACGTTTCCGCCAAGCTTTTTTTTTTTTTTTTTTTTTTTTCTTCTTTAATTATTATTATAATTATTTTTTTATATCGTAGCTATTCTCGCATCTACGATTTATGGGACTTTTGACACTTTATCTTGAATATTCGAATACGAAGCTACGTAGTATAGTCTTCTAAAAATGATCATAGATAAAAAAAAAAAAAAAAAAAAAAAATCTCATCTTCTCATGTCTACCCTTTGACTAAATTTTATTTAGATTCGTGTTCGTTTTCGATTTATGGCAATCCGCCACTCGAAGAACTTGGTAGACAACATGGTTTTCATACATCGCATGTGTTGTGGGTGGATGTGGGATATGTGCGGATACTATAAAGTTCTGAAAATAATCATATCGTATATACTATAGGAAAACTATACTCACTTTTTCCATCAAGTTTTGTATACACAAATTTTTATATTGTTCACCATTCGTGCTACGTGTTTTTGATTAAAACTATCCATATATATATATACGCTACAACGTTTCTGTACGGTTAAAAACATCGTATTCTATAATCATGTATGTACCTACCTTCATACTCAGCACACAAAACCATTGCAAAAATTAAACGGAAGTACGCCGAAAGCCGGATATGAACGAAGAAAGAGACAAAAAAAAAAAAAAATGAGAACGGGAAAGTCAAGAAAAGTAAAGAGAACTCAGAAATCTGTGCCTTCCCAGGCTCTAATCTCGGCCCGATCTTCGACGTATCTACGATACGAATATAGGTATAGTTCGTTTTTTTTCAATTCTCTTGCGTTCCTCGAATCTCCGCTGACGTATTATCATGATTTTGGTGATATCTAGTAAAGTTAGGAAGGAGATACTACTGCCCGCAATAACCTAGCCTCATATACGTAACCTGGCTACGTGTAACCCCCTGGCAGGGGGGGGGGGGGGGTAAGAGCTTAAATGATCCGTACGAGAATAGAGCGAATATAGAGGAGCACATGTGTATGGAGCGTTAGGACCTATGGGGACTGGACAAACAACACGTCGTGTATAGGACGAGAGGACTGGGAAGTGACAGAGTAAAGGCAAACAACCGGGACGCGATAACGGGCCAATAAAAATCAACCTGCAGAATGTTTTGCGGGTATATAGACACCGGGACCCCGTAGAGGTGGCGAAGTATATCACTGTCCTAATAAAACAAATTGACGGTTTCACTTCGTCACCCTCGATTGTTAGCGCGACGAACCTCCCCCCCCCCCCCTCTGACAAATGAGAAGAGAGAGGGAGTGAGATATGCAGCTCGAAATGAACCCCGGGTAGACCATCAAACATTACTGTCGTATACATACATACGTATACATAGAGAAAAGATACTCAGGAGTAGTAATACCGGAATATTTTTGCGAGGAATGGTTCGTTCGTTGTATTCTTTTGACGTTTGATACGACTGCAGGCTTTAGGGGTGGAGGATGGGAACGGGTGGTATTATTATTTTTATTATTATTATCATTATTGTTATTATTATGATAGTACCCTATGAAAATGAGGTGTGGCTGACAACGATGAGACGGAGGGGGTTGGTGGCAGGCCCATTACCACCGTCGCCGCGCCCTAAAGGCCATCCGATAATAAAATCTTTCGTCATTTGGTTAAAAGCCACCCCCGTCCGCACCAAGGTGCGGCCACACGCGATTACCTGGGGGCGCGACTCCTTTGTCGTCAACCCCTCGCTACGACTTTTATCTATCTCGAGAGAGAGAGGGAGAAAGATAAAGAGGAGGTACTCGTTTAATTGAATTCTCAAATTCAGGTATAGCTATTTCAGAACACACATCGTGATACATGTGGTCTATATTACCGTGTCACGAAGAACTAGCTAATGAACCGAGGATCCTAAATTATTTTAAACTCACCAAAACGGCCGGGATATAATATTATAGATAATGGAAAATCGAATTATTTTACGCGGCGTTTGAGATAAGCGAGTTAAACGTGAAGTTTGAAGTTATAGTACCGCTTCGTATACCTATCTACGTATGTACGTAGAAAGTTTAGCTAGGCTTGAAAACTAGATCAAAGCCCTAGCTCACGACCGGCAAGTGAACGGGTCTCACCTGTAATGTGTTTACAAACGCGTTCCCACTCGCTTACTATAATCCCGAATGCTTAGATACTTGAATCCTTAGGCAAAAGCTCGTTTACATCACAATGGTTTGTTGCGTAGCCGAAGCCCAGCTTCCTGATTATAGTTGTGGGTAAGTTTAATTTTTGAAACGCCCTGTATTACGGACACGTATCTATATACATATATATATACCTATACCGACGACGAACCAGGTGAACTAACGGTTCGCACTGGGGTCCGCGGTTGAGTAACGGACTTCGTGTGGCTATTAGTTGTACTTTTATTTCATGTTTCGAAGTATTGAGAAAACAGCGGATAGGTATGTATAACACGTCATCGTTCGACTACGTAGTTGCAATAATGCGAATATTTCATTATCGTCTGGCGCAGTTTCGTACGATCGTTAATGCCCTGGTACTTACATCTACTAAACTAACGCCGATTTACTAACCAGTATTCACATGATCTTTGGTGAAAGTAGGCATCTGCCTCGCGACGAGGTCTATCTTGGGATAAAGCCAGTCATCGTTTAGTATCTGAGAGGATTCAAGAATTTGTCATAGGTTTTTATTGAAGTACCTTTCATCTGTTGGCTTTGTGGAACCAGGAACTAGGAACTTGGAACTTGGGAAAGGTTGTCACGGGTGAATAGCGACGTTTTTCTATTTTTTTTATGGTACGAAACATTGCGCGGAGTATCGGTCTCCGTTTCTTCCGCTCGGTACCACGTTCAAGGTCTTCGTTCTCGGTTTTATCCCGTACATCTATGTATGCCTTACACATACATACTTACTAATCCATGTGTCGTTCGTTCTCTTCTCTTCTCTTCACTTCTCTTCTCGTGACGATGGTTAATGGTGAATTTGTACGACGGTACCGCAATTGCCATGATGGCGCAACCAACCACCACGTTGTGCTCGTCGGGGAAGGTGAACGTCCGATGGGGGTCGTTGACCTAGCCAGAGAGAGCCCCCCTGAATTCCCCTTCGTTTCGTACCTCCGGCACTCGACTCTTCCGGCAACGCGGAAACTCCTGAAAATTCAACGTCTGAGATTCACCTTCGTTCGAAGGTTTTC
Organism: Macrophya alboannulata; assembly: GCA_949628255.1. Classification (NCBI taxonomy): domain Eukaryota; kingdom Metazoa; phylum Arthropoda; class Insecta; order Hymenoptera; family Tenthredinidae; genus Macrophya; species Macrophya alboannulata. The sequence goes on from OX451208.1 coordinate 14,045,131, forward strand.
TCTTTTTTTTTCCTTCTCCTTCTTCATCCTCTCCGTATTTTTTTTTTTTTTTTTTTTTTATTCATTTTTTTTTTCCACTCAAGAATGAGAGGGAGAGGAGTTTATAGAGACTCGAGGAGTGTCGAAAAGCACTAGCCTGGAAAGGGAAGGAGGAGGACTCTTCGCGGATCAGTGTTTCGCTGTTTCGTTGCGATCTTACGGAACGACGATTCCTTTTTTAATTTTTTACCTTTTATTCTTTCTTCCGGTCGGTACCGCTAACGGTTCTTTTTCGTGACAACAAATTATTGTATTGCTCTCAATTTTTTTTTTTTTTTTTTACCACGATTTGCGCGTTACTACGAAAGAGAGTTAAGGATCTCTCACAAAAGTTTTACGGAATTATTAATCTAGAATAAAGCGTTCTTTCGTGGTATTAAGAGGTGCATATACCTATACCTTTACATTTTAATAGCCTTCCCAATAGGTATTGTTTTCCTTTATTATTTATTTTTATTTTATTTTCTTACGAACACATTTTCTACTTATAGTCGTTTCCCTATTCCCCTAAAACATAATGTTTTTTTCGACCCCCCATATAAGCAAAGTGAAGTTTAGGGTATCTCTTAAGTACAAACCCAAGTACATTATTCCCTAAAAGTTACTTATTTTTTTTCAGCAATTTGTTAATTAAAAAGATAAAATTATTCCACAATCTGAGATTTTCTTCAACTGGCATGCTGGGCTTACATTTATTTTTAAATTTTTTATTCTGTTCGTCTCATTGACTAATTTAGTGAAGCAAACTTCACACTGCATATTTTTTAAATAATCCAAGTTGAAAAACTATTTCAAAATAATATTCTAAAATTCAAAAAATAAATTTTTTGTTCTGAGAAATAGTTGTAAATATTTTTGTCTGGTCTTCAACATTTGGGAAATTCAGTTCGAGCTAAAGAAATCCAAAATTTTCGGGTTGAATAGAGTAAAAAAAAAATTGTAAAATAAGCCCTGAAACAGCACCACTGTACTATGTATTCAAATTTCAAAGATCAGTAGCCATAACTAACTTTTTAATTCTCTAACACGTTTAATGTTTTTAAATATTCATATTTTTGACAATTGAAAAAAGACTGCAATTAACATTCCTTCATTTTCTTTCCAGCAATTGTTCCGCAGTCAACAACAGGCAGCGACTCCACAACAGCTTCAATTGCTACAGCAACAGCAGCAGCAACAACAACAGCAATATTTGGCAGCATCTCAAGCACAACAGCAACAACAACAACAACAAAATTTTCCCACTGCTCCATACACAGTAATCAGTGGACAGGAGCCTTATGTTGGAGCATTAATTACCGGAGCAGCACCCGTCGTTCCCCAATATTATGGAGTCGGGCCATGGGTATATCCCGCAGGCTTACTACCGCAGGCTCCGCCAGCCGCTGCGCCCCCACCCCCAAGAAGACCCTTGACACCTTCCTCCGCTGCTGCAGCCGCAGTTGCTGCACAAGATACAGCAAACAACTTGGCTCAAACGGTTAGTACCATCTCAAGTATTTCGATCCGCTGTATGCACATGAATATTCTCTAACTTATTATAACACCACTCGTTAAAATATCGCGGGCTAAATTAATCTGCTCCCTTATTTACATCGTGTGGTATAGAGTAGCAATAGTCAATTACTTTTGAGATGATAGATTCATCTTGAATGTATAAAAATCAAGCAATTTTTGAGTGTTCTGATGGAGAAATTAGCAGACTAATGATTGGTTGAAAGAAAGAAGTTTAAATTATGTAATTTCCAGGTTCAGGGCCAGTATCAGGTAATACCTGCTTACTACGATCAAAATGGATCCATAGTGATGGGAGGCGTTCGTGGACTGGGATCAGCCGCAACTCCAATGCGACTTGTTAGTCCAGCACCAGTTCTCGTTAACAGAGCACCATCCCAACCTCAGCCAGGTCCTCCAGCGCCTCCGCCGCCAAGTCTATATTCTCAACCGACCCCAACATCGCACAGCAATGCCACACCTGGAGAGTGTTTAGGTGAGGAATACGGGTCAAAGATTTATCAAGTTTTGTTCTGGTCTTTGAAGAGGATAGTTTTAGAGTATTATTTCATCACCTTTTATTTGTACCTTAACACGGAAAGCATTTTAATTTTCAGATCTAATTCAATTCTTCTAAAAATTGATCAAGTAATTATGCATTTAGTTTTTATCAAATATATGTACAAATTTGATGAACTTTAACAAACACGACGTGAACGTTGAGTAATATAAATTAAAATTAAAATAGACAGATTACCACTAATCTATTTGTTTTGAGTTGAGTATAGCCAATAGCGGTGCAATTTCTAATAACAAATCAATTTTATGGCTCAAAAGAGTCTAGGAAGAAGATAAACTGTATGAAAAAAAGATAATCATAATGATGATAAAATTTGATTTCAAGTCTATTCATGGTCAGGCAAACATCCTCTTCGTAAAGGCCTTCTCGCGCACACATATACTTACACATACGCCAAATATTATTATCAATTATCATTTGTAGCATGAATTCAGTTTACTCATACATACTTTCCGCTTGCCTATGTTTGTTATGATTTATTTTCAGTACATAAACTCGGATTTTACATTCATCCTGGGATAATACTGTAGGTTGTAAGTTCAGTCCGTTCAAACGTGATTATTGCTACCGAATCATTTGCTATCATTTATCAGCATCGAATCAATCATCAATATTAATTATTATTATCATTTTATTATTATATGTTTTTCCCTGTCCAATTCCACATTTCTGTACAAATGTTTTGTTTGTGTGCATATATGGAAGGTGTTTGGGAATTCTTATTCATGCACTGTAATATCTGATCCACTCATTCGAAATCAAATGTTCAAACTTCCAAGTCATAATTCAAATGTTTCAAATCTCTTCGGGTTTCCCAAAATATTTCAAATATTTATTTCTAAATCAGGCGTGTGTGAAATTTGGTAATCGCTATCAGAATTTGTTGTCAAAAAACATATTAATCGTCGTTTGAAGGCCCTAAAAGATTCGAGAAGAGAGATGATCATACAAGACGTTACTTTCTTTTTTTCTCAACTCGTTACTAATTATTATTTTCTACGAGGGGCTAATGATTTTCCAAATGAAGTTCTGAGCACTCTACATATCGCGTTACTAATGCCAAAAGGGCGTATCTCAAAGGCTACGCCCTTTTGGCATTACAATGCCAAAAGGGCGTATCGAAAAAAAAAAATTTCTCCAATCAACTTAAAAATATAGGTAATGTATAAATCTATGGAAAAAACGAAAAAAAAAATTTTTTTTGGGATACGCCCTTTTGGCTTTAAGAAAAAAATTTCTTAAAACCAAAAGGGCGTATCCCAGAAAATTTTTTTTTTTTTCCTTTTTTCCATAGATTTATACATTATCTATATTTTTAAGTTGATTGGAGAAAATTTTTTTTTTGATACCTTTTGGCTTTAAGAAAAAAAATTCTTGAAGCCAAAAGGGCGTATCAAAAAAAAAAATTTTCTCCAATCAACTTAAAAATATAGATAATGTATAAATCTATGGAAAAAAGGAAAAAAACATTTTTTTTGGGGATACGCCCTTTTGGCTGTAAGAAATTTTTTTCTTAAAGCCAAAAGGGCGTATCCCAAAAAAAATTTATTTTTCGTTTTTTCCATAGATTTATACATTACCTATATTTTTAAGTTGATTGGAGAAATTTTTTTTTTTTCGATACGCCCTTTTGGCATTGTAATGCCAAAAGGGCGTAGCCTTTGAGATACGCCCTTTTGGCATTAGTAACGCGATATATACACCTGATTCATTTCTGGTACAATTATTTTTTTTTACCAAAAATAAAGCTGCATCATTAATGAATAAGTGTTATCAAACAACCTGATTTTCTATATGTATATGTACATATTTATACGTACGCGGTGTGTTAACATTGTGCCTAGTGTATATGCGGTGCTGAATAGCTAAGCTAATAACAGGTAGAAGGTTGGTAACATTGCTAATTAATTAGTAATTAAGAACGCGTGTGGTCTTTGGGGCTTTTGGTGCAGGTCTGGCGTGCAGTGCAGCAGCTGCAGTGGTGCAGGCACAAGCAGTTGCGGTGCAACAAGCACAACAACAAGGCTCTGGATTAGCTGCTGGCTTAGCAGCACTAGGGTATGGCGGGTCCCCGCTAGGTGCACTTGGGTCTCCCGCCCAACTACAGACAACAGGTATGGCTGAATTTACAGACCGAAACGAATTAGGGCTGCATGGTGATTTGAATTTTATCACTGTATATCATCTATGTTTCTCCCGTCGAACACACTTTTCTGCACATATCCATTTAATACCCAAAATATATTATCATTGTATTTGTTGTACATTGATATACCTCAGGAATTTTTTTATTTTGTTTTTTTTTATCATAAAACTATCTTTTGTTCGCAGGATTAGGTCTGGGAGCATCGTCTACTGGAAGACGGGATTCGTTTGATAGAAATACATCAGCATTCAGCCCAAGTCTCGAATACAGCAGAGCCAAGTGGCCACAAAGCTATGGCGCACTCGGTAAGTAATTCTGAACTATTTCTGTCTTCCTACATTTACACTCTCAGTAACTTTTCTTGTTTTATTTTAATAACAAAAGATAGTATTGCCAAACGTGGCAAAAACTACTCTTCAATTTTTGCATTAAACCCATCACCAACATTAATCTTTGGAACTCTACAATTTTGCAAGAATCTGATGCCTGATGAAAATATTTTCTGAGACGCTGGTATTAGGACTACATTGTAGAGTCTACTGAGCTTTCTTTTCACTACATTTACCAAGAGTCATACGAATTTTTGTCAAAACGAACACCTCATTCCCAGACTCAACACACTACTCTGTAAATATATACAATATTTATGATGATCTTTGATTTGCCTTTGCAGGAACAGTGACTGCTTCGCCAAGTCCTTTGGGACTATCGCTGACACCACCTCCTGGAGGACCTTTGGGAGGTTCTTTGGGTGGACTGGTTGGGGGTGCAAGTCGTGTTTCTGCTGCCCCTGGCGCTGAGGCAAAGTTTCGAGCAAGTGCAGTACCTGCTCTAACACCTAACGGTGTTTTTGGATCTAGTAGTTCGCTGTTTCCAACTTTGGTCGGCAAACCAGGACGCAGTGGAGCAGCTGGAGTTGGCGATAAAGGTGCCGGTGGCCGGTCTCGTTTGCTCGAAGATTTCAGAAACAATCGGTTAGTTCTTTTACATTTGGCGATAATAATAAACCGATGAAAATAAACTCCGTAATATATTCATCGGCATGCGATAACATAATACTGATCTTAATGGTATTTGTTTTGTTGCAGGTTTCCGAGCTTGCAGTTACGCGATCTAGCTAATCATATAGTGGAATTTAGCCAAGATCAACACGGTTCACGATTCATTCAGCAGAAATTGGAGCGAGCGTCTGCTGCCGAGAAGCAGCTAGTATTTCAAGAAATCTTGGCATCCGCTTATTCATTGATGACTGATGTGTTTGGAAACTATGTAATTCAAAAGTTCTTCGAGTTTGGTACTCCCGAACAAAAATCCACTCTTGCCCAAAAGGTGAATTATTATATTTATCACTTTCCTTGATATGAAAAATTTTTTTTTTTATAGAATGATGACAACTTTGCGTGTCAGCTGACGTTTCAGAATGATTGATTGTAAAGCCTCTGATAAATTATTTTTGTTTCTGCCGTATAATTGTTCAATGTCCTGTAATTCAATCTTATAATCTTTTCCAGGTTCGTGGACATGTACTACCATTGGCATTACAAATGTACGGCTGTCGTGTGATTCAAAAGGCGTTGGAATCTATTGGGCCTGAACAGCAACAGGAAATTGTACGCGAGCTGGATGGTCATGTGCTGAAATGTGTTAAAGACCAAAATGGAAACCATGTTGTTCAGAAATGTATCGAATGTGTCGAACCTCGTGCTCTTCAATTTGTCATCGGAGCTTTTGCTGGCCAAGTATATTCATTGAGTACTCATCCTTATGGGTGCAGGGTCATTCAGCGTATCCTAGAACATTGTACTCCCGAACAAACCCAGGGAATATTACAGGAGCTCCATGCTGCTACAGATCAACTCATCCAGGATCAGTACGGAAATTATGTTATCCAACATGTACTTGGTTAGTAAACTGTTTTATTTCATTCTCAATGTCTGTAGTACAATTTTATCATACTCTCAAGCTTGAAATTCTGATAAACTAGAAGCAGAAGTTGTCCAAAATTCATTATATCTATAGAAAGAGTGATCATATCTATTGGTTGTTGATATTATTGTTGATCAAACTGTTTTTTTGTCTTATAGAACATGGAAAACTAGAAGATAAGGCCCAGTTGATCGGAAGTGTAAGAGGAAAGGTGTTGGCTCTATCTCAACATAAGTTCGCCAGTAATGTGGTGGAAAAATGTGTGACACATGCTACCAGACAGGAGCGAGCCGTACTTATAGAGGAGGTCTGCGGCTTCAATGATAAGTAAGTTTATTAATGAAATCCCTTTTTCTTTTAAGACTTATTCGAAATGTTGGAATAGATCAAGTTAGCAAAGTCTTTCAAGGACATCATAGGTAATAACGTTGCTTGTGTTTTACTTTATAGCGCTTTGAACGTCATGATGAAAGATCAATATGCTAATTACGTTGTCCAAAAGATGATTGACGTAGCAGAACCGGCACAACGCAAAGTTCTGATGCATAAAATTAGACCGCATCTTGGAAGTCTTCGCAAGTATACATACGGAAAACACATAATTGTTAAACTTGAGAAATTCTTTATGAAAACTGCGTCTGCGATGGGTGTTACTACTCCATCTGGCGCTTCTGCCGGAGCTGGAGATCTCGGACCTATCGGTCCCCCAGCCTCCACTGCTGGTTCAGTTTCAACTCCGGCCCAGCAACCTACTCAGGTTTTATAAATACGACAGAAAAAATTCTTCGCACATCCCTAACAAAACAATTCATCACCCGTCGATTAAATAACTCGCTTCTTACAGTATTGCAACTCAAAAATAGAAATGAGTCGGTTTTTTTTTTTGTGCTTGAAAAATTATCATTTTACCTAATGAAGTAAGTTTTATCTAGTTTTCAAATGCGTTTCATATTTAAATGTAACATAAACAGAGAATTTAATTTCTATGTAGGTAGATTCTCTTGTTGATGATCTTTTAGTAAATTCTTCAATTGACATTTCTATTTTTGAATTGTGGCACAATAGCGATTTTTATTTTTCAAGCAAAGTATGAGATCCAGTCATTCTAATAGAATAAATAATTTACATTGTTTGAAAGTTGTGTTCGCGTACAGTATTAGGACTTGAGAACATTTGCTTAATAATTTTTTTTTTTTTCACGAATTAACCAAAAGCAATGATCTAGTTTCAATTTTTTTTCATGTTCGATTTTGTTTCTTGTTTTTCTACAATACTTTAAGTTAACATACACAAACACGTACAGTAGCTGAGAATTCCGTTTATACATATAGGTAATGTAAACGTTGCTATCAAACTTTTCCAGCAAACAATTTGTTGCTAATACATTATTAATTTAATCATTCTATACAAAGATTGGCTGGATTCCAGACGTTGAATTATTACCCAAATTATATTCCCTAATCCTCACCCCACACCCTTCCTCCCCCCTTCCCCATGTTCAAGAGTAACGATTTGAAATAATCAAAGTACTTATTTTGAAAAAAGTCTATGATAATTGGCCGAGATTTTCAGAGTGAAAACTGTACAAGACTTGATATTGACGTTTTTCAAAATGACTAGTCGGATTATGGTAAAAAAAGATATGAAAAAAAATAAAATAAAATAAATAAATAAAATAAATAAATTAAAAAAGTCGATTTCACTGTGTGTGACTCAAACTCGATAGAAAGTTGAAATGTCTAGACAGCTAGGGTAGACCTTAGCGCTGCATGCATTTATCAATGTAAGCGATGGGTAGAGTATGACATTATAAATATGCTGCCCGCGTGAGCGTAGTATTATTGTTATTCTGATACACGTTTAAAATGCCCATTGATTGGTTTGACAGAGGAGACAATTCAATAGGATAGTGCCAGCTGTTATTTGAAAAAAAAAAAATAAAATAAAAAACTAGCGTAGCGTTTGACATGGGAGTGAAGTTGAGCACCCCCTGACCTGACCTGACCTGACCTTTGACCTGCCCCCTTTTCCCCCTCGCCCCTCACTGGAATATTTATATAACATAATTCAGTCACTCAATTTTTTCTTTTTATCGAAAACAAAAATGAATAAATAAACGACAAGAACAAAAAAACAAACAAATCAAGAAATAAATTTTGAAGGTGTAAAGAAAGTCACGGAATATTCGGAAATTCTTTCAAAACACCGTTTTCTTTTTCTCCTTCGAGCAAAAATCATGGTAGTAGCCGAATTTTGTAAATTGTGATATAAATAATTAACGAATGTGTATAGGTATACCCACGCGAAGAAACCGTAAATTCAGTAATAATTTTATTTCATCCTCCCCCGCCCCCTCCCCCCTTTTTAACGGACACTGTGAATATTGTGTATTATAATAATTACTAATTAATTAAATTTAAATATGATTTATGTTCTAATGTCAAACATCTTCTGCCCAATTGTAAAATAAGAACTTTTGACCAAGAGACGCTCTCAGCAGAAAGCAATTGCTTTTCTTCCCCAAAACCTACCCCCGAACCCATCCACCGTTCGTGGAGTATTTGAATATAATTGAATTTACTTGTATATTGTATAAATGGAAACTATCGCAAAATCAACAATTCAGCTCGCACAACGTGTGTGTAATCCCCCCCCCCCCCCCTCCTCCCTCATTCCGAGTGTATTATATATGACCAATGTGAACGGCTCGAAATGCTCTTCTATTTAGATTTTCAAAATATAACGAGAAGTAGCCCCAAGTTTATCAGGCAAAATTTTACTTTCAATTTCTTTGAATCTTTATAATAAAAACACTGGTCTCTATTGGATTTTTAAAGAAATTAATGTTTACTCTGTTTTTCAAATATAATATGTGCGCGCTTTGCCGATATATATATAATATACATTTTCTTCAATTTTTGATTAAAAGTTTCTTATCCAATGTTAACTATTGCATTATGCAGCTATAAGTCTGTATTAGAGTCTTTATTGCATATACGGTCGTCCGAGCGTTGTAAAAAAGTACCTATGCTTATAACGTCATAATCAATGTTGCATTTCTGCAGAACTAAGCAAACTAAAGTAGCTAGCTGTAAATTAATAAATCTTGATTCAAATATTTTTAGTTTATTGCCAATAGAAACAAGATTGTCGAAGAACCTAAGCGAGTTGAGCCGACTGTAAAATGTAAAATATTTCGTTTATATGAATATAAAATAAAAAAAAAAGGCAAACAACTCAGTGTAACAGAATTTTGTATAAAAAAAAAATATCGCGAATTTCTTTGTAAGATATTGTAAATAACAATTAATTCATGAAATTGAGAATTTCTCAGGTACCTTCTCTTCTCTGGGGGGAAATAGCGGCTAGCTATTTGTAGAAAAATAGAAATAAAAAAGAAAATAAAATATAAAACAAAACAAATAGGTCAAATAAAATCAGCTAGTGGACTAGTAGCCGGAAGATGGTACTTATTAAGTTAGAGGCAAAGCTTAGGTACGGTTTAACAATATTTTGATTTTCTAAAGCACCGTCTACTTATCCATTGAAAGATCGCAGTTAATATTATCAGAAGGCATTTCGAGAAGCGCGCATAACTAATTGGACGTCACACCACAACCAGACTGACAGACATTCCAGCCACCCCTCGTTGACAGGATTAACACACAAATTATAAATATTAAAACTATTAAATGAACATATTATATAGTATAAGGAATGCAGTTCCTTCATCTGTAAATCACGCGTCATCTGTAAATTAAGAAAAACACGCATTTTTTTATCGCATTATTATCTCGTCGGAGTAAACCAACTGAAAATCGAACGCAAAATCTCTCTCATGTCTTATTACTAAGATTATTATTATTATTATTATTTTTATGTTATTATAAATATTATTTGATTAATGCCTCTTTCTATTAATTATTATTCATTATTACTATTACTAATCACTAGGAATATTATATATATATATATATATATACATATACATAAGCAAGCCCACATAACAGTTTATAAATATGATATAATATAGACACCCTGACCTTACTTAATGTTTAGTATAAACGTTAGTGGAACATTAATATCTAACTGCTATATCTTTATCTACTTAAGCTCCTTCAAATTATTAACAAATTTTGATTATAAATAGTGTAAATTTTTTATATAGAGTGAAAAAAAAAGGAAAAAAAAAAAAGATATTGGTCGTTTCCTCAACAGAGGAAGAACAACGGCCATGTATAAAAACTGCATTTAATACACAGCCTTTCAATCCATCAAATATCTTCATTATTTTATGCCTGGTTTACAAAGCTACATTATATAAGGAGGCACGCTCCGTACTTTGGTGTACTTTGTTACAAAACAGTCTGGTTTAAACCTGGTTCCAGTCTGGTTGCGTCGTTTAAACTACGCGCTACTTAACTGTTTAATAAATTTCTGTAGATTTACAACCAATATTTATTATCCGTAATACTTTTCAAGCAACCAAAATCTCAACATCAGCTTCCAGATTTGTTAATAATTAAAAAAAAAAAATAAAAAATTTGTATGTCTTAACTATCTGTTATAAGTCTCACGAATTTATAACACATAGTTATTATTTTATCCTAGAGTAATCCGATCAAATTTTCTGACAGTTTTCATCATTGTCATTTGGCTATATTGTCATTGTTCAATTAATTAGGAACTCATTATTGTGAGAAGTAATTAGATAACCATTAGGTTTTTATGTTTAAGGATAACTCTTTTTCTTTATTTTTTTTTTATGATATTGCATAATTTGTGAATCAGGCATTTTTATTCTGGTGTTGAGCTTTCATTATTATCGATAAACGGAACAATTTTTCGTTGTAATACATTGATTTGAACTAGACTTTGCAAACTTCGTAATATAAATTACTAGTTGAATTTGCTGTAATGTAGTCAGCTATGTCAACATACTTTTGACTCTCTTAATGCAGAGATAGCCGCCTTTGTGTGAAATAATTGTTCGCTGTATAGTTTATAAATTATTTGTAATAATATTTCAAATTTCCACCACCATACTAAGTTTGCTATAATATAAAAATTATTATTTTTTTTACCCAGTGATTTCCATACGACGCTGTATCATCTATTTGTAAATCTGTTAGTAATTGATAACTTCTTGTACATTCTAAATCTAACGTCGAGCACGTCTTTCCTGCAAGAGGCTTCGCACTTATTAAATGAACATGTTAGGCTTTGCATATAACTAATGTAAACAGTTTTAATAAGATCTTAAAAATTTTATTACGCTTTTGCAAACCCTTTGCCCACTAAAATTCTGAGAAGTGAATTTTGAAGAGTAATACATTATTCTTCGTTCGATGGGCATTGTATATTCATTTATTACTGTAAAGCTTATCTTGGAGTGAAGAGAGTTTATGCATTGAGATGTGACGCGTAGCTTTGGAAATGGACGTGAAGATATCTGTCGATAAATATCGCATTTCGCTTTCCATAAATTATTGATTTCTAGACCACGCTAGATTCAGAATTTATAATAAATATCATTTCTTGATGAACTTTTTAAAGTAGCAGGCGCTATCATCTCGAAGAGTCATGAACTCTTAAATAACACTTTGAAATATTGAGTAGCATATAAATATTGATTATATATATAATATATATATATATATATATATATATCTATATCTATATATATCTGTATATGTATACCTAACTTTAATCTATCGATATGATATAAGTACTATTTAAATATTGTAACAATTGTATATGATTTTACTACACGCTAATTGTATTATAAAAGATCTGCGACCTCCCACTTGTAGACACCCACCGGTTCTAACTGCCATGGCGCTTGACACAGTTGAAAAAACAGATTTTTTTCAAATCTTGAAAGTATGGGAATGGTGCGCCCTGATGTTAAGACTGATGTACAGTAGCGCGCTATTCTCTCAAATCACATATTTCAATACACAAACACAAATCAACTCTTAGAGATAATTGATAACTACTGGTGTCTATGTTATGCTGTCGTAAATAAATAGTAATACGTGTTTTTCAAAATTTCATGCTGATATAAATCATGTCTACAGTCATTTCTCGGATAACAGTACTTGAAAATTGACAAAATCACGTACAACACGTGAGTTGCAAATACTTCGAAGGCAAAACTCTGAATTCTTGACACATTGAGTAAAAAATAAGATCTGTATGGATGTGATCTACGGAAAACATATTTTTTGAAAAAAAAAAAAAAAATGAGAAACATATTTTTGAATCGGATATCTTTGACAAAAGAATATTGCTATTTATTATTACAGCATATATTCATAAACCAGGGTCGTTAAATGTATGGTCGAGAAAAGCAGTATATTTGAAATAGAAAATAAATAGATAAGTGGGATGGACAGGTAAATGGAAAATTGCATAACTTGTATATTAGTGTATAGTATGTAGAAATATGACATAGCCACAAAAATCATTTTCGACAATGTTTTTTACAATACAGGCAGAGCAGTGTGAGTAGATATGTCATTGTAAGATTTAAAAACAAGCAATCAAGAACAATTCATAATGCACTAAGTAAATCTCCCGCTCACCTGATAGGTTTATAGATTTTAAAACAGCCAGAAATAGATGATGTCCAAGAGTATAGAGTAACTGGATCTTAAAAATGAATGTTTTTACAAGATAAAAAAATGGTAAAAAGCAAAACAATCCTTGAATCAACAATATTTGAGTTCGTCTAATTTTTTCTTTTTTTTTTCTTTTTGTTCTTTCTTTTATATTTCATTGTTTTTCACACTAAGTGGTAGATTAGAGTGTGTATTAGGAGAAGAGTGTTGGATACAAAATCATAAATAATTTTTGAAACTTCTCACACCTATGGTAAAGAAAATAATAATAAAGATATCCTGAATATTATGTTTGTCAGTAAAAATGATAAACTGTTCTACAGAAATTAGACAACTTATTAATTTCATATAACAGCTAAAAAAAAAAAACATACTGGTTTCGAAATATTCCACGTCTGAGAATCTTTGTTATTTATCAAATACACCAAACTTTACCTCACTTCCAATACAGTTCCAGTAATATAGGTCACTGGCAGACATTATGTGAAGTTTATAATATAATATACATCTCACTATTAATATTGGTATACAACATTCTTTTCCTGCATGTTCTTGAATAGGAGTTTAGCTTTGACTGCCTTTGGATCCATATTTCACTTCATTTTGTCATTAGTGTCGAAGATTTTTTTTTTACTGTGTTACTTGGTAGCAAGCTTAGGCATACGTTTCATATTGCGCCTTTTGTGCATATTCAAAGATTGATATATTTTTGTTTCTTGTATTTTTTATTTTTTTTTCTCTTTTTTTTTTTAATTTCAAATAACGTTGTAACTGCATTTTACACAGAAGACTACAACAAGGTAAAGTCTTATCAAGTTATAATTAGAGTTGTTTAGTGCGGGCTTCATGCAAGCCATGTGAAAACCACCTTCGATAATTAATAAAGTTATAAATAATCTATTAATCAAGTTATAAATACTTCAGTATAGTTATAAAATAATGTTTGTTTGTACTACAAGGGCAGATTGCGAAGTAGATGCAGTTCATTAATCGTTATAATTATTAATTATATTGTGTTTTTTTTTTGTCGCTTGAGTTTTGTTTTTTTGTACGCAACGAGTACCTATCTAAGATCTTATTTATTATCGTCCCCGCCATTCAGCTCAAAACTAATTGCACGCAGGATAAATTTATGTTGCAAAACTTGGAATAGGGCGTTACTATGAATATACCAAACTTCATAATATGATAGATTGATGTGTAAATTTTGAACAAAAATTTGTTTAAACTTTGTATCAAAATCAGCTGAGTATATTTTTAGATTCGTCATATTTAACAAGGTAAATTAATAGTTTATGAAGAGAAATCTTAAGCCTTTCTTAATAATTATCATTCACTAATTTGAGAAAAGAAATAATTTTCCTCACGAAATAATTATTCATGCTTGAAGCAACGGGGAGATAAATGATGTACCTATGAATTATTTTGCATTCTAGTATTCCTAATTAATAATACATTTTTTTACATTTTACAATGCGTTATGAATTTTGTGTATATCCATAGGAAACGTTCTGTAATTATTTTCAAGTCGAATAACTCATCGGACACTCGTGCTAGTTTGTTTTGATTTTAGCAGCATTTCATTCATAGCTATACACCACGCTACATACACACATACATATTCACAAACAGATTTACACACAAACACCACACGCATTTTAAAAAAATGGTAATGAATTAACGGTAATCTAAATGTAACATGTATATGATGGCTGTACAAATGTAACATTTTTTTCCATTGTGTATGATGAAGTTTTGGAGGAATAAAAAAAAAAAAAATAATGGAATAGTTGGGAAAAAGACGCATGTGCGATGATCAATATTGTTTCGACTATTGATCGATCAATTGATTTAACCGCAAGTGATTTACCAATAAATATAATTACTCTTAATTAATAATGAAATACCATTTCTGTAATAACATTATGATATAAAACCATACATTGAATGGGAATTACCCACAGCTTTGGCTTTAATCTTTGACCTTTTACCTTTAATACAATTTTTGTCATATATTTATAACAGTAAATAGTAAATACGTATTCCACCGATATTCGATGCAATACTTCATGATGTGATTCATGCATTCATAGTGAATTGAAAATGAAAATAACTAAAATGTTTAGTCATTTTCAAAATTTTCTTATCAATCTTCTACATATACGTGGAAATATTGTTGATCTAAAAATAACAACACTTTTTCTATGAATTACATATTTATCTCGTATTGTACAAAGTGTGTTCATACATATTTTCCTTTTATAATTGTAAGTAGTCAAATTTTTGTAAATAATCAGACTACACATCCCAGGGAAAATATTTGTAGAGGTAGCTCAACTATTCACCGTTGATATCATTCATTCATTATTGTATCTACATTTCAAAAGTAACAACATTTATCTCAATTTTTCTGTAGTTTTCATATAAGTCATATCATTCACGATATGTGTGTAATAAACTAATTCAAAAATCAAGTTTCGAAACAGCTAGAATCGGACATAGGTAATAGAAGGCCAAAGGGTTTCAAATATTTCTCAGGTAACAAAAACTATGCAAAATTTACTGTATTTAAAAAAATTTTCGAGCATTTCTATCGATTAATAAATTAAACCAAACCTACTTTAAATTCAAGTTAGAAACAAAATAGGATTAAAGACCGAGTACAGTTTAGTTTGTTGTATCAAGATTTATTATTTCAACTCTCATTAAACACATGTTCACATTAATCATCTCACCATTTGTAAGATTTTCGTATATTGTTTTTTTTTTCTTTAGTTTACTGCGTAAGGAGTAAAGAAAAAATACATGTACAATAACTTTTAGACACAATTTGTCACAGAACGTATTTTTTTTGTCTTCTATAATACAATAAATCGTTGATGTTTTCAGATTTTTTTTTTAAATTACATTTCGCATTTCATCGTCTTATCCATCCGTTTAAAAAAAAAAATGAATCGGTAGTAGTCTGGCAGCGCGTAATCAGCAATATCATACAGACCAAGACGCACGTAATTTCTTATTACCGATTACAGCGAATTGGAAATATACAGAACCTATTCACTTTCTTCCTTGGAACGTTCTCGCTCGGATCGACGTGATTTCTTCTTGCGCCGACTCGGACTCCGCGATCTTGATTTATGTCTGCGAGAACGCGACCTTGATCGATGCCTGTGCCTGCTAAAGTAAGAATAAATGTTAATCAAAATTCTTAATACATTTAACATGAATGAGAAAAATATTGAACAACTAAACCGGTTTGATACCCGATTTCTAAGAAATTTGATTTATTATATCTTTCCAATAATTTACCTATTATCATTTTTTGTATCATTGAATCATAATGAATGGTAAGGAATGAAAGTTATCATTTCTCACCTCTCCTTGTGGCGATGTTGTGATCTAGATCTATCCCTGTCCCTTTCTTCTTCTTTTGCAACAGACTCTGTGTCCCTTTCTCTAGTCCGATCTCTGGGTGCAGATTCCCGTTCTCTTTCTCTATCACGTTCCCTGTCTCTCTCTCGTGCGACTGAAGAGCTGTCCCTCTCTCTGTCTCTCTCCCTTTCCCGGTCTCTCCCTTCCCTAGGATCTCTCGGTGGCATGAGGGTGGGAATTGCAATCGGAGGAACCATAGTAGGAATCGTTTTTGGCCCAGGATCCTTATCTTCTACCCCTTCCGTTAATGGAATTGCAAGATTTGTCGGCTGCCATGTCTACAATGAAAAAAATTTCAAATATTAGAAGAATAATGTATGATCTTTCGACTTTTTCCCATCTAGGTGTTTTCAAAATGACTCAAAAATGTAATGCAGAGTGATAAATGATTCAAGGCATCATTCAACGTTAGACCTAACTCTTATTTTAATTACAGGATAAATGAAAGGCCTACGGGATCATTTCCCCATTGACTGTCCTGCGTAGGTTCATAGCTCTGATAGTAAGGATCAGTTTCCGGTATATAAAAGGGTGGCGGTTCCCCCGCGTAGCCCGGCGGCGGCATATCAAACGGCGGTGGCATCCCTGCTCCAGGAGGAGGAACACTCATGTCAGGAAATCCAGGCTTTCTGGAATATTCTCTCCTGTCCGCAGTCATTACTTGAATAACGTTTTCCTTTGGTGGTGATTTGTCTAAATTTCTTCTAGAAGCCAGACCGGAACTTCCAATCACATCTATAGTCCCGGCCATCTTTCGGCCAGGCGGCGGTCCTGCTCTCTTGGGTCCCATGATCCCAGAATACTTACTATTATCATTAGTAATTGCTACTTGAGGCACACGCATCCCACCTCCAGGATTATTTCCCCCACCGCCAGCATTAAGTATTAATCCTACGCCAGATTCGCTCCTCATTCGTTTCTGCCTCTCACAATATGCTCGCCATGTTTCCTCATTGAAACCGTAATTAAAGTAGTCAGTGATATCAGCTCCCGGCTGTCTCCATGGCTTGTCTTCAAGCTGATCTAAGTTGAATTCATGTGCTGGCATTCCATTGATTATTCCAATTGTTTCAAACTCATCGATGCTAAACTTTCCAGGCTGTTTATTCAGCTTATCCGGTACCCCAGTTGCTGCAGTGAGCAGCCCACCCCTTTTGATATTAAGACTGCTGTATGCTGGGGTCGATTTAATGTCCCCAATAACAACATGGACATCGTCCTCAGAATCTGAATCACTCGGAGCGTCACCATCCTCTTGACTCGACATTTCTTTTGTGCCATTCTCAGTGCTCCCAAGATTTACATTCTTTGTTTCACTTTCTAACTGTGCAAGTCGCTCATCTTCTGGAGGCCCCGAATCTTCAGGTACCTGTAATCAATTATGTATAAGTATCTTTGACCTGTGATAATGACCGCCAACTATTCTTTCAGCAAAATCAATTTCTTCTTATCATTAAATTATGGTTATTTGATGCGCTATTATAGAATAGACTTTTTAAACCTTTCAAAATTCGTTTGCAAGTTCTAACATGGTATTGGATCTAAATTTTACGTCTGTCCAGGTGATATTCCTACTTGAGCTCGCTATTACGACACCTTAATGTGATTGAAATAATTCATAAAGTTCAGAGATGAACAGATCGTAATTTTGTGATAAACTTGTGTGGAATGAAGACATCCTATGTTTTACAAGCTCGAAATTTATTCTACTAGCAAAATAGCAGTGAAGCTAAAGTGAATCGAACGTAAGTGCAGATACATGTATATGTATACACTGTTAGTGATGAGTCGATCAAAATAAACCTAAGTGTGATAAATTGAGACCTGCTTGTAATAGAAAATGGTATACTGAGAGATGAAGGCTCTTAGTCAAATGTCAAAACCGGATCATTAAACGTATGGTAATTACTGCGATTTATCGGCCTTTAAATTATATAAATAAATTGATATATAGGTTAGGTACGGTATTTACTCCTGGTGGTCTTTCAGTGAAAGGTAATTGTTCGGCCAGAGACAACGGATCGTTTTGTTGATCAGCTTCGTCATTTTGGGGGTTTATTAAGCCTGACTGAACCGTCGGTACTTCTTTTCCGTCTACCGAATCACCGTATAACCACTGATCTTCACTCTCATCCGCCATTTTTCTAATTCCCGGCTACACCGCTTCCATGATGTCAACAAGCCACTACGAGCTTGGAATTAGGTATTAAAATTGTTACTTCAATTAACGCTGATTTCTACATTTCAAAGTGAATGGTGAATATTTCATTTTGATAATTTCCTAATTTAATTTAGAGAGATATAACGTATGAAATATTGTATGTTACTTTGATTAAAAATACATTTCACATATTAAATGTCAAACCGGAAATTACAAGCAGACATCTTTGCTTACGAGCAGTTCCTGCTTCTTTTAGCCCGCTAGCAAGATGGGTGAGTGGCTCACTTTCCCAAACGAAATTTTAATCGAAGTGCATCTGTGACTATTCATTTATATATCAGTTAACTGAAACTATAAATTTTCACAAAAAACCTTATTCTCCGTGTTCCAGTATTTATTTATTCGAAATTTAGTTTATAAATATAGAAATAACACATCGCCCTTTGACGGTGCATATAGTGTTGTGATAATTCGACATGTGATTTTGAACGAATTTTTATACGTATTTCGCTTTCAATAATTCGGCACTATGTGAATCGCGTCTCTAAA
The DNA here is from genome assembly GCA_949628255.1 of Macrophya alboannulata. NCBI lineage: Eukaryota > Metazoa > Arthropoda > Insecta > Hymenoptera > Tenthredinidae > Macrophya > Macrophya alboannulata. The sequence goes on from OX451208.1 coordinate 14,064,081, forward strand.
TTATATCCTATTGTATTATTTTTCCGTTTATTTGAATTAGTTTTTTCGGATTTGTTATCTGAATGTAATACTTATGGAGTACAGAAGCTCCGTGTCATAACCTCACTTTCTCACGTCTTTGTACTAGTCAAAGTACGTATTTAAATAATATCGTCTGACTTAATTTTGCTACTTTTTTTTAAAGGTATATCCCGGGATCATTGGCATAAAAGACGTGCTACTGGAGGCAAGAGGAAGCCCCTCCGTAAGAAGAGGAAGTTCGAGTTAGGGCGCCCTGCCGCAAACACCAAACTTGGTCCTCAGCGTATTCATACCGTAAGTTTAGAAAATTTTCTTTATCTAGATATGTGTTTTCTTTTTTCATTTACTTTCATGTAAGACTTATTATTTTCTAAACATATACCTTCATAATTAGCTGGGATATGATTACATTCAGTATCATCATCACCATCTACTTAAAGTAGTTATTATTCATAATCATTAGCGATTTGACAAAATTCTGTTCTGATTGCTTCAAAAAGATCATATTAGTAACTTCATCCATGCTTCCGTTGGCTATTGTCAGGGATACCTAAATTGCACAGTATTTGAAACAAGATAAATTGTTCCCCATTCTTTGAACCTGTTTGCTATTTGAGATCCAAAACTCAGAAGGAACATCTATTTTCATAATTATTTGATTATTTTGCAATCCTTTTATAACTTGTAAAATGATGAGTGAATTTATTTTCTCTGAATGCCATGAGGACACCATTCCCACAGCGTTCTGAAGTATTTTTGACAATATATTGATTTGAACTTGATCAATTGCTATGTATTAATATGTTGAACTTGTAACCTTGTTGCAAAGGTACGCACCCGCGGAGGAAACAAGAAATTCAGAGCGCTTCGTTTGGATACAGGCAATTTCTCCTGGGGATCAGAATGCGCTACTCGTAAAACCCGTATTATTGATGTTGTCTACAATGCTTCGAACAATGAACTTGTTCGTACCAAGACTCTTGTCAAGAACGCTATTGTTACCATTGACGCCACTCCATTCCGTCAGTGGTATGAGTCACACTACATTCTACCCCTGGGACGTAAACGGGGAGCTAAGCTGGTATGTTGTAAAAATTGAACCATGTACTTGTATAAATGAATAGTTTGAAACTTTCTAGAATAGAAAACACTTTTGCGCACACATTAGAAATATTTTAAACACTTTTGCGCACACATTAGAAATATTTTAGGATGATAATATGCAAGTTTTGAGTGAATCAAGGCAAGATATTCTGATGGTTATTACTGTTAATAAGAATATGTAGAAAATAGCTGGAAAAAGAAATTGACGATATTTAGGTATATTTTTCAATGTCTGGATGCGTTGTAGATAATCTTACCTGTATTCAATTTTTAATTGCATTGAAGAGAGTCCAATAGTAAACAAAAATAAGATACAATGAAAATAGAGACAAAAAAAAAACTCCATTGTAGGTGAAAGTATTTATAATGGCATCACTTCAAATTTGTTCTAAAATCTTTGGTTTGAAATTACAGACAGAAGCAGAGGAAGAGATTCTGAGTAAGAAAAGATCGAAGAAAACAGAACTCAAGTATAAGTCGAGACAACGCTTTGCCAAAGTAGAACCTGCACTTGAAGAACAATTTCAAACTGGACGAGTACTTGGTAAGAATTTATCCCACTGACTGTTGCAGATGAATGATGAATATTGTTTTTCTTTATGTTCAAAGTCATCAAGCATTGCTCGAATTGTTATGTTTGCCTAGTATTTGTCTGGCAGTAGATTATTGCAGTTTTACTATACATGGCTCAAAAAATGAAGTAAAATTCAAGAGTCGTGGCATTGAATGTTTAATCGAAGTTTATTGCGGCACTTTGCAATACATGATCGTGAAATTTCATGAATTATTTATTTAAAAATTGCAATTTCGATTCACAAAGTTCACACTTTCTAATGTTTACTTGCAAATCAAAGAAACATGATGATCACCCTTACCTACTCTGAGTGTTTATGATGACACATTTCCCACAGCGTTCTGAAGTAAACTAAAAAAATGTTATCGATTGATTAGTAGTCTCACAAGGACATTCATTAACAAAATATCTAACACGTTTACAGCTTGCGTGGCTAGCAGACCCGGACAATGTGGAAGAGCTGATGGCTACATCTTGGAAGGCAAGGAACTCGAGTTCTACATGAGAAAGATCAAGAGCAAGAAGGCGAAGTAAGCTTGTAACGATCTACAAGTGAATAAACATTATACAAAATATAAGAACTCGTGTCTATTTATTTGAAATTCTGATACTGATAATTCAAATGGTATTAACACTAAGCTACTCCTTTCTACTTATGATCTAATCCAATATCATTTAATCATCAGCGAAATCATTCTAACAATGATTTCTAGGTATGTACTACGGGGCGTTAAAAATTGTTTAACATCTCCGATTGTATTCGTTATTTTTCAGCAATAGATTATAAGTCTAACAATGCGGAGAATTCATCTTGATTGCCGCCCGCTATTTGCGGCAAAATTAGTTCGTCGTTACCATGCAAAGACGCAATACGAAGTCCCAAATGGTATCGCCATCTCGCGGATGAATTCGTAATTAGTTTTGCAGTTGCGTCGGTATGTACACCTTATTATATGCAACCCGTAGGCCAACTCGTAATTTGGGTTGCACGCAGGATTGGATAAGGCGGACCGTTGTTTGCGGCTCAAATCGTTCTATCCGAGCAAGATGCAAGATGGAGCACTGACTTAAAACCCGGGTCTGTCATGAGGTCAGTGGCCTTCGTGGCGTGAGAGGCAATCGTACGGGGGTTGCGTTAACGATATACGACTGATAAGCATCAGAATATAACTACTCTGCACGTAGAGTACGTCTCGTAAACTAGTCAAGACACTCATAGACGGATGAAAATTTTTCTCATTAAGTTTCTTGATTAACTTTCTGAACGATAGTAATATTACAACACCAGTCCGTCTATTACAGCTGAATGAATTTCTATTAGAGTCCGAACATCTCCGTAGAGCAAAGAATTTTGTTACAATTGCAACGAACGAATGTATTTTGAGCTCTGCAGTCTTTGTTGAATTAATTATATTAAGTAATGCTTTATTCTGATACGTATGTAGTTTACACTATGAAAATTTGCATGCCAGGATATATTCATTTTCAAGAAACGATTACAAATCGTATAGGTTGACAATAAGTAATATTGTCATGTAATATTATCGATGTTACAGCAATAAACTTTCTGTATACCAATAATGAATTATTGTATTATTTTTTACACTCTCCCCATTCTCCTCTTCCTTCGATTTCCTATTTCAAACAAGCAATAAGTGAAAGAGCATGCAGCACAGAGAAACAGACGGAAATTAGAATCAACATATTTTCCGCTAATTACCAAGAGCAATTTTCGTCCCGAAATTTCGAAAATCCTAAATAAAACTTGAGCATACATACTATAGAGACTCGCTTCGAGACATACGTCTGTACAATTACATGCCTGATTGCATGTATACGCTGTCGGTTTTTCCCGCCAAAATTTTCCGCACACCTCCTCGGGTCAGATGTTCTCCTGATACCAGGAGCAATTTTTCGGTTCAAAATTTCAGAAATTCCTTATTTCGTAAGTGAATGAGACATGCAGAGAGACACATCTATACGAATGCATGCTTGCTTAGGCATACACTCCGGGGGTTTTCCCGCCAAAAATTTTAGCACACCTCCTCGGGTCAGATATTCTCCTGATACCAGGAGCAATTTTTCGACTTAAAATTTAAAAAATTCTATATATCGTAAGCGGATGAGACATGCAGAGAGAGAGAGAGAGAGACACATCTATACGAATGCATGCTTGCTTAGACATACAGTCAGGGTGTTTTCCCGCCAAAAATTTCAGAACACCTCCTCGGGTCAGATGTTCTCCTGATACCAGGAGCAATTTTTCGACTAAAAATTTCAGAAATCTCTTATTTCGTAAGCGAATGAGACATGCAGAGAGAGAGAGAGAGAGAGACACATCTATACGAATGCATGCTTGCTTAGACATACAGTCAGGGTGTTTTCCCGCCAAAAATTTCAGCACACCTCCTCGGGTCAGATGTTCTCCTGATACCAGGAGCAATTTTTCGACTAAAAATTCTAGAAATCTCTTATTTCGTAAGCGAATGAGACATGCAGAGAGAGAGAGAGAGAGACACATCTATACGAATGCATGCTTGCTTAGACATACAGTCAGGGTGTTTTCCCGCCAAAAATTTCAGCACACCTCCTCGGGTCAGATGTTCTCCTGATACCAGGAGCAATTTTTCGACTAAAAATTTCAGAAATCTCTTATTTCGTAAGCGAATGAGACATGCAGAGAGAGAGAGAGAGAGAGACACATCTATACGAATGCATGCTTGCTTAGACATACAGTCAGGGTGTTTTCCCGCCAAAAATTTCAGCACGACTCCTCGGGTCAGATGTTCTCCTGATACCAGGAGCAATTTTTCGACTTAAAATTTCAAAAGACTGGCCGAGTTAGGAAAGTGCGGTCGATTAGGACTGGGAAAAATTTGTCAAAAGACAACTAATAATTAGTTTCTCAAAAATGAATATGGACCCATTGCATTTGATCGAGTCTCTTTATTTGCTTTTTGAGATACAGGTCATCTTAATATATAAATAACAATTGTATTACATACTAATAATAATACACTACAATGCAACTATTTTGTAATGCAACTATTTTGTAATGCATTTTGTAATGCAATTAATGCAACTAAAAATGTATATGTAATATCAGCATTGTATATGTATATTAGGGTGGTCGTTATTTTGACTTTAGTGAAATTTTCTTAATCTCCACCTGAAAAAATATTCAAGGTATGAAAAAAAAAATCTGTGTAAAGTTTGTACGCGCTCGGATAATTAGAACCCGTGCCACCGAGCAATTCAATTTTCTAATGGATATTATACATGTATTTTTTCTATTTTTCGATGTGCAATAACAATGCCATTGAAAGAATGCAAATTAATATTTTACGTAATTCGTATTTTGTTTCAGGTTAGGATTAAGTGGCCGGACTGCGAACAGATGCCGTGCATCTCTGCAGAATACAGTATTATATTGGACTGTCACTATGTAATCTGGTTTCAATAAATAAATAAATACATAAATGAATATTAGTTCGGAGTATGTATTTTGAATCTCGTTAACACAACCCCCATGCGAACGCTTCGACGCTACGGGGGCCACTGAGTGCACTGACCCTGCTACAGCAGGTGCAGTTGATCAAGTTCAAGGTCGCTGCTCTCCCCACCAACGGAGTCTAAAATGGTATCGCCATCTCGCGGTCGAAGGGACAAACCACTTTGGCCCGTAGAATCGGTATATGGCATGACTGCCGGTAAGAGTAGTACATCATCCAAAGTCTGCTTCATAGATGGAGCAGGGAACATTAAATGGAAGTCAAAAATGTGTTGTGCTGCGTTATAATTCTCTGACGTCAGACGTGGTGTTACACGCTGCAACGCTGATGAACGACTGGCAGCTAATATACTATGGAACCCCGCTTCACCCGCTGTTGACTAACGTTTGTAGGAAACTGAACGACGCTGATGCTTCAAAGTCTACTCCACAGATGGAGCAGCGAGCATTAAACAAAGCTCAAATCTCTGACGTCAGACGTGGTGTTGCACGCTGCAACGCTGATGAACGACTGGCAGCTAATATACTCTGGAACCTCGGTTCCCCCACTCTTGACGCGCTGATGCTCCAAAGTCTGCTCCATAGATGGAGCAGCGAGCATTGAACAGAAGTCAAATCGCTGACGTCAGACGTGGTGTTGCACGCTGCAACGCTGATGAACGACTCGCAGCTAATATACTCTGGAACCCCGCTTCCCCCACTCTTGGCTAACGTTTGCCTATAGGAAACTGAACGGAGGGTCAGTGGCCCTCAAAGAGGCGCTCACCTGTCCCTTATTTGTAATAAAGTGTTGCAGGAAGGGGAAGGTAAAAAAAAAAACAACAAAGGGGTTGATTATTGACATGTCTGTGAATTTATTGCTGTTGCATCGATGATTTTACATGACAATATCGTTAAAGGTAACTACAATTTGTAATTGTTTCTTAAAAATAAGTATGTATCCATTGTCATTAATCGAGTCTTTTTGTTAGCCTGTGGCATATAAGTTATCATAATGTAAATCACTTTCGTATATCGCAATAACATACTACTTAATAAAACTAATTTTACAAAAACGGTGTGCGACCATAGGTATACATTCATACTTTGGAATTTGAATAGCATCCTTGCTGGGCACAGATGTTTGGATTGAGATAGAAGTACATTTATCTGTAACAGAAATACAAGTCTTTTGATTCAAATGCCACTCATTAAAATACCCGAAAAACTGATCGAACTAAATCTAGTTTGGTCAATGAGGATGCCGTGCACTTTACGACAGTATTTCCACACTTCTGAGTATTTATCTTATAATGCACGTTAGATGACGTCTTTCCGACTACATCTTCTTGTGTCAATCCGATGAAGCCACGAATATCAATAATCGCAGCCACATAATTTCGCCTTAGACAGGTGGAGCTACCCTAAACACGGGTCAGTGCACACAGGCCAGCCGCTAGTGCCTTGGGGTACGAAACTAAAAAAACTAGGAAGAGCGAAAAACGATTTGCAGCTTCCATACTTTACACTACGTTATAATTTGGTTATCTCGAGCTTAGAATAAATCCAACATTAGTCCGCGAAATCGTTTGATGAATTTTGACTTCCTCTTTAATAAATACTAGGGCTACAACGAGAAGGTCTTTCAGTCTTGCCGGAGGTCGGTAATGAGTATACTCTGATCTCAGAGACTAGGAAAAGATAGTTGATACATACTTGGAAAGGATAGCTGCTGAACTGCTATCTCTGCATTGTTCTGATCTATACTATCGGACTTAAAAGTCGAGAGCGCTAGCTGTTGAAGTGTATGGCTCATTAACAAAAATAGGTAAAATGTGCGACAGGAAATAATGTTCCACAGCTTGAAGATTTATTTTCTTTCTCACCACGGTTGAATTTTCCTGCGCTAAATAGTTTTTCATTCTTGGTAATTAGAGTGGAAAAAAGCACGGGATTTTGGTGTGCTTTTTGAAACACTAAACTTCAAGTAGGTATTTACCCATTTGGTTATAATGATCGTTGCAATTTTACGATATTAACGATCGTTGTAATGATCATTTTACCGTTTCGTATACGTACGTAAGATTTTTACTTCGAACTTGAAAATAAATCGTTGTTGAATGGCTGTGGGACTACTTCCCATCAATTTCAGATCCCACTGTTTGATTTGTCCCCTAAATAAAAACAGAAAGGGGTTAGTCTTAGTCTCATTGGCTTTTTAATTTAACCGGAGAAATCTTGAGATCACATCAGAATTTGAGTTACGAAAAGTAAAAGCGTATACGTATAGGTACACCTTAACGACCGGTTTCGAAGAACGAATGACGGGCCTACTGCATATCGAATGAGTACAAAAACAGGGTTTCTTCATTAACATTAATATGAAAGAATGAAAAACTAAAAAATTTGTCGAAAATGAGTAGAATCGATCACCCATATGCCTTTTTGTATTCAGTGAGCCAAATTCAAAAATAACAGTCAGGCGTAAACAAAAAATTTCAGTATCAGATATTCGATATGTAAATTTGGGAATTCTCTCACGGTACACGTCACTCAAAGAAACAAAAACGTGAGGTAAAAAAAAAAAACACACAAAAAAAAAAAAAAAAGTTCCGAAACGATCGTAAGAAAAACAGCCGCTTTTTTCCATGCAAAAGTAATAAGAAGGTCTGTAGCAAAGAGGAGATACCTACCCGTGAGTTAAAGGGGGACGAAAAACAGTACATACCAAAACTTGCCCAGCATACTTCCACCTAAACTCACATGATAAACTCAAAGGGGTACACCATGGGGGTACAAAAGGGGTAGCTCCCACCCCAAGCAAAGAAGAATCCGAAATGTCTCCACAGCCCTCATAGGCTGCTTAGACGAAGTGAACAGAACCAAGAGCTAAAACCAAGGTCGAAGGACGAGGATAAGGACTCGGTCGAGGCGTTGAGGGGTTGCCGAGGGATGGGGCGGGGTAGAAACGCTCCGGCAAAACGAGAGGCGAAACGGAGGGAGGCTAGTTTTTGCCCCAAGAGTTCCCTGCCAGGGTGGGGTGGCGCAGGGTTGGAGTTGGAGCGGGGGGGGGGGGGGGGGGGGGGGGGGAGACCGGCGGATCGTTTTTTGCGGACTTCTGGAAGGTGGAGCGCGATGTATAAGCGCGGGGTATGGGGCTAGGGTCATGACGCTGGGGCTAGGTGGGGTAAGCCGTGGTGGTGGGGTGGGGTGAAAAGGCCCGGGGAGGAGCCGTTGCACTGGCGGCTACATCGGCGGCGGTGGCGGCGGCGGCGGTCGGCGAAGTGGTGGAACTGGTAGAGGTGTCGACGTAGCCTGACCGAGGCCAAACAATGTGCAGCACGAACTCGAGCTGCTAACGTCGCTGTGTACCGGATATTTCTGTACACAGAAACGGAACTCTTTGGCTAATTACAAGCTTCGCTAGTGAAAAGCCCCATTTACATATTTCCGCTATTCAAAAAGTGCTTATAAAAACGTGCGCGTAAGAGGACGAACACGCGACAGGCTGTTATATGTTTCCCTAAATTCGGTTACATCTCAGTTAATGTGCTGCACATCGCGTTAATTGAACTATAGAGATATTCGTTCATTTCTTACATCGAATATACAGAACAATATATTATCCTCGTGTGATCGGGTTTTGTTGCATATTGATGTTTTTGTGTGTAAAAAAAAATTAATATACTCCAATCTCCCCGTAGTATTGAAGATCTTTTCTTATCCTTTGCCTTATTTAAGTTTGTTTCATGGTTTGGTATCATAGTTTTTAGATATTTGTATCACATACAGTAATTTATATATATCAGTGGTGTCGGTACGTAAGAAAGTTTCTGCCTTTGATAAGAATAATAGTGATTATAATAGAAAGAGTGAATGAGCTATTTGAATATAGCTAAATAGATTAGATCACGGATAATTGACTGAAAAATCTTCCTGTAATCGATCTTAGAAGTATATCAGCGAGATACGAAGGTACGGGGGCGAGTAGCGAGGGTTTTTTTTTTTTTTTTTTTTCTTTTTCTTCTTAAGTTGCATGGATTTTTTATTTTGATCGCCCCGCGCAAAGACGTTATGGATGTACACGCCGGAGGGTGCAGCAGCTCGTCTACGACCGGCGAAGAGACAATTCGCGGCGTCGCGACGCCATCCCCTGCTCCAACGTGCACCGCGGCGCCGACCCCCGCCTCCGTTGTCGCCGCCGTCGCAACGACTGCGTCTGCATCAATCAGCAGCGTGGTGTCCAGTCCAACGGCATCTCAACTTCCCCAGTCCAGTACCCAACAGCAAAGTTCTGGGCCAAGAATATTTAGCAGAAATGTCAACGGTACTCGTAAGTAACTTTGGCTACAAAAGCATCTTCTTTTTTTCTTCTTGTTTTCTTGTCCCCTTGTCTTCAATACTCAGTAAGAAGAGTTTGGATCAAATGTATTTGACTCAAAAACGACCATTATAACAGGAAAGTAAAAGACGAAGAGATACCGCATCGTGAGAAATGATTCGTTGCGGATCGTTTTTGCACTGCAACTTTAAATTTAACTGATTATTATAATCGCCAACTAATTTCGGTTCTTCTTCTCGCAAACGGAATGAAAAGAAATTTGTCGAGTGAAACGAGATCGCAGAAAAACTGTAGAAAATACCGATTTGTAATTACGTAGTTATTCTAGATATAGGTATGTATATGCTTGAAGTTATATACCTATATACCGTCAAGTTATACAGAGAATTAGTGACTTTGCTATTAGCTATAAAGTTCGACGTTAAAACTAAGTTTTACTCCGAAAATCTAAACTACTCTCAGCAACCCTCCGCGCACTTTCTTCGTGTATTTAAATCAATCGTCAATTTTATTTCCACTTTTCTATACAAATCAATCTTCTTATTTTATTTCCACTATTCAGGCAGCGATTTTTTGATAATGTGCGAAAAATTGACATCGAGTTGCCAGTATCGAGGTCATCGATTGGTGCGATTTACTGCTGATTTTTATAGTCATCGCTATAAATTTACTTTTCCGTTGGATATAAGATTCTCGCACAATTTTTCAACGATTCTGAAACCGAGTTCCTATAGTATAAAAATCCAATAGCCGATGTGGCGGATATCTGGAATATTCTTTTCTATACATTCTGATAATTATTTTCCTCACGTCAAGGAATTAGCGTGATTCGATTTATCTTTAGAAGGTGTATGAGGAATACTGAAGAATCGTTTATCTCAATATAGATCGGATTATCTATGATGCAATACCGGATTTCTCCTGACGTCGAGTAAAGTGAAGGAATAAAAATGAAAAAAATTAAATTAAAGAAATTACAGGTAAAAGCTTTACCCCTCAGATTTGAATCGATGTAAAATTTCAATCTGAATTAATATTACATCAACCATTTATATCACCCTGCATCCTCCGGCTGTATGATAATTTCAAGATATTTGCTAGCCGTTTAAATGGTCAAGTAAAAACTGTCACTAATTAATACAACACAAAGAACAAAACCCGAAACGAAAGTCTTCAATCTAATAATTAACAGCTTCCCGCACGCCGGTTTATTTAATTAAGCCAATTGCAATTTTCCGAGCAGCAAGGGTCGTGCGTGATATTCGGAAAGAATAATTATAAGACCGAGCAAGTATAGGTATAAAACGAATGTATAATAATTCTGTATAATAAACTAAATCGGGCGATCTTCTTCGCCTCATATTCTCAGAGACGAGATTCAAACGAAAAAGATCACATGGGTCAATTACGAGTTCACGGAAGGTTGAGACGCGTCCTGAGGATCAACTGCAGCTTTTATTAGATTACGTATACCAAATAAGTGCACCCGGTTACCACTGCATGTTCCGGTGACGTATTCAATTCATTTAGTGCCACGGAGACCGCGTATAACGTGGGTATATAGGTATACAGATGCTGTAGAATAGATATGTTTAAACGGACGGGCGGACGGGAACGTACATTATGTTCCTCACAATGCGATCGCTCTACTGACTGGCGGTGGGTGGTTGCGCCCCAATAGCATCTAATTTGTGAATACATAATATATCTATAGACGTGGGGTGCTGCACGCATCGGAGAAAAGAGAACGGGTTATGACCGCGGACCTAACTACACATACCTACCCGTTTTTTTTCTCATTCTTCTTCTCCTTTTTTATTCAATTTTTTCTTCTTTTTTCATTTCATTTTATTATATCTTAGCAAATAACTCGTTTGATTCTCATCTCGAAGATATGCGTGAGTAAATTTCACTGTTAGCTAAACTCATGTATGTACCTATATAGGTATATGATACATACATATTATAGTCGCGCTTATCTATACCGGTCGGACACAGGTAATAGACTGCGGATTTTATAACAGCCTTCAGACCGAACACCTATAACGATCATATTAATTTACTATGATGATAATTTAAGAGCTATAGTAATCCGTCTTTAAGTACTGTATTTATGTGTATCATAACGACGGGATATAGTCACATTTTTTTTGGTCCAATAATGTGATTCGGTTTTCAACAAATACCAATTTCGTTTAACCATGAAACGAGAGGTTTTTTTTTTTTTTTTACACGAATTGTCATTTTCAGAGTTTGAAGTTACAGACGTCTCGGAGACGGTAATGAAACTATTAAAATCACTACTCAGACGTGTTACACACTATAAAAAGAAATCCCCAATATTTTAGTCTGCAGTTCGCGAGTCATCTGCACGATTCAAGGTTGACTATATCACAATCCGTATGAGGAAAACTCTTCAGATTATCGAAAAAATCACTGCTTATGAGGTTCAATTGGTCGTAAGATGTTATATTAATGATGAGCCACCTAAATCACAGGTCATTATAAAACAGTAGCGAATGATCCAGTAACTGTTAAATTTTTTTGCCTTTTTTTTTTTTTGCTCACCTACGACAACACAGACAATATTTCTGAAATTAATTACGGAATTTAAATCTCATTTACGTCAGTTTTATACCTCGAAAGTTTTTTCCTTGGACGCCCACGATATACGTTCGTTTGTACTCGCGTCATTAAATTTAAATTCTATGTTAAGATATATATTTACAACTTCTTTCATTAGCTCAGCCTTCGCATGAAATTATTAATTAATAAATATAAGTGCTTCATCTAATGGGTATGATATCGAATAACCAGCGATTGATACAACTTATACCAGCTCGATATATAATTTCGAAAATGTTAGCCTGCACTTTGTACAAATTAGATTGAATAATGTATGTATATAGGTGTACATACATACATACGCGAGAGCAATCCAATTTAATTTTCACCTCGCAGATGCTCGTGATTAAGTACGCAGTTGGCAAGGGTCGTTTGTCTCCCTGACTAGCCTATCAGATTGTATAGGTATACCTGTACGATATGGTTTGAACTTCTGACTACAGGTGAATCAATTAGGATTGATAAACTGTTGAATTCTATAAAATAATTTTCACATTCCATATCAGCTAGATTCTGTATCACAATTATTCTAGTAATTCCGTGGTTATAAATTGAGGAATAAAAAACTCGGATTGTATCGATTCTTTCGGTTTTATCGTACGGTCAATTGGTATACCTATACCCGAACAAAAAGTAGGATTTGTCGATTATTTGAAAAAAAAAAAATATATCGCTGAGAGATAGTGACGCGTCTCCTTGAGAAAAAAAAGAACAGGAAAAAAAAATTAAGAAAAAGAGGGAAAAAAAAAAATAATTATAGAAAAAACAGTTTATATATATTTATGTGACTGGTTGGAGGTTCGCCGTGAAACAATAAGAAATGGGATTCCATGAGGCAAATAAAGAAATACATCCTACCGTAGAGGACGCTGTAAGGATAATCGGCTGCGAAAACAACGACTATGGAACAAAAACACGTCTGGTAAAAACAATTAGCGTAGGTAGGTTTGGCATAATCTGAAATCGTCCCGCGCTACTTGAATGGTTAACGAAAAAAAAAAACCAAAAAAAAAATTTAAAAAATTTACAAACTTTTCGGCGATGCGATCCATAAAGGCAAAAACTTTTTTTTTCTCGACATTCTCAGATTTGAATTACCAAACAATTAATCGATTCAAATTTCTCAACAATTGCTAACGTTAAGCGGTGCATCTCACTTTCGAATATTCCGGATTGAATCGTATAAAAAAAAATTCAAATCGACGTTAATTTTACATTATAATATAGAATTGGCATCGCGAATGATTTGCAGAGTCATCTCCGCGATTTATTGTATCGTGATACGTACGTTTATGTTATAGTATACGACAATTAAAAAGAAATTAGACCGATAAAACAGCAGAATCCCTCACTTACATGAGATGGCATAGAATAATTTTTCGCACGGTATAAGATCACGATTAAAATTCAAAGACACGCAAAGGAGTAGAGAGCGAATTAGGTCAGAAAAAAAAGATGAAAAAACAAAATTAAGAAATAAAAAAACGTAGTAAAAAAAAAAAAAAGGAGAAGCATCGAACCTGTAACCTGTTTCCCATGGACCCAAGAGGTCGGGTTCTCCGTGTGAATAAAGAACTCGGGTGTAGCTCAAACGAGAAAATTTTTTTCTATATCTCTTCTTTAGGGTTTTTTTTTTTCTTGACAGAAGCCGAGAGTCGGAGCTCCCGGAGGAATACATTACAAAAAGAAAGAGGTACACCGGGGGGAGACACAGGCTCGTTACGTAAGGGGTGACATTTTTTGTTCTAAGTATTAATCCGAAAGGGTGATGCACGCCGGCGGTCGACCTGAGGGTCAGGAAAGACGTGGAGGGCAGCTGGACCGTACGACGGACTGGCGGATGGACGGTCTTGGCCCTTAAAACCCCCCCCTATGCGCTTACGTATGCAGATCGTCGACCCCTGGGTAGGGTCTTCGTCTCGCGGAAAAAAACGCGCCGCTAGCTGCTAGCTAGCTTAGCGTGAATAAAAAAAAAAAAAGTTATAAAAAAAAAAACTAAAAGATGCACCCAAGATCTCTCGGGGATATTCAGATTGTTTTTTTCTTTCATTACAAAACAGTTTTTTCACTCGTTTTTTTTTTGTTATCTCGTTCTTCCTCTTTTTGCTCCTATACATATACCGTGATGATTGCGCGCGGTAAGAGGCGGCACACCAACATTCACACATAGGCACTTACATACCTGCACTTACCTTAATATCAAGCTCTGTTGTTTAGCTTCTGGGATGGGAAACTCCGCGTGTTCTTGTTCTCAATGACTAATATTATATGATTACACGTACATACATACATACATACATACATAAACGTGTCTAAAAATATTCGCCGGTATACATATGTATTGTGCAGATAGATCTCACGAGTATACCACTATCGTCGTTGAACTTGGGCTACCGGTCACGTTATATTCGATCGTTTTTCAAACCGTTGCTATGTATTGTTTGCAACTAGTGATCCGGGTCGTTCTGCTGCAGACTGAAATCACAGAGATCGTACGTTCTGTAAATAATTACAACAGTTTTTCGGAAATTATATATAAATTAAAAAAAAAAAAAAACCGTTTCCGCAAGCATTACGTTATCAACGAATCACTTTTCATCCCGAAGAATCTTCACGTAAACGATGAACAATTTTTTTAAGTTTTTTTTTTCATCGGTATAATGACCTGAAGTTAGGAATTTTTATCTCGCTCCAATGTCTCTAACCGAAATGTTGATAAAACTTGCGAAGGATCGTAGATAGTCTAGATATTTATTCTATTAATTGTATAAATGAATCTTACTCTTCATTAGAGAGACATGTATCACTTTGAAAGATCACCTTTATGTCTTGTGAGATAATAACATAATTAGTTGAAAAATTCCAACAACTCTTAGGGTATATAGTATAATGAAATACAACAGCTTACTTGAACTGTTTCTGTCAACTGAGTACCGCTTATTAGGTACACTTAGCTTTATCACCTTAATGGTTTCAAGACGTTCAAATAACGAGAACATTCAACAGAATTGCACCTCGTTACCCTTGCGCCAACTTTATTCTTAAAACAAACACGATCCTGGTATGTCTATGTGTATAAGTATAAGTATGTAGGTATTTACCAGGGAATAATATTAAGTATCGCAATTATTATTTCTCAGCAAACTATAATATTTCACGATGATCATTTCTACACTTGGTACTTCGCACAATGACGATATAATTTCACTATATACGTTAGGGTTCGCCTTCATTCGAAAATAATTGTTCGTAATAGAGAATGACCAAGTTTTCCCAACAGAATTATTGATAAAAACGTTTTTCTGATTATTATAACTTTCTCTCTATCCCTTTCTCTATCTTTCCGTTGAACGGGTAATTTTTTTTTGGATTCATTAAAATTCTGTTCGAAAAAAAAATTGAAAAAATCTCAGAAAACGGTACGTGCACATGCTGCATATATTATAGGGTGTTCTTTGTTGCAACCGTTTTATACGAGACTCTCATCCTTAGCCCTGATTCAACGGAAAAATTGTCGAGGTCAAAATTGAATGATCTTATTATGTATAAAATGCGAAAACAGGATTATCGTATCTGAAATTCATGGTGAAATATCATAAGGTCGGCTGTATTCACGTACAAGTGAAAATCAACCATTACTTCTCACCCTGATTTCTTAGAGGACATTAACGATACCCAATTTTCCTCTTTCTTGCTCAATGAGAATATATTCTTGTATATTACAACGAATAAAGTATTGGCACTCCTAACATAGCTTTATAAGACCTGAAATCAAATATGAGTGTGCGATTACGAGTTATGAAAAAAATATTCAGTTGCCACGAAATTGAAAATTATTTCTGAAAGCAGAGATTTGCATCATATATTTTTCTACATTCGCGAAATTTTACCGAGAAGTTCTGAAAAACGAGTTTCCTACAAATTCTGTTCAATTGCAACGCGTATGTATATTTCAACAACCGACGGACAAATCTAATTACTTCTTAGCTAAGCTATAAAATTGCAGATTGCAAATTATCGAATAATCGAAAGAGTTTTAGTTATCCAATCATTTGAAATTGTATCATAAAAAAAAAAAAATTTCCGTTAACAATCTAGTTCGCACGTTTTCGAACAAAATATTATTATGCGAAGAAAACTGCAGCAGATATGGCCGTTTTAAATTACAATTAAAGATGTCGTCGTGCAAGTATCTGTACCTATACCATATATGTATATATAGGTATGTATATAGGTACGTATAAAAAGAAACCCGCCATTTTTTTTTTCCACCGTACATTCTGAGCACTCTAGAAGGGGGTTGAGGTACCCAGTACATATATATACATGCTCATGTATGAATGTACATTTATTCATACATACTCAGGGGTAGCAGGGTATAAGGCAGGCGTGTTTTTGGGGCAGGACTTTCGTACCTGACCTGCCTACCGTCCCTAAGCCCTACCCCAGCCCTTTTGGGTGGTTCCAGTTCACCCTCCAACCGTTTGACAGTTACTGGTTCTGGTCTGGGGTCTGGATTTCACCGGTAACTACCGCTGGGGGTAAGGGGCTAGAAACCCTTTAAGAACAAAAAATTCACTGCGCTACATATGCATACGTAGAACAATGCATACTATTCCCAAAATGTACTATTAGTACGTTCAACGCACAAGTGGTAACAATGAAACATCCTTCGTCGTTACAAATCGTTGTTATATACCTGCGGCTTATGATCTTCGCAGTTCTATTTTCACTGAAATTTATTCAGTTCTCTTTTTTTTCCAGGTTTTTTTGAAATTTTTATGGTAGAGACTAATCTCAGTGTTTCAAATGATATCCGAAACTGTTAATGAGTCAAAAATTGAATCGATGAATTTTTATGGCGCGGTTAATTAATCACGAGAGTATAAACCGCGAGAATTTCACAATTTTCGTGAAAATCTATGTAAAATAAAATAAATTCTTTGACGGTAAAACTTCGGTATAGGATATGATTAAATGACTAACGAGGAGAATGAATTTCGCGAATTTAAAAGCACGCAGGTATGTCCATCTTGTCACTGGTATTTACAATTTATGGCTTTTATAACTATAATTTGATCTGCCAAGAGTGATATATGACGAATAAGGAGAAGCTGAAGAATCCTTTATATATATTATATACCTATATGAAAGAATTTTTTACGACCAACCATCGTTGTCATCACTAAATGCTACTACAGGTTCCCGATCTTAAGTCCGATACGTCCAGTCCAAGTTTCAGAGATATACCGTCCGGTTTTCAGGTGACTTATACATTTCTAAAAACGGTCGAGTAGTTTGGGGAATAAAAAAAAAAAAAAAAAAAAAAAAAAAAAACGATTGACGGTAGTCTACCCAACGCACAGTGGGTATACCCGAATTCAGACCATCGTATACGATATAAATTTTGAAAACAAAACACCAGACCGCTAGAATCGGAGACAAAAACTATTGAAATTTAAATTTTTCGGTAAGATATACCCGCTTGAAAAAAAAAAAAATTGGGCACATCGATCGATAACTTATATATATCTGTGTATAAGAAATCGGGTGTATGCAAAAAACGACATAGATCGCGATTGAACTGCAGTGTGACTATAATTGTAATCGTAATCATAATCGTAATCGTAATCGTAATTAGGAGGGGCGTAATTAGCGGGATGTTCGTTTGGGTGGCTCATATAGCTTATCGGCATATATGCTGCGAAATCCGGAGACTCGTGGACCACGTCGACTCGGGCGTCTTCTGTGTCTCCCGACGATCCGTAGCGAGCATGGTTCGCTCTATACTTCGCAGCCAATAACAAAAACAGGTCTAGTTTCTTAGAGCGCGTTCGCAGCGGTTAGTATTTCGTTTTTTGCTGGTATTGTAATCAAGGAAGGGTTAGGTGAGTTTTTGCCTTCTCGAACAAAACACAGCAGATGGACTGAGTCGTCGGGTAGCCGCTGTCAGGATTCGAGCGACTGCTTGGACGGTGCCGCGGACTTCTTTGCACGATGATGATGGCCCAAGTTCATCGCGCGGGAGCATCGCGCGGACAATAGATATTCCAAATACTTGGCTTTGAAAATTTTCTACATTATTCTATTTACAGTTATCGATTTCATGACTAACGATTATAGAAGAGAAATCTGGACAAATATAGCCGAAAGAATTCAACAAACTTAGTTTCGTTTTTTCAAATAGAGTAAAAATATTCAGCCGTGTCTCTTTCAATCAATTACTTCATATAACCATACCCTAGATGATTTTTCAATCGATCGTTAGCACTACAGTAGTTCAGACAGTCAAAATATTTTGGTTAGCAAATCTTTCGTACAAAAAATCGTCAGCGTTTCATTTGGATCTGGCAAGTGCCTCGCTGCAGAGCATAACTCAATGGAGATTTGAGAGCGTTTGTATTCTGACGGTGTGATTTTTTTTGATTTTTTTTTTTTGTTTTACTTCTATTTATCTTAAGGCTATAAGTACGTGCAAGCATATTAAATGGCGATTGCTTCCATTCATGATCCTGTTTTATTTTTTTCTTCCATTCTTTTGCCGATTCTCACCGTTTATAGTTTACCAACTGGAATAGAGGTATTACACACGTATACTGCTGGTTCAACGGAGACGGTGAACGTCTTTTCACACCTCTGGTTATACCTACACTACATCTTGCAGACGTACGCTGTTCTTTTGTTTAATATGAATCAGCCTGGAGCAACGCGAGAACTTACTTATACATAAAACTTCTTTCTTTGCGTACTAAACCTTGTTTATCATAGTCCGCGGGTTCGCGTTACTCCTATATTTGAAACGCGAAAGAATCGAACGAGCCGGTCTCCAACCCACGCAGTAAGACTCGCGCTAACGTATAATTAAACAAGGAGGTATATATATAGACCTTAGATGAGTTCATTGTTCGTTAAATTTAACCCGTATCATCCTCAGCATAATTTATGATTTAAGAACGAAAACTGATGAGTAAAGAATACGACCAACTAACCAGCTGACTCTATAAACGAATATTAATCACTGATTCACTCTGAGTAATTTATTATAAATACGAGAACAATCGTCTCGATTATCAGATTATAAGTAGTTGAAATACGAAAGGCACCGAAAGAATCCCGATCCATTTCATTCTAATATCACGAAGATCGCAGCGACGTGATATATACCGAAAAGATTTGATATACGATTTTTCTTGAGTATTTTCATGAATTAGATTGAGGAGTAAAGTTTGCAGGTAGAAATCTAATCGTAAGTTGATCATGAGGTAAATATAAAGCAGGGTAAGAACGTGAAAAAATTTGTCAAGCAGCTCACGTACGAGACAGCAAAGTACTCTGAGTACTTTTTACTACTGTATACCTATATACATATATACATATAGGTATATACGTTTTGTAAAATACGTTGGTAGGCATACGTACCGTATATACAAAGATACAACTGTCGAAAGTATAAGCAGACAGGTATATACATAACTGGCATTCGCAGGAGTCAAAAAGTTAGATTTCGTTTTCTCGCGCGTCATCCACGTAGATTTACGTGGTGCGTCAAGAAGCTCAGCTCGCATCACGTCCCGTGTTGATAAAAAGTGCTTTATACCTAAAAAGTCGTTATGTAAATGACCGGTCGGTAGAGGCACATATTGTCTACCCCCTACCCTCAGCCCGCTAACCACAACCCCAGACTTCCATCCTCTTTTACCTCCCTGGCCGACCGTGCAAGGGGGCCCCTGTCGTCATATACCGATGCGCTTCGTAGAAAGAAGTGCCTTTTCGTCCAGCCAAAGAAACTGCCATTTAGAGAGGGACTGGGTTGGAAAAAAAAAGAAAAAAAAAAAAAAAGAACCAGTGACAATGGGAATGAAAATGGAAGAGGAACCGTTCGCATTCTATACGGAGATTCCACATCTTTCGAGAGATTTTACTAGTGATTAATTAAACGTACCTATATACCTAAAGGAGATGATCCTCCTGCAGCGATATCATCTCGAAAAATATTTATATTCAAAATTTGTTCAAATTTCAATCTCACAATCTTATCTTCAAAGATCTTTTTTGTCTGTAGGTATGTACAAGGCTTCTTTAAAGTTGATACGTACTCTATAATTAATGCATATAAAACAATTATTCATACTGCTATACAGCAATAATGGTTCAAAATTATTAGCTTTATATGGCAAATGGTTGGGCACAGTTTTGTTAATTAAATTTTCGCCTTGCATACTTTTGAATGAATTCATAAAGAAATTAATTAAATCGTAGCGGTAGATCATGAATTTGATCAATTTCTTCCTATTTACGTAATTAGGACTTCCAGGGACTCAGAGTCACGTCATTAATTGTGAAGTCTGCTTATAGAAATAAATCCCCAGCATCATACTAAGATTAGAAAAAAAAAATAATAAAAATAAATAAGCAGATGAAATTATTGATCGGTTTTTGTAGTTGTAAACGGAGTTCTAACGAAATTTTTTATTATATTTATTTAATCGACGGAGAATCGATCATAACTTTATTGAAAGAAATGATGTGGGTTTCTTTCTTGGCAATAAAATCTTTAGTTTTGATATAAAAATTGACTTCCAAGTTTTTAGTCATAAATACTGTCCGAAGAAGGACGTACTGGCTTCTTAACCATGGAAAGAATTTTTCCCAATGATTATCCTGTCTTACCCTTGACAATCTCGATTCCGTTCGTTCGAAATCCCTGCGTATGAGAGCAGGACTCGGAATATCGGATCTGTACGATATCCTACAGGACAGACCTGGGCGCCGACTACACAAGCTTGAGGAGAGTAGCGTGAGACCAGCGCCGCTCCGGACTGACTGGCTCGTAATAAGACCGAGGGCTAGTTTTTTCTACCTTGTATTAATTTATACGCGGTACGAGTGTGCACGCCGCCGCATGCTACTTTTTCACTCGTTCCACGAAATTTGCAAGAAACTAGTCGGATATACCTACACGAACTTCTGCACACGCATTTATACACGTATATACATACCTATATACATATATATATATATATATTTATTTACTTACTTACCCAACCGCGAATACACACGCATGTATCGCACATACATGCATGTATTCACATGCTTGGATGTACGGGCGTATGGGTGATTCGCCGCTTTTTAAACGGGTTAAAAAAAACTCCACCGTGCGTGCAGCACCTTACGCTCCACACATACAAAATGTTTACGAGTTTACGTGCAGCATATAAGTATAAGTACATGTCCGGATGGATTTTTCAACTAAACTTTACTATTCCGTTTAGTAGTCTGAGTCAAGTTAGATATGGTAGGTCAGGAATAATGAGATGCAACCGAGAGACGTGACTTGACGTCTCTTAAGTTATTATACCTACTATAACTGGCTCAAGCTTATCGCTGAGTGTATTACTCTAGCCTAGTGGAACTGCTTTTTTTTCACTCTAAATGCTTTTTACGCATTAAATTTGACTTCTATACTTATATACGAGTATTTCGTATTCACATTTTCCCGTAGGGATTTACAATTAGTAATATGGTCATACGTTGCGAAAAAATTTCTAGGACAAGGTGATCCAGGGAATTCGTTGAATTGAATGAACGTAATATAATAATAAGATAATATTTAACCAGAAATTCAAAAAACACATTCGGGTCCGCAGAAATGACGAAGAGAAATCGTATCGCGAGACGCGGAGACCGCTCAGGGTGGTAAAGAAAAACTAGGAGTTTTTTTTTTCTTCTTTCGACGATGTATACGACCAAAAACCGCGGACGACAAGAAATCTTGAAGAAAGAAATTGAAGGAAACCGTGTAATATATTTAGTCATTTTTGTTTTGCAGTCGTCCAGACTTCGGTACCTCAAAACGAGGCTGAACTTCAGTTGTATCGCGTCATGCAGCGAGCTTCTCTGCTCGGATATTACGACACGTTACTGGAGATGGGTACGTATTTCATACACACCTAAAAGTATCTGAATTATTATTATTATTCCTCCAAAGATCAGCCAAATTTTCTTGTCCTTACTGCGACAGTAAGAAATTTAACCCTCCGTTGGTATTCCCAGCGTGTCCATAAAACGCCTTCGTAGCTTATACAATTATTCTATAACCCATCATCATCGTCTTATGAGCTTCCGAAGCTGCTGAATAATAAATTTCAAGTGTGGTTATAGTTTACTCAAAAGAGGTTTTAAAAGTTCCGAGAATTCATCACTTTGTTCATTTTTGTATATCGATTAACATAAAACTAAATCGCTGCACGAACAGGAGGCGACGACGTTCAACAATTGTGCGATGCTGGAGAAGAAGAATTTTTAGAAATTATGGCACTTGTGGGAATGGCCAGTAAACCTCTCCATGTAAGAAGACTGCAAAAGGCTCTCCAAGAGTGGCTCACAAATCCTTGTGAGTTTACAGACAATGTTTGATCCATTCACTTTCTGTACCGAGAAAAATATGCTGAACCATGCTCGTCATCAAGATTGCCCTAAAACATGTCCATATTTTTCAGCAATCTTTCAAACGCCGGTAATACCATCGAATACTAACAATAAATCTAGTATAGCGATGAGTTTTCCGTGCATAAGTCCCAGAGCGCAGTTTCCAGCTCATAGTCAAACGCAGTCATACAATGGGCCACTTTTACCACTTACCCCTTTGCCGTGTCGAAGCTCCAGTCCTGTCGTTCAACCTCCCAGTGCCAATACTTCGACTACGTCAACGACATTTCGTCACACTCCGAGCCCAAGTGCTTCCGTAACATATCCGAGTGCGCAAAGTCCTGGAGTTCTCCAGGTGAGACACGCGATTTACATACTTCTATGTAGGGATCGATGAGGATATTGTGTAATCCGTGCATTTTATTTTATGTATTTATCCCCAGGTCGGGACTTGCGAGTCTTCCTGTGGGAGTGGCACTACCTCCAGTCCTGGAGGAGCTGGTGGTGCGCCTGGAAGTCCTACGCAACCTGTTCCTGCTCTCCTGCAATCACAGGTCCAAAGATTGTCCGATGCAGCAGAGCGATTAGCGGTGACTTTGAGGCCGCGTGATCCCAAACCGCATAATATTAAGAAAAAAATTTGCAAGGACCTTGAGGTCAGTTTCTAATTTATACTTCGTGGATTGGAGTATAATACGATCGTCGAAAGTCTTTCGATCGATGAAACAGCCGTTTGCCTTTCTTGTATTCGAGATTTTATTATTAGAAATCTGGTTTTTAGATGGTGATGGCGATGTCCGAGGACGATCCGGGTCGTATGGATGAAATTCGAAAATACGCAGCGATCTACGGAAGGTTTGATTGCAAGCGAAAACCGGAGAAACCCTTAACGCTCCACGAAGTTTCGGTGAATGAAGCAGCAGCCCAGATCTGTAAATTTGTACCAGCGCTTCTCACCAGAAGAGACGAACTTTTTCCTCTAGCTCGTCAAGTCGTTAGGGATTCCGGATACCATTACTCGAAGAGCCAATAGTGAGTAACACTCGATGATTTTAAAACCTTATTTCCTTATACGTAAAGGAGAATAATTACCCTGTAACAATTTCAAACGCGTACGTACGCGTATTTGTTTTGCGCCCGGAGTGATCATCGGTTCTTTCTCCCCCATATAGCTTCAAATTTGCATCTTTCTTGTCTTCGGTAGATCTCAGAGCATGGAATTACTCCTTTCTTTCCCAAGACTCGGAACAATTATTACCCACCTAGACGCTACATGCGTATAAATGCTTAAGTAAATTTGAAAGTATGGAAAGAGATAGAACTTACCGCAAATTTACAAGCCTCGGGTACATATCTTCATGTTCAGTGCTTAGGAGAAAATCATTTACAGCATCTCGATGACCAGGCCACGGGAAAACGGCGATGATGCTGGCGATGGAGACAGAGCTAAACGGTATCGTCTCAAGCTAGAGGGTGAGAGTGAGGATTCCACGCAGGTTAGCTCTCCCCATCTGCTAAAATGATCACTCTGATCACTCATGCATCGCTCTTGTAGCATGCCTAACTAACCATATGCACATTAATAATGACTCACCCCTCCATACCGCTTCGGATTGAATCAAAGGTTAAGTATGCTATCATATTCGTTTTATTGGCTTTCCTGGACTAGGGTATACCTACTTGCTGCGCGTGTGTACCTTACATGTATTATAAATATGGTCAAGAGCTGACCACTGCACGCTTATGTATGTAGCTACTTCGTTACGGCCTCTGTTCATCCCCCTCTCTCTATCGCTATCCCCGTTTCTCTCACCTGTTTATAAATTCTGGACAGCGCTAGCCCATTCATGATATTTGTTTTTCAGTGCGTTCTGTTTGTTGCACTTGCACTTGTACGCCACAACGAAAGAACAGGATCGCTAAGAAAACATAGTCCTCGAGATTAATGGTTATCGTTATTGAAGTCAGTAAGCAGTCACATCAAATTAAATGGGAACAAGAATCTTAGAAACAAAGTGAATCTCTTTTACGTTCATTATCACAGACATTAACAACGAGCCTCAAATTTGTTTTTATCGATTATTCAATATGCACAAAACTAACAACAATAGTAATAATAACAACAATCCACAGACTGAATACAAACACTTTACATATAAAATTATAGACGTAGACTAAGTAGATATGGATAGTCTTATAGTGTGCATGACTGCAGTTGTTTTGCATGCTTTCATCATTCCGAAATTTAATCGAATTCACTTTTGCATGTTTTTCAGAATAGTATAAAAATATTTGACAATTTTTTTTTTTTTCACTCGGCAATCCCTATGACGATTCAATAGAACCGTTCAAAATCAACACAGACAATCAATCAAATTATTTCCGTGCTACTAGTTCATAGATTGTAATCTTTATAAACTAGTGGCATCAGAAGTAACTACGTATCCAATAGATCGGAGCTTTTTTGAAATTACCTTGAAGTTGTATAACTACATCGTGACATTATACCGATAAGTTTCTACCGAAATTACTTATGCATAATTATATACCCCCTATACTAATTTACAGCGAATTCGATAGAAATCTATGCGATACGAAAAATTCTCCAAATCCTGTCAAGCTGCAGGTTTTACAGTGATATTTTACAGCCTGGTACAATACATTTTCGATAATAAACAGCCCAAGTAACACACGATTTAGAAATCAGACACGTTTTTTGAATAGTCCCCAAAAAAATGTCTGGTAGTTATCCTGAAAACAGAATATAATTTACCTAGTCATACCTGTGTTAAGACGACTGAAGGAATTGCCTTATTTCTTGAGGAAATATCTCACAATTACTCAAAGGGTTGTTTGTGAGTTTGCAGAGATCCTAGTCTCCGGATGTCAAATCGTTTAGAAAATGATCGAAAGAGCGTTTAGTCATTTTATATAGATATTTCTAGATGGCCGAAATGATTGACCGAGATTTCTACCAATATACTTATACTTCGATTGGTAGAAGTATATTTTCATATCGTTTTGTGACGGTTGAAGATATTCGATTGGGTTTATCCACGAATTTAAAACCTAATGATTTTTGCGAATTTTGAAGTGTGCTGATGAGGTTGAATTATTGGGTGTGATTAGATCGGCGGTTGGAAATTGCAATTCGTTTCATCAAGCTGTGCGCAACTTTGCAGTTTCGTAATTAAAAGTAGCTAGTGTTTTATACGTGAATCAAGTTTTTCTGTTTGTGCATGTGTGAGACTAGCCACTTTCTCCGTGGCTTTTGAAACATCTTAAAGTGAATGGCGGTTGGTGAATTATTTTATATCCTTTAAAATTGCGTGGAAAATTCTCCGTCTTTTCCTTAGGTTTATTCGCTAAGATTGAACGGAAAAATACCAAACTACGTTCATCCCGACGCTGTCAAAAATAAACTATTACAGTTATTGGAAAAACTGTGACAATTGTATATCTACAGCGGATTTCACGGCTTTCAAGAAGAACTTTGGCCTAAGGATGATCACGAACAAAGATTAAATCAAAGAAATTAGGGAATGCAAGACATCTGCAACGCGATTACACACATCTACAAAAATTTTACACGGAAGAATGGAAAAATCAATTCACAAAAGCTCCTCGAAAAAAATAAAAAAAAAATCCGCCTTAAGGAAACGATTGCATTGATCATCACAGCGTACACGATGTGCAGAAAGAACCCCGAAACACAGAAGAAGATCGTTGCAACGGTATTTAAGATCAGGTATTTAGACAAAAAAAAAAATGGATTACGAATCGTACTATTTCGTGAGTAGAAATTAGCCCATAGCACATAAAATTAGATAAATTGATTTGATACTCTTTCATTCGTACAATTTCTTTTCATTTATCGATCGCTGAACAGCAGTTATTTTACAGCGTGATGAATAATCAATATCTAGCTATATGCATGATTTTGATAACTGCGTATACCTAAACCGTCGAAATATCGCACTGTCAAGCTTAGAGTAACAACATACGTAGACCGTTTTTTTAAATGAGCCGATTTATCACGTAGATCGTATCAGCAGCATGTATTTAACATTATTTAAATGTGTTAGATTATCATCCGTCAAAATAAGACTGCTAACCAAATATCAAACCCTCTTGTAGATCCGGTGACCATAGATCAGATACGAAGTAGACTATTGTATTATTTCAACTGACAATTTCCGAACCGAGGGGTCAACTTTCGGCAAACTCTCTTACGGTTCAGAAGTCAAACAGTGAGTAAAGACCACTTTTATTGATTACATTACGACTTCAGATTATCAGTCACTGAACACAATCACAATATTTAAACTTTACTAAATGCCAAAAATTCACCGCTCTAGTTGTTCGTCAATTTATTACTCGAAGGAACTACACGAAGGATTTTCTTAAATATGGTCAAAATATTTGAGAAATATAGAAGCCTGATCGATCAGCAGTGTTGCCCAGCTGTTATTCATTATTACAGGTAATTACATAGTGCATTTATTATTTGAATCTATTCGTTAAACAATATTTTCGATTGATATCTAGTTCCTGATTCATCAATTTGGTAAATCCTTATTTTATAGCTCTGTTTGCAGACGATTTATGGCAAAAAGTTATATCTTCTAAAAACGCTACGTCCAGTATGGCTTGGACTCGAAGAAAAAGTACATCGCGACCAGAATCGATGACGAAGTAATTTATACCATAATACAACAATTAACAGATATATATATATATATATATACATGGGAACTTTATATGTATAGACACACCTTTACAGAAGCTGAAGGTGTCTCTCGTTCCTGCAGATGATGATTCATCGCATTAATATATACATAAGTATATATTATTATGGAGATATATTTGGTAAATAATTTTATTGTGTAAATATTTTTTAATTCTAATATGTTATCCTCGTCATTCTTGTTGTTGTTGTTGTTATACCGAAATGTTACTGTAATAAATCATCTGCGTTATAACAAGTTGTTATTACTCGCGGTAGTTGTATACCATATATACCTACCTATATATATAGGTATATATATATATATAGGTATATATTAGGAGCTGGTCGACTTGCAACACATATACCATACATATATATACGTATATACAACTACCGAACTTCTATACCAAGAGTATTTTTCATGGTAACTTTTTTTTGTCGTGATTTTTTGTCCCCACTTTCACGACAAACGGAAACTTTTTTACTAACACACGGACGAATCATTTTTTGTCCGGTTTGTCTCAATCTATCTTCCACAACACAAGATACCAGGCTAGGATACTCTTTTCACCGCAATCTTTTCATCTGCATTGCACTCGACTACGCTACGACTAGAACCAATAGCCAGCCACATTACTCAGACTTGTTTTTTATCGATGTCCATCGATACAACATTTTCGTTGTAGTATATCTGCCTTCCATTTCCTCCAATATTATTTCCTTCAAAATACCAAAAGCTAGAATCTATTAGAGAATTATTATTTTATCATATACCAACGATTTTTATACATTCATTCAAACTTTACTATCACAATTCTGTTTAACTTTCATTACGAGTCAAGTGCGTCAATTTCTCAATTTACGATGATAACACTCATCGATGTATAAATTAAACAGTCAAGCGTATTGACAACAAGATCCATTCAAAATGCATGAATATTTAAGCGATGTATTTACCTGTGCCTTTGATCTCAAGATCAGTAAAGGAACTATTAAACTGTTCATGTATTGCTTCTACTCGTTGGGGTTTCGTCGAGATTATACATTAATAAAAAATCGATGCAAAGGTTATTGATTTGCAAAGGGTTTATTACAGACAAGCTTTTATTTATTTTAAGTAGTCTTTATGTTGATAATCGAAAGCTCACAGTTAGCTTATTTAACATAATTACCAATTTTCGAAAGCCTTCTGATAACGTAATTATACCAATACGATTCTCTCAGAGGACTGCAGGCTGAAAAATTTCGGAATAATTATACATGACAAATAACAATTATTTTTTTACATTATATATACTAGGGTGGTCCTTATTTTGGATATTTTGGATTTTTTTTCCACGATCCCCCTAAATCGGTTCTAAATAAATAAAAAGAAATTCCTGCCAAATTAGAGCTCGATATTTCAATTTTAACCTGGCCCCCCCGGCAGTCAAAGTTTTAAACGGGAAAATACGTGTATTTTAGACTGTCAATTGTTTGAACATTTTTCCAACCTAGTAAAAATTGATACAAAAATTTGAAATTCTGCACAAATATTCCCCATAGTATAAGGTATAGTTGTAGAAGTATATCAAATTTTTTTTCTTCTATTTATTCATTTTTTTATGAATATCAAATTGATATTTATATTGATCATAACTCCAGAAATTACGGATGTAAAAATTTGATATACTACTTCAATCATACCTTATACTATGAGGAATATTTGTGCCTTATCTCGAATTTTTATATTAATTTTCACTAGGTTGGAAAAATGTTCAAACAATTGACAGTCTAAGATACACGTATTTTCCCGTTTAAAACTTTGACTGCCGGGGGGGCCAGGTTAAAATTGAAATATCGAGCTCCAATTTGGCAGGAATTTCTTTTTATTTATTTAGAACCGATTTAGGGGGATCGTGGAAAAAAAATCAAAAATATCGAGAATAAGGACCACCCTAATATATACCCATTCTGTATCGTAAATTGGATCCAACTCTTACAATTAGATAGCTGACATTCTTTCAATACTAATTTCATAACGGTAACTAAATTAACTATATCTGTATAGTATAACAGAAAGACGTAAGAGTTCGAATTACGAACAAGAACTACGTACCAGAATTTAGGGTGAGATTGTCACTGAATTCGAAACAAATATTTGTTTTCGGATACACCAATGTGTTTTTCTAGGTGGGCCATCCATATTGGTAACTTTGATTGCCTATAGCAGTTTTGGTGTTGCAGGCACTGCTGGACGTTAGCAACTCCACGACGAAGCGGCGCAGATCATCAAGGTGACTATTTGGGTTTTCAATATAGAATAGCATATCTTCGTCTAGTCATCTCTATCCTCTCGAATTTTCATTCGATTTAATACGATCAGGAATTAAAATGAGGTATACTATACTATGTATGTAACAGCGAAGGTACCTCATGAAGTGATGGCTAACATTTGGTATCAAACTATCCAGATAATTTAATTTTATCTTTTAATCTAATACTAAGTATTTTTTTTTCGAGTCCAGCGGCCTCGTGTAAAGACGTAAAAGTATAAGTCAGCAGATCGAGATCCTAATGGCTATCTTAATGATCTAAAAATGACGCACTCCATAACGCAATGTCGAATTGTAACTAGCTCAATCGAACATGGGATTTATTGTTCCTTTAATCATCTGGTCTGACATCTGCTGAATACGTATTCTCATAAAAATACAGAAGATTTTATTGATAAGTGTCTCACCCATATGACGATCTTAATTTTGAAACTATGTGAAATCGACTAGTAGTTAACAATAAGTTGCATACCTGAAAGCGGCTTTATATGGTAATATTAATAGCTTGGTCAAAGTTATTCAATAGTTTTTATAGGCACAACGAAATACAACTTTTTATCCCGATAACGGCGAGACAGATGATCGTAAAAAAATTCGAGAGAATACGTATACCTATACATATGTTTGTTTGTCATTCTGATGACGAAATCATAAAATATAATTATCAAAATGACAAGCTATGCGTATGCATCGTGGAGACTCTGATTTTTTTATTCAACATTTATTTTTGGTAAACATATTTTTGACTAGTCTGACTTTTTCTTCGCAGGTTTACCCTGAAACAAAAAATTACGTGAACACACCAAGCTATTACAATTTTTTAATTAGTCTGCTGTTTAGTCTTTTTACAAACGTAGTGGAAAAAAAATTGTGCAATGGTATTAAAACAAAAAAAAACAAAAAAAAACTGGGTAACTTAACTGGGCACCTAGAATTTTCACACAACTTCAAAATTATGGCCGAAAATCAAAGTGAGACACTTACCTTGAACCATTTTGTATAGATTACGTATGTGATCGATCAAAAATGTATTTCTTCTACTTTTTCTTGCTGCATAAATTTTGTATAAAGTTATGTGAATCTGTGCTGACGACATTCAGAGATCTGGAAAAACATACGTGTATCACTGGGTCTTTCCAGAATGCAAAGGTGAAAATCATGTGCGCACACTTCATTAATTGCAAGCCTCGTCAATCTTCGTTAAATAATAAGAATATGAAGACAATACAATTAAGCATGCATTAATAACTTGTTTTATTGCAACTCTTTACTTATCAATCTTGGGATTGTCTATCGTTAAAGTCCAAGTGATTGGCTTTACCCTGATTTCAAGATCGACTGTATCAGTCTTTATGGTCAGAATTCATCACTTGAACTTTTGGAGCATGAAATATTTTTATAACAATACTTCGGTTTTTTTATTCCGTGTACTTTATACTATATACGGATTTTTTTTCTACGAGTTATGTAATGTGAGGGAACCTCGTCTGTCGCGTATAAAAACAGGTAAGTCAATTCACTTAAGTCACGTAAAAATTTGCTATTTCAATATCACTGTTCTGAGAACTTTCAGCTTATTTTGCACGTCCCCTAATGCACAGATAAAAACTATTATAGTTACATCTGAGTGAAAGCAACTTACACTTTGCCAATTGTAATTGTAATTGTGGGTTTAAAAGAAGTTTCGATATGGAAGAGGATGAAGAAATAAAAAAAAAAAAAAATTCGCGTCCACTGTAAGTTGGGAATCGATAAATCGTTCACCAAAGAAGTGATATCGATTTCAAGCATGCATGAATTAATCAATATCTATTTATATACAGCGAAGTTGTGACCACTATTTCATTTAGTTACTAACCGACTTAAACATAACGATCAGTTAATTATTATAGATTATAAGACATCGCAATGTAAATACTTAAATAAAATATATACGTCTGAGGAATGTCGTGGGGCTTAATCTTTGATCTTCGAATTCCAAATTTTTATATATCCTGCTCAGCTTGATTCTGTCGTCATAATCCTGTCTTGCCGGATTTAGTGAAAGTCGAAAAATCCATTTCACCATAAAATGAAAAAAAATCAAAAATTACAACCAGTTCTACCGTCTCGCAATTTTTATATGGCAGACGAAACGTGCAAAATGTAAATATGTTCCGATTTGTAAATCGAGCTGTATCCACGTGTATAATATATGTTTATGATGATGATACAGTTTTTGCGTTTAAAGCTAGACACATGAATTCCAGTCGGAATTTATAAATTTTAGGACCAAAGTAAAGCAACGTAAATCATTTCTAAGCTTAATAAATTGTAAAAAGACTCAGCTGATGCTCCTCCACTGATATTTCGTTCATTATTAATCGATAGATATGTTACCTGTTTTTACTCCAATTTCAAATCATTATATCCTTGAGATATAATGTTTATGTAGTCAATTGTAATGTTTCAGTCCAGTTTGGCAGAGGAAGAATAACGGCATGTTCAATGGGAGTCCGGAAGCGAGTGATTCGGATACTCAATTTTCATTTTCTAACGAAGAACTTCCATCGCTGCACGTGAGTTCTGCAGTTTCTATACCTTATTACATCAAGTTCGTTAAAAATTCACTCATCAATAAATAAATGTATCTCTTCTATTCAAAATTACACATCAAATCAGCGCTGATAACTACAGCATATGTTCTATACGAAACTTTCAACTGTATAGAGTTTTTGATAAATAGTTCATAGTTTTTGCTCCAACTTATCAAAATTTCAAACAGAAATAATTGCAGACGTATTAGAGTAAAAAAAAATCTACTTATTTGCTGCAGGATGAAGGAGATGCAGACAATAGTAACGAAGAAAACGATTTCAACTTAAAGGTATATATATAAGATCCTCTCATCCAAAAATTTCATCATCATTTGATATTCTGTTGCGGATAAAAAAAAATTCATCTAGTGAAAAATCTGTTTTCTATCATCAGCAGCCGCTTATTTTCACGTCTTGAAAAATTTGCCAACCAATTTCCACATATTTCGATATTTGATCGGTACTTTAAGTATTCTGGAAACTCAAGTATCACGTATCTCATAATTAATACTTGATAGTGTAAAATTGAATGTAAAAAATTATATTTAAACTGAATATTTTTCATTAGTATTACCTGATAGTTGGCACACTAATGAATTTTCAAATTCTTCAATTCAAATCTGTTCAACTTCAGTCTCTTTCAATTACAGAACAATAAATTCGTTAATTGATGGTTTATAAGATGCATTTTTCTACTGTTTAGGTGATAGCATCACGGGGTGATGATATAATAGCGGTGGCGAATCCAGCTCTCAGGATGTCATCCCCGGTCCATATGAATTCTATGGAATGTGGATCAAAACTTCAGATAAAAGAAGAAACCGCAGATGAGAAGTCTGAGTCGTGATAATATTATACAATCTTAATCTGATATGATTATTGTTATTTTATTTTCTATTTTCTATGCGTTATACTCTGTTATCTAGTTTTAATAAAAATTTACATATTATTCACATTTTATACAATAAATTGCTGGATATATGGCAACGTTGAAAATCTCAGAAGCGTAATACTTTATACCACAAGGAAAAAGAAATATACCTATATACATATATAAAATTTACTGATATTTTGTATAAACGTGTGAAAAATTCTGTAATACAAGAACAAAAAAAAAAAAAAATTATTTAACGCAAATTATCATATAGTAAATAATTTAAATTCGCAATGTAATAATGACATACAAAAGAGGATCCGGAGTGTCTTTCCGAGTGTTTTAGCGTTACCACGTCTGAGTGATAAAAATTCCATTTGTTGCTATGATTGATTTTAATTTTCCTGTATAGGTATTCAGGTGATAATTGAGACTCCAGAGAGTTAAATTTTTCACATTCACTTGTGTCTTGATATAGAAGATGAGAGTTCAAAAATTGGCGATGCCATCGCGGGTTCAATTGATTTTATGTTTGTAATAGTAATTTTTTTTTTCTTTTTTTTTTGTATCTGTTTATATATATTTTTTATTGGAATTTGATTAATTCGTTCGATTTCCCGTCCACTGCACATATACGTATACGTACATACATAATATCCGCCTTCGACGTTGATGAAAAAAAAATTAAAAAGACAATTTTTTTGTTCGATTTTTATATTGAAAACGCTACAAAACAATTAAACATCTTTGTGCAGTATATCGATAAATAAAAGTAAAACTTATTCATAGAGATTGAATAAAAGTAGTATTGAAGTTGAACGTGAAAAAAATAAATCATCATGACAACTTGCATTTACATATTTGCAAAGAACTGCAGTTTATAGTCAAGGTAATTATATACGTTAATTTGCAAGTATACTATACACGTCAACCCGGATACTTCTGTATGGGTAAAGTATACTCTCCAAGACTTCATTCAGCTATAATTTATTTATCGATGACTGCGACCAGTCGGCTAATTGTGTTAACAAAGTTTAAAACAAAGTTAAAAAGTATTAATCCGATGTAGATATATACCTACCTATAATATATACGTATCCTAATTATTTATGTTAAATAATGCAGCATTTTTTGCATTTTTTTAATTTATCTATATATTTTTTGTTTTGTGTTAATATATATATATATATATATATATATATATATATATATATATATATATATATATATATATATATATATATATATATATATATATATATATATATATATATATTTATATATCTACTTTGCTATACACGCGTATATATAGCTTACCATATTTTTTCTCATAATTATATTCTCTACTCGACAAAACTACGTGTTACATATATATACCTATCATAGGTATACATAGAATATAAAATACATGTACAAAATATGCGTTGCTTAATATATTTACGTAAATTTTATATTATATTATTATTAATTACACACGTTTCATCGCCAATTATAATTCATACTCATTTTAATGTGCAGAAATTACTTAGCCATGCTTCGAATACTCTTAGGTAGGTTTGAAATAGAACCTTTGTTAACGCTAGCGGTTGTTGGTCGCATGAAACTATGACTGTGAACAATGTTACTGGCTCGGGGTTGTAGCAATCGGCTACGACTAGCTCCTGTCATTTTATCAGGAGTCGAGCGATTCTGTTGCTGGGAATGAGGATCAATACTACTGCTGCTACTGCTACTTCGAGATGTTACGACGGGACGGTTTCTAAGGTTGCCTGTCTTAGATGGATCCGACACGGTTACCTAAGAAAATTACCATTTTCAAAACCCCACACACGTACGTGTCACTGAATTTTTAAAATTAAATAATCTTTCCCGAAATTGATTTAAACAAAAAAATCTTCAAACATAAAATGATACATCTTGAGAAGATTCAAATTTATGCGTTAATATTAGTTCGATTAATACTCACCAATGCAGGTTTTTGGACATTCCGTACCACAGGTCCGATGCTGCTTCCACTGCTGCTGCTACGACTAGCTGGTATTCTGCTAGCCCCAGTCCTTTGATTCGTATGTTTCCTTCCAACGTTATGAATAGGTGTGACCGGAGACATGGACGGAGTTTTTCTAAGATTAGTTGTTAAGGCCCGAATAGCCGATGTGTATCCGCCCAATTGATGATGACCAGGAGCCATGTTACGGACAGTGTTAACGGACGTTGAACTATTGAGAGAACTGCGTGAGCTTCGAAGACTGCTTCGTGAACTGGACCGTTCAACTTCATTACGAGAATTTTTTATCTTAGGAGTTTCAGCTCTTTCAAGACTCCCCGTACGTTTTGGTGGATACCTCGTCTTCTCAACTCTGGGTTTCAAGGACGCAGTTCTTTGGACGTACGACTGTAGCTTAGAAGTCTGTTTAACGGGCTTAGCCTTCGATCCGGAATTCCGATTGTCCGTTTCATCGTTATTGCATATTTTTGGCGGTGAATTGTGGGCTGAATCGTGAGCATCAGTCTCATAATTACCACCCGAAGAAGTACCCTGACTAAGGGTCTCGGATACGAGACTTTGCGTCTCCTCGAAACCTTCGTCGTTGAATTCTTGCTCAGCTTTAACTTTCGTTATCGGATTAGTCGTCACGTTTATATCCGGTATAAACTTAGTTTTAAACATCGAACTTTGCTTTGGTGTGTTAATTTGTATTCTGTTATCTTCGTTCGTTGCCAGACAAGCCTCGGCGCTTATTCGTAAAGCCTCCTTAACTTGGCTCGGGTCTATCATACTTCGGTTACGTTCTCGATTCGGAATAGCTCTGGCCTGATCTATCACGATAACGGTCGGTTCACGAGGACGAGTTTCCTGCATAACTGGACTCAGTACGGTGTTAGTTACCGGAATAATAGGCGCCGGTTGTACGACCGGACTTCCGCGTAGATTATTTCTTTGAGATTGGATCGCGGAGGTCGACGATGTTCTAGCGAGATGTTGAAGGTCCTCTCCAGACTTGGCTATTTCTTTAAGAGCCGTACTGATGTCATCTTTTTTCGCGTTACTCCTCTGCTTCAATCTGTTCTGCCATATACGTAACAGCGGATCTGAATCTTCGGTTTTTTGTTCCTCGTTTGTTAACAGCAAGGATCTTGGTCTCTGGGGTTTATCCTGAGGTACCTCGCTCGTTGGTGATTCAATTTCTTGTTTATTCTCCTTATGAACAACCGCGTCTTGGCTCTTTTTGTACCTACGTGTTCTCCGCGTTGCTGAATACCTGTCAAAGTGACCATTACCTTGGTCTACCGGCGTTGGATTTGTTATTTTCAACTGCGGAACCTTTGATTCACGAGACTGTAACGAACTACTGCATCGTTCCCTACGGCACGGCTCCTTTTCAACTGGCTTAACTTCCCTGGGGGGACTAAACACGCGTCTTGTTGCAGGTGGTGTTTCGATATTATCAGAATCTATCTCAATTTTGTCACTTATTTGATCATCCGTTGGCACGTTAGTCTTTACAGACTTTACAGGCTTAATTCTGTAACCTGTACTTTGCGGATTTTCAAAATTATCAACTTCCGGAACAGTTTTTGAAACGCTGGAATACGGCTGACGAATATATATCGTCAGATCGTCCGGATTTTGGGAATTTGCTACAGAGCTTATTATATTTTTCTTACGCTCTTCCTCTCGTATTGCCTGAAAATTTTATTAATCTATCAGCAACGCCAAATTGCGCAGAAACATAAAAAACAAAAAACATGCTCAAAGATTCCTTTCACCAAAAATTCAATTACTTCAATTTCAATCATGAAAAAAAAAATCGTTCGTTGAAAAACAAAAAAAAAAAAGACATAAGCATTCATAATTACTTGTAAAGTGCTCGGCGCGAGTACATTTTCCATACTCGCTCTCAGGTTTAGTCTCTTCAGATACCGGGGATCGGCTTCTTCCGAACTGTTTGGTACATTCAAAGTCGATTTACGCCATAAGGATTTATCCTTTTGAGGCGATTGCGGTTGAGCTTCTGTACAAATATGTCCAACGATAAATTTAACGGCTATTATTTATTCATGTAGTGAACTGATAATGAATAATTAATTAAACCCATATAATACCTTCAATGGCTTCCATTGTTCGTATAACGTCAGTTTCTTCAACAGAAGGACGCCAATCGGAATAAACTCTAGAGTATTCCTGCTGCGTTGGTTTGTCTTCAAACAAGACATTCATTGTTGAACTTTTGCCTTCACTACCTAAATTTCGAGAAAGGATTAGGAGGTGGTTTCAGGTTTAAAATAGATAAATGATTTTTTTACATAGATTTGAACTTTGTTATCTACAGTCAATTAAGAAATTATCACTTACCAGAATCTTCGAAAGACCTACGGTTTGCCTGCAGCTGACGTGCCCGACGTTGAAGATCTTCACCGGCTCGTTCTTCCTTTTCATTTTCAGATAACCATGCCTCGATCTTTTGCCGCCACGCTTTTCTAAAATTTTTGTAAAATAGTGATCAATTTAAATTTGGGAAAATGAAAGAAAACAGCGTAATTTAAGTTTTTGATTTTTTTGAATCCTTGCAAACGATCATTTTTCAGTAAGTCGACTTACCCAGTCGGTTTTGTTTCTTCCTCTTGTAAAAATGGCTTATTTTCAACCAGAGGCGAAGGGGAACTTGGACGTTCACGATCTCCGGAGAAATCTGCATTCAACAGATCTCCACGTCGTGGTTGACCTCGGGCTCTGCGTGCCCATGATCGGTCTGAAAAATTGAACACAGAATTTTAGATCGACTTATATTCATAATACGATAAGTCAATAAACTCACCAAGACTTCCCCACGATTTTCTATCCCTCGCATTGTCGTTTCCAGAGGTTCTCAAAAAATCCATCAGGTTACCATCGTCTTCTTCAGATGGTACTCGACTTCTACGACGTCGGAGGCTTCCGTTGGGAGTGATATCTATAATTAACAATAGAACTTGAGACCGAGGAAAGCTCATCAATATTTACGATCACTGTAACGGCTGATATTAATTTTCAGAAGTAATAATTTCGCTTTATAATTACCAGGAGAGTAAGTATCCTCTTTGTTCATATGTTGATCCGGCCCTCCTGAGCAGGATCCAACACGGGAACGAATTCCTTGAGCACCTGAGAGAGAAACATCTTCTTCTGACGTGACACCTCCGTTCTGCAGTCTTCGTACCTAATTAAATTTAGCGATAATCAAACGATGATGCAATACCTACTTGAAGATATTTTAGAAAATTGTTTCATAAATGTGAGTGTTATAAGTTTCTACCTTAATGTCACCCCGATTGATCTGCTTCAACGGAAATCCAGCGTGGATATCGTATAATAGAGAGTCAATTATGTTAGTCTCAGATTCTGAGCCTGGTGTTTCAGCCTGATTACTCACTGTCGAAAAAATGTTACGAAAATATGTATTTTCAGTCGTTTAGTTAGTTTATCAATTTGTTGAATTAATACGTCTCGTTGAGGAGACTTCAAAATGTCTTATTGCAATTTTAAAGAAGGCAATTCCACGTTCCGTTTAATATGACATTCGTGGGAGGAATATTAACTAAATTCGTGATTTTAGTGGTACGTTGTTAGTTCTACGTATAATGAAGTTGATTAACTTACGTAAACGTTTCTTCGCTGTCAATTGCTGTTCCCTCTGTCTTCGTCTAGCAATTGCCTGTTCCTCCTGAGTTCTGCGACGTTCATTTTCAGCAATAGCTTGCTTAAATCTTTGACAAAATTGCTGAAATACTCTGAAACATTCTTCCAGTTTGAATGAGTTCGTATCTTCGCAGAAAAATTCTGCTAGAGATCGACGCACCCCTTCCAATTCTTCCATGTCTCTCTTTAACGCTGCCATTTCTCGTTCAGCAATCTATATGTACATAAATAAATAATAATCGTGTTATGATCTTGAGATAACGATATCACAAATATAGTTACAAGTTTAATTATCACCTGGAGAAACGGTGCCATTTGTTCCTGGATGTCATGATCACTGCTTGGAATATTTAGTTGATTTTTAATATTTTTTATTTTCGTATCTAACGAATTGAACTCGTTATTCAATTGCTCTATGGTAGTTCTGTGAAAGAGAAAAAAATCAAACATTTTTATGAATATTTACAGCCTCGAGTACATTTTCTGTTATCATATTATTAAGCGAATGATAATTTCTCACCTTGTCGCTGCCTCCAAGGCCTTCATTTCGTTAGTAAAACACAGCAAGTCTTTTCTCTTCTTTTCGACTTGCTAGAAAAACGAAAAATACAGCGATAAATTTATTTGACTTGATATTTGTTTAAAAAATTTTCCAATCACTGTGAAAACGTCTGATTATTTCTA
This sequence comes from Macrophya alboannulata, assembly GCA_949628255.1. Lineage (NCBI taxonomy): Eukaryota > Metazoa > Arthropoda > Insecta > Hymenoptera > Tenthredinidae > Macrophya > Macrophya alboannulata. The sequence continues at coordinate 14,103,523 of OX451208.1, forward strand.
TTCACAAGCTATACGTTACTCACCAGTGCCACATAGTGGATGAGATTCATTCCTGGTTTATTCGCACGTATTTCCGTCAACTTCTGTAGTGATGATAATTTTACACCAGCAGCATTTCCAGCATAACCGCCCTATCAATTGATGAAGAAAAAAAACAAAGAAAAATAGAAATCGTAGGGAAATCTACTCATAGAAATATCCACCACACACAAAAAAATCGATTCGCGAATTAGAACGTATGAAATATGTTTTAATATCGACATAGATTTAAGTACAAATCAGATCTTACAGAGTTGAGAAAATTTCCAGCGACTAAAACCATGTACAGTACTTCTTGGAGCGGTTTGTTCGTCATTAGATCCTCACCAGCGAGGATCATTGAGTTTATACTCGGTTCAAGATAGCCCATGTTTGCTGCAAATTCTTCTTTGAGAAGCATGCATTCTATACGCAGTTTGTAGCTGTAAAAGAATGAGTAAATAATGATGAGCATATAATTTGGGACGGATCTCATTGCTTAGGCTGACGTTGTTTTTAACAAGCTTTCACTCATACTTTGGCACTTGGATTAGCTGGAGGAAAAATTTCTCTGCATTTCCCAATTTCGATCTATCACCGTCGAAGCATTTCAGCATTTCTAGCTCGTCAACTTCAGGCAAAATTTTCAATAATCCACGCAGTTTTTCTGCACCGATATCATCGTGGCCTCCTTCTTTTATCAATTGGATAATATCCTCGTTCGAGCTGATGAAGAAAAAAAAAAATTGGAATCAATCAAGAAAAATTAATTTTAGCGAAGAGCAACGTTTACTCTGATTCCGGAGTACGAAAAAACCCACCTTCGAAATTGTTTGAGGAAAATGTTCACGTTGAGACTTCTTTTTCCATCCAAAAGCGTGATCTGTCACAAAGAGAAATTGCAATTATATTTTTAATTAAAACGTTGAAATTTTTGGACGTTAACGATGTAACGTGTTACGTATGCTTCAAATGTCGACGTGATGTCGTTCATTAACTATTATTTTACGAATATAATAATTACTTCGGAAGGTTCTCTCCGCCTTTTTTCCGTGTCTAATCCATACGAGGTATAAGTTGCTGATAAAGAAGCAGGAGGAAGCATCGGTGGCATCTGCTGACAAAATAAACCCTCCATTTCCGCCCAGTCAAGATCAGTCATAGGTGAGTTTTGATGATTATTCGCAACCAACGACCAGATATTACGTTTCCCGATAACCTTATCGTTAGGAATCTTGTTCCAATTAATAGTTTTCATCTTAGTTTTAGGCGTCGGTATTTCCTGCTGAGGTAAAAGCTTCGCATTGTAATTCGGCGGTTCAGGTGTCGTAGATCTTGTCACTTGAGGAACCTGTAGCGGGGGTGGAATTGGTGGTTGCCTCTGAGAGCCGATATTCCGATTGCTGTTGTTATCAGTCAATAAAAGTGGCGGCAAAGGCGGTGGTGGCACCACATCCATCGCTACACTAAACGCACCAGGTATCGGTGGCGGTGGAGGAGGTGGCGGAAGTGGAGGAGCAGATATTTTCCTTGCTGCACTGCATATCTGTTCACCACCTCGACCCCAACAACATAGATTCGTCTGAAAACAGGGATACATGTTGTCCTGACGATACAAAAATAATGAGAACCGTGTACGGAGAGCATAAATCTCGCACATAAAATTTTTGTTCTAGTCTGCGAGAACATATTACTACCGAGGATAATCGAATGCAAAACGAATGTCGCATAGACCGACGTGATTGTCGTGTGATTTATTCTGGAATCGGCATAGTGATTGTTAAATCGATGAATGAGTTATGAGAACGAAGAGTGATTGACGGTTGAGTGACAGGGATGTGAGAGAATAGAATAGAATCGCAATTTATTAATTCGCAGGAGTTGGTCTCGCTTACAAACAGGTATTACATAGGTTTACAGTTCAATGAGAGAAATATTCAAACAAAGAGAAGCAGAGTAATAAATTTCAAAAATCGTGTAACGTACGTGAGTGTCGGACTAACGAAAATGAGATTAAAAAACGTACCTGTAAACTTGGTGAACGGAGAAGTTTAGTCGCGTCTTCTCTGTTCTCCAAAAGAGTTGCTCTATGTACCAGAGTTTCCGCAGTGTCCCAGGCTAAATCACTCGCCGGTTCTTTAGGATCTAAGCGTAGCAAGTGCTGCAGGATACTAAGAAAGGGTATTTCCTGTGGGGTATCTGCAATCTGGAAAATAGACGCGAATATCTTGAGTCTGGATGGGGCAGACGAAGAAGCAGCTATACGACTTATCCGATGTATAATGTACCTGTTTTAGTATAGCATAAAAAATGTCCAAATGGGAGGACAAATCTATGCCTGACGGACCCTGAAGAGATTGTTCTTCGTCGCTTTCTCGTTGTTCGTCAAACACATCTAACTGAACTTGAAGGTCGGGCACGCGACTGGATTCTTTTCTGTAATTTCATAATGGAGCAGCGTAATTTAATTAGAGAAAATTACACGGGTTTTGTTAACCGTCAAGGTTAGGCTATTCGTTTCACAGAGATTCCAGTAATTTGACATAATAACGAACGATGAAATATTATTCTACAGTCACGGTACACAAATTATTACCGTAATTAACGTTAGAGTTAATAGCACTGATCACGTATAGCTCTACAAAAAAGATATTTTTCTATTCCATACAGCAGTATTCCACCGTCGAGGATAATACGCTATTCTCTTAACGCATTCCACCTTATAAATTAGACGAATAATGAAAGGATCAATTATCTAATTGAAGAGACGGAGTAATTTCTCGTGTTTCGCACGCGTTTCATATAATAACCGTGTCTATAATATTGCAACTGGGGCAGTATAATGGACGAGATAAAAGTTCTCGAATCTTAAATCCCGTACAAAAGTTGAACCTATATAGTTTGTTTGACGTAAAGACTTGGTAATGATTTCCACGTTCGAAGAATAGAGAGACTACAATAGGAGCTCTTTGCATGTATCTAGAGATTTCTATAGACGGCTTACTCATCCCATAGACACGAAAGTTGTTAGCTGGCAAATAGCCATCGAGGTCTACCAGTTCAGACATTAGCTGGACCACGTTCAAGAAGATTTCCACACATGAATACGAAAATGTGTACAATCATTTTATCAGTTATGTATGTGGAAAGTGGGCACGAGTTACGGTATAATAAGGCTTTGCGATAAAGTAACGATAAATAAGCTAAACTGCGAATACTTGTGTTCATTAAAAGAGATGCATCGCTTCAATATGCAGTCTTACGCATCCCTGTATAACAGTTTTGTTACGGTGAAAGAACCGAGCTGAGACGAAATTGCATACACTTGAGCGTATTAATTAATGCGAATTCTGACATAAATTTAAACAACTTTGTACGTCAGAGTATTTATATTAGTTTATATACGATGCATTATAACAAGGCACAAGATATGTATATAGGTACCGTTGTAATCTTCCCACGCGAGTAGGTAGCTATTCGCTTCGAATCCTTGTCAAAGTTTTATCGAATCAAAAGAAACACGTTCGATAAGTAGAAAAATGTATATCCTTTCTCTAACTCGTCAGAAAATTTCGTTTTGGGAAGGGTTATAGCAAATTTATTATATGTATAGTACCATAGGATGTTTGTCATGCCCAGAAAAGTAGCGCGGTATCGAATTTGTCTGAATGTAACTTTGGAGTAAAGAGCGATAGGCGCGAATAACGAAGTCTGGGTGTATGGGACCGATGATGGATTGTATCCCAAACTACCGCGCGATCAAGTAGCACATAATCATTTGGCGAAAAAAAAATTACGATTCGTTCGACTGATTTATAGGATTCATGAAAATGGCAAATTACGGTAAGCCCAGTGGACGCTGTAAGGAATGAAAATGAAATTCGATATAGAATTTTACCAAAACGAAATTGCAGGTAAAATTTTTTGCGCGATTTCGTTCACAAGTTATATCACACGTTCTCCGCTTTATTGAAATACGAAACCATCGTAAAGATGTGTATTATACGAATCTATAAAATAATATCGAGATAAAACCGCCACTATATGACTACCGTGCGCAATCTTTGTTGAAATATAACCGACTCCTGCGGTGTAACTAACTGACTGAGTTTAAGCGTCAGGTCGGTCGAAGATTAGAGATGACTGTCCGAATAGGAATTGTAGCATCGCTAGCAGCGCACAAGTCTTCCAGCAATGCAGCGTGATGCAGATGCAGATACAAATGCAGATGTGTATAGATGTAATTCTTGCAGTTGCAGTCTCAGTTGCATTATAGACCCGGAGAACGTGGGCACGTATATACGCTCATAGGACGAGGCCTAGACGGTAAGTTAATTCGGGACACACTTACTGAAGAAATCGACGTTCCTAAGAATGTGGAGTGGATTTGGTTCTATTTCTCGCACAGTGGCGCCCAAACGGTGCTGTTGCCTTTTTCACCCTTTTTCTCCCATTTATATATTCTATTTATCCCTCTCGCATTTTACTACGAACACATATAGATCGTTCAAGACCAAGTACAATCCGATCGTTTAAGATATTGCATCATTTCATTGTCAGTCACATATTTTATACCTGTATTAACCAGGAAATGTGTGTAGGCAGTACAAAAAGCCTGCATCTATCGATAATTCCTTCCATCTCGCACTGCAGTGATGCGCGATTTAGATCACGTTTTATGGACATTGAAATCGCGAGGTATTGATGTATGTCAATTATATACGAAGTTCTGCTTCCTAAGCTGCAGTGTTCCGTATTCTATCTTCTCTTTTATCTAATTGCTTTGAATAATGTTCACCGAATCAGACTAGAAACTCATCCTACTTAATTAATAACTCTTCGATCTTTCCTAATGAATACGAATATATTTATTCCGTTGGAACACATACATATATATATGATCGGTTGTACGCTGCAGCGGATTTTGGAAAGCTTTACTTTGAATTCTCATGGAGAAGCAATCCATCGTATAGATTTCACTTCAAATAAAAATAATCATGAATCTTCGTCACGTATTTTAATGTTACTCTATCGATTGATTTTCGCTTACTTGTATACTGGTATGAACATACCTGTGCATACATACATATGTTCATTGCTGTAAAACGAATGCTAATAAAAAAAAAAAAAAATAAAAAAAAATTAAACAACGTTCAATATATTTATTATCAAGCTCTCGGGCCATTTATAAACGTATGTCGATGCATAAACAATATACACAGGATCAGAACGATTGAAAGCACCACGGAATGTTTGGATACCATACACGTATCGTGACGTATGATTTAATCACGTTGAAATATTAATATTAATACCACGCATACTTGTATATAATTATTATTGGCACATATGTATATCAGAATTATAGTTGAGGCGAGGAAGTGGCACGCGATGAAATATCGTTAAGGTTCTTCAACTCTGCGTTTATCAGTATCCTCGCTGCACAGAGATTATCACTTCGAATAGATTTGAATAATTAGTAAAAAAAAAAAAATTCTAGCTATTTTTTTTCGCACAAAAAAAGTATTCAAAACTGCCACTGCTATTGATTTTCGATTTGAAATATTCTACGAATTATAGTTTCCTTGATATAACGATTACAAAATTTTTAAAGCCAACGCGAAACGCGTCGAGTTTCAGTTTTATTTACGCTGATCTTCGTATATTATGGTATAAAACCGACCGTTGAAGGTAAATTATTAGCCGTTATAAACCAGTTACGATATTATAATTATAATGAATTGATTATAATTAATGGCAAGAAAGTTTTGGCGAAGAATTCGATTTTATACGATTTTATACTCGCAAGTTTATACATTTCGGATCCTGAATTATGATCCATCTAATTAACATTCGAGTAAAAAATTTGGCTAGGGTATAGCACACTAAGTCACCTACGAAATTTGTCTATTTATAAATAATATGAGTAGGAAAAAAATAAAATAAATAATAATTAATTACTACCGGTTTATCGGTAGATTAAAATTTTACTGGCACTATAGCTACTGCAGATTAAGAAGAAATGAATGATGCAATTTGTAAATTATCGTAACATAATACGAGTAATAGGATAGCCACATGATTCTGTACCGTGAAACATAATCATAATAATGATTCTATATAATACGTCTAGTAGGAACGTTAAACGTATGTACGTAATGCGTATGTTTCAAACATATCAATAAAATCGTTGAAATTCGTTCCGAATTTTTTCAGTTTAGTCCAATTTACGACACAGCCGATAATAATTGCCCCATTAATTTACTAATTGGAATCATGGGCAGATCAGACGGGGTATTACATCCGATAATTTAATTGCAAGTAATTGAAATATTTCTGTCCAGTATCTTTGTCGTACGTGAATTTTCCAAGATATTAAGGTAATTCTGCGTGTACTGCGTGTACTGCAGAATTTTTCTCCACGTTACATAGTATTTTTACAATCAGGATTTTTCACTGTGTTCAATGGTCAAATTTCCTAATCGGCAATGCTATTTCTCCTATGAAAAATTGCAAGATTCCCTATGTTACAAAGGCTTTTTTCCATGTAACGTTGCAAGATTCTCTATGTTATATCAGGATGGCGACAGACCGGAAAAACTTTGAATAGTCAGGGAATTTTGTCAGTCTGGAAAAGCCAGGGAGAGTCAGGAAATATGCCGGTCTATAGAGAGAACGCCTGTTTTTTATTTTATTTATTTTTTGAGATGAATTATTTTCGAAATTTGGCAGTGAAGGCACATGGAAAACTTGCAATGTTACATGGAAGAAAAATCTATGTTCTTGAGCTACTTGGCCAACATGGTAATCCCTATAATCTTTTCTCCGTGTGTGTATTATAACCATATGAGACAGTAAAAACTTACCGCAATTCGTTGAGTATCGGTAGCAGCTTGAGACCTAGAAAAATTAAATCGTCATAGTTTTCGAGCAATGACCATTACTACTAAGAAGTCCGAGTGAAGTAAAACTTCGTTCGAAAAAATGCTACGAAGAAAATAATTCTACACTTCTCAATTCTAAATCAGCTAGACTGCGAAAACTTTGAACAGTAATCAGGGATAGATAAATGGATTTTTTCTTACCAATAAACTCATTTCTTATTCGCACACGATCCTTTAAGATCGGAGTCGATATAATTAGGCAGTTGATGAAGGCAAGCAATGCTGTTCGGTAATCACCACCTGTAGCGTTTTGCAGTTCATCAACGACCACGCGGAACCGATAACGTTCCCTTTTGATTTCCTGTATATAGCAATAAATATAAATGTCAATTATTAAATAATCGTACATACGTATACACACCGATCGGCTCTCTCATAAAAAAATACAGGTTTAAATGGCATTTGCAGACACTACACGCATACAGCGACCGATCCTTTCAATTGAACTTCCATTCTGATTTTCGAAAGCAAGACGATACGTACCTACATAAGGAAAATCGGAAATCTATATACATACCTGGTAAGTGTGAAGAGTATCGATTGTCCTTTGCCGTCCATCTTGGCTGTAAACGCAAAGGGCAGAGAGCAATTCCACGACTTGCTTCTTCACCGAAGTATTTGCTGTGTTTAATGCTGTGAATAAAAATTTTACGTAAGCGACGTACTTGCACCGTTAATAGATAAATGCAATGATGATTAATTAATTAAAGATTGGTTTATAGATTCTGGATGACATTCGAGAATTAATTAGGGCATCGGAACGCAGATTGGGCATTCAAGCTTCACTAAATACTCAAGTGTGAAACCTGAAGCGTAGGAATTCTCATCTAGTGGTCAGAACAAGCTTTGTTTACTAGCGTATACGACTCGCTACCAATCATAATGAAAAAGCTCTAATTTGTCTGGACAGGAGTCTTTAGTGGTTCTCTCAAATTTCAATGCCGCGTTTACGGTCATCGTAAAAAAATATAGACAAAAAAAAATTATATCTGTATATGATGACGTCCTACCCGAGGCGAGTTTACTGCAGTAATCAGGATTTTCGACGATGTAATCCAGACCAACGTGTGAATCCATTTTAACTGCATTTGCAAGAATACCTGGTCACACCTGGAACAAAAACAGCGTATAATTCAGATATAATAAGCGTCTCTATAACAAAAAGACCACGTTATAATTTCACGTTTGTCCTATCGTATTCTTAAGTCAGCCTCATCAACTCCGTGAAGTTGAATTTCAGTTGGATTATGTCTGGATTTTTGTTTGCGCATCGATGATCCGTTTAAATTTTTATTTTCTTTATTTCTTCTGTTTTTTTTTTAGGTATCTAAAGGTTTTGCATAACCTTCTGCATAATCGCGGCAGTGTATCGAGCTAAGAAACTGCCAGATCTCTTCCAGGAATCAACGCTCAAACCGGGCATCATATTATATTAAGATTAAAATTCCAGAACATCCGGACAGCGTAAAAATATCTCTATAAATGTCCATCTACATACAAGATTCAATTTATTCATCGCTGTACGTTCAACGTTAATTGATTAACATTTCTTAGATATTCACACGGTCCACTTATAAACCGGGCAATTTCTTTGCGGTGGGAGAAAAAATTCTTAGCAACGACCAACGAGATCGTCAAACGTTATAAATAAAGCTAAATCTAATTGACGTTAAAAGTTATACGTAAAGATATTATCACAACGCTTAGTAAATCAAAACCATTGCTCATTTACCCATTTAACAGAAAAAAAAAAAAATTAAAATAAAGAGGGGGATCTTACGGGTCACTGTAATCATGCAATAAAGAAACTAATGGTCTAGATCATTTGCAAGGTAATCATTATTGTAATTGATTTAATAATACGTTACTAATTCATTCTAAGCATTTATTAGAGAGCATTTTTATTTCAAGCGAGATGACTAACGTCTACACCGCAATTTCCAAGCTTTCTAGTCCAAATATGATCATACAACGTTTAATAGAGTATACAAACTACGGTCAAATCTCGGTAGACGTGGTTTAGATTAATCACAATTCTGACAAGCTATCTTCAGCAGAATATTACTACTTTCGCGATTTGCTCTCGGCCATGCGGTCGCCCACGTCAGCTATCCGCTCAGGAACCGCAAGCACTGACGGATCCTAATCGGATCATTAAGAATCGTTGATGATGCCATCACGAGTAGTTACAAAATCGATGTTTTTTCCAAAAAAAAAAAAAAACGTTGTTCATCGTTTTTAGGAATTTTTAGGATTATTTATATCTCTTAGAAGATTAGCTTCGCACCATAATCAAGGAACACATTTGGCACATTTGGCACATTGATGTCAGGATCGTGCAAAAATTAAAGCGCTGTTGTCAATATCTCTTATAGACGAATAAAGAAACTTTACGACCGGATCATTATTAACAAAATTTCAAGCTTGGTAGGATCAAAAATTTCAGTTTTGATATAGTAACGGTTAATTTTCACGTCAGATTCTGACGATAAGTTATTTTCGTAGAAAGATATTACACTTTTATCAGATGAATATTAATAGCCAAAGTGCAGGAATACTTCTGAAACTGGCTACGTTTAATGTCAATGAAGACATGACCAATTATTAATAATAATTACAACAGCGAATAAGATTCCAGAGGGCTTAAATTTTGATCAATATATCTTTCTTGGCACGAGCATGCAGATTCATTTCTTCATTGATTAAAACTCGTAGGTCTGAAATTTAACCCAATTATAATGACTAGGTGTACAAGGATTGTAAGGGGTTTTCGAAAAATTTGCATAATGTATTAAAAATTGAGAAACATAATTTCAAACTCCTCAGAATCGTATTGCGGTTGTTCTATGCCATTTGGTGATCAGATTAATCCGACCTCCTCGACAAAATGATAATTTGATAAGTTTCAGATGAATTTTGCAAATGATTGATAACGTGTTCATCAAACGTATTTCGATGCTATATAATGAAGCTAATTGTCGGATGTTGGCATTGATAAATATTTCATACAGGCTAATTGTGAGCCCGATTCAGCGTATAAGCATACAATTCATGACAGAGAAGTTCGACGGGAAACACCACTCGCTTTGTGCCCGTTAGTTCAACAATTAATATAGACTATAGAGATTAGCAAATTTGAGCTCAAGGAACTTCGTGCCCCGTGGCTAGAGATTCAAGGAGAGAAAGAGAGACGGAGATAGAGATAAAGAGTATTAATATGGAAGCATAATACCTATATCTTTGTTGCATTAAAGTTCAGCAAGTCTATTAAACTCGATATTTCCATTCTTATTGAATAGTTTCAGCATGATCATGGACGAACATACAAAAACATTCTGGAGTAGATGTACTTTAAAGAATTCGAAGTAATCTGAACACCGTTTCTTGAGGATCCGAATGTAGCAATGGAAGCATTGTTCGAAGTCTTTTCGAATTCGTTTGAGTATAAGCGTATCGAAATAATGAAACGAGCAATACAATTCGCCTGATCAACTATAACGGCTAAAATTTTCTAAACCTCGTTGAGCGCATTTAAAACAAATGATGGCATTCGTTAGAGTTTAATGGCTACTTCGCAATTCATCGTTGCTAAAATCGAACAGGTGGCAAATGGAAATTATTCTAATACATTGCTTTCAATTTTGAAACACATGCTTTTACGCTTGCGGTTGTAAAAACTCACTCATGACTCAAATTTTACACACCAGAGGACAAACACGGTTGACTAATTAGCCTAAAGCGTATAAGATAAAAGAGCGAATGACAGATCGAAGTGTCGAACGTATCGGAGTATACCTATATGGGACAGTCCGTAATTAAACAAAGGTGAAGAGTGTTTCGGTAAGTAAAGGTTGATTTTTGTTTCTGCAGGACGTTAAGGACCCCAACGTGCAGAATGTGTAGTACGGAGTAGACACTTATCAATGTAAGTGTTTCAATGTTACGTATGATATTACCATATATGGTAAGTATACTCCGCGGCGCAATGCTACTTTTCAAGAGAACACGATTGCGTCACGGTGAGCGCACGAGTCAGTGGTTAAAAATAGAATATATACTTTCCAACGAATATTGACGATTTGGTATTTTCTCATCCTTTTGAAAAAAATAAATAAAAAAAAAAACTGATAGAAAAACTAAAAGCTCATCTACATCCCGTACAGCAGGTTCAATTCTACACGTAGGCATATGTGTCCACAGTCTCACGCACGATCCGGGCTTCTCAGCATCATGTCACTCAGTAGTCGGTATTTATCAAGCAGATTATCATCTCGGATTTATTATAAACAAAACATTTGCTTAAAAAAATTCACCGTTGGATATATACTTAACCAACGCTATACGTGTCGCCGGTGACAGATTAATGGATTATGCTCTAATTTCTCTGTTAAAAAGAGTTGTCAAAGTTGTAACAAGCGTCAAATGTCAACGGGTGATTAATATTTGCAAATAAAATTGTATATATACACGTATAGGCTGAAATATATTCGTATCCCCACAAATCATATACAGGCGAATGATTTTTATTGAAAATATCGGAATTTCGTTACGTAAATTTAAAACAAAATTTTTTATTGCTTATAATATTTATTCATTTCTCTCACTCTCTTCCTCACTTTTTATCTCGCTCCGCTATATACCCTCGTCAAGAATTTATTTAACGAACAGGTTTTGTAAGGTGTGATCAATTTTAAGGCAGAATACTTTTATGCTGTACTGGCTCGCGCGCTTCGTTATTATATGTTTCAATACACCTGACACGTTCTTTATCGGAAGTAAAAAGTTGTCAAACTAACCGTTTGAAAAACGATCTATAGGCATCCAGAATGGTTAACGGCTTATAAATAATAAAAGGTGGGATTCTAATTCGGAATATGGTAATTACGGCGAAATATTTAAATATCCAAAAAGACAGGCATGATCTCGATTATACAATACAGGCTTACGATGATAAGACACGAATGAATGGAAAATAGCGAGTCCGGAATAAAAAAGAACCACGGCAAATTTTTAACAATTATACAAATTATTCACGATGGTAATGCTCAATGAATTCATGAATTGATTTCGTCTAATAACGATCGGATGTTTTTGGGGCGCAAAAAAAAAAAAAAAAAAAAAATGCTGACATGTAACTGAATTCAAATTTGCCCGACGTGCTGACGCTTCCATCTTTTCCATACGAGACAATCTTCAGTGTCAAACGGTTCGTACCTTTCACTGATTGTGAGCCCGTGCTTTTGACCGCCGAAGCATTATGTCAGCACGTGGGGATATCAAAAATTCTAAAGATCAGATTATCGATCTGATACCCTTGCAACATATCCGTTGGTGCAGTTGTACCCTTAAAAATATTATTCCTCGTATAGAAGTTACAGAAATCGTTTACGCAGTTCAAGACGATGATAGAACTTTGACAAGTTCTAAAAATCATTGGTAACTTTGAGTCAAATTTTTTTCCTGTGATCGAGGACCGATTTCATCATTTTTCAATACTCAATAGTTCCTTGTACAAGCTTCAGCGCGAAAGTTTAGTAGAGTCCTAATAGTCCGCAGATTTACTAACGTGGCATATGATAAATCAATTTTTATAGATCTGATACGATTCGAAGTCACGTTACAGAATATATAAGACGAAGGAATTACTTTCGTGCGAACTAAGTATCGATTATGCAGAATTTCGTAAGATTTTTTAAACAAATCAAAACTCGGTTATGAAATAGCTGTGCATACCCGTAATACTATTGTTGAGAAATATAATTTTGACTATAGCCTAGATTTGTAAAGTTCCTAAATATTTTTGATTTTTTACTGTTCCCCTGATCGGTATTAAGTGCAGTTTTATTTTAAATAAGATTATCCATCCGATTTATTTTAACAAACGTGCTATAGCAAGCAACGGTCATTGATGTTGGAGGACTAACAGCTAATCGTAGGCAGTAGATATATGGCGCCAGTGTGGTTGGAGACAACCATATCTGGTACCTTGTCGACCTCGCTTATCTTCTTTCCTGTCTCACTCTCTCGCGACTCGCCATTCGTTTCTCCGTTCCTCAATATTCATGGGCCTATTTAGAAACCAGGGCTCGCTTGGCTTCGTATAGCCGAACTAAAACTACACAGACTTAATTGAAACCTGTTCTTGCAATTGAACATATTACATATAAATTTTTATTTTCCTTGATTTTTTATTCACTTCTAATCTAAAAATAACAGAAACAAATCAGATTTTCTAATCGCCATTTATCTCCTGGGAATATCTGATACCGAACATTTTTTGAATAGTCCAAAATTTTACTGGGACAATACTCCGCTTGAGGATCTTTTTCAAGTACATTCTAATGCAATACTCGACTCAATGTCGATTGAAAAAATGTGACCTAGGTCACCTTATTACTTTCAAGGGTTTGCGTATTGAGTTTTATTTAATTTTTTTTTCCTAATTTTTTATTTTGCGCGAGATGAGTCATAGACGAAGACTTTTACCATAAGAAAAGCTAATAAGTCGAGTCGTAAGGAGGTCCAAATATAGTCAGTATATATAAATAATCAATTATCCTTTTTATTCGAGTTGTTCGTGGAATTGCGGAGTGCCGACCGGAAATTGGTGGAATTTTTTTTTTCAAAATACATACCACTTAATGATTCATCGATACCTATGGTAGATTCAGAGATATCATTAGGTAATATACGACCTGCCAAAAAACCTCCTGCAAAACAATATATACAAATATTTTATTATGCAAAAGTTAATTATTCGTTAGAATCAAAAAAATTAATCGTTCATCGACAAATGTATGGAAATCACTAACTATTGCCAAGTACATGCCTCGCGATTTATTTATACAATATCAAGATACTCGGTAGAGTCTCGCGACAAGTACATTAAAAGGAATTACATCGAACTCATGAAATAAGATCAATTAAAATTAAAATTAGGAAAAAACAAAGAAAAGAAAAAAAAAATTTGGAGTACGTGGTACTTGGCGGGCATTTATATTTTCTTGTAATTTCTACAAAAATGCCCGCCAAGTACCACGTACTCCAAATTTTTTTTTTCTTTTCTTTGTTTTTTCCTAATTTTAATTTTAATTGATCTTATTTCATGAGTTCGATGTAATTCCTTTTAATGTACTTGTCGCGAGACTCTACCGAGTATCTTGATATTGTATAAATAAATCGCGAGGCATGTACTTGGCAATAGTTAGTGATTTCCATACATTTGTCGATGAACGATTAATTTTTTTGATTCTAACGAATAATTAACTTTTGCATAATAAAATATTTGTATATATTGTTTTGCAGGAGGTTTTTTGGCAGGAGGATGTTTGGCAGGAGGATGTTTTTTGTGGGTAATGATTGCATTAATGTACTTGGCGAAAGGTTTTTGCACCAGAGGTGCTTTTTGGGGAGATCTCACGACTTTTTGTACAATATTGTTTATTTCTTATCCTGTACGTAATGAATTGTACAAATTGCCGTGCTATTCTCAATGTGGAAGGTACGGCTAAATCTGTTTTGGCGTACTATTATCCACTAGATTATAACGTATCACAAGACTATATAAATGCTATAAAAAATTTTTTTGAGGCCTGATTATTGATAATTCAAGATAAAGTAAATGTCATTCTTTCAAATTCATATCACCTACTTGGCAATAAGATCTGATTTCAATATTTTTTTGTATGAAAACGACATTTTTGTATAATGTACTTGGCGAGAGGTTTTTGCACCAGAGGTGCTTTTGGGGGGATTTCATTACTTTTTGTACCATCTAGATTCGTTCCAAGTCTTGTTCATGATGAATTGTATAAAGAATTGTAGAATTTATACATATGAAAAATTATACATTTTGAATTTGAAAAGGGCAAACGGTCATATGATGGCGCTTAGGACGTTATGCCAGCTACAAACCTGGGCTTGTCGGTTTCATTGCCATGCGTTTTGATAAGCCACGTGTCAATATGAATAAGAAAATCACCATAGTGACAGTTATAATGCAGTACTGGCTAACAGTAGCTTTTCTTTATAAAAAATATGCACTATACTTTTGAACTCTGTGGATTCGAACTCCAGGTAGAATCAATCACTCTGTAACTGTGACGTAGGGAAAATTTGAAGATCAGCCTTATATGAATGTAGAATTGAAAGGAAATTTGACCAAAGATTAATTTGAACATGAAGAAACTACGGCAACGATTCTATATCAAATCAGAAATTGTCATGTGGTTAATAGTCTTTATAAATTCACTCATAAATCTTGGTCTACTGGTAACAATAAAAAATTATCTATACTTTTGACATTCATTACATCAAAATATTAGAGACAAAAGATAGTTGATCGCTGGCTTCAATGGAAATAAATAGCACTGAGGATAGCCCCTAGAACCGTGTCGTACTATCGGATCATAATTCACATTTTTGGATTCTTATAAACTATTCTTGTCACTGGATATGAACGGTTCACCTACCACGGTGATGTTATAATAATAGTACAAAGTGATGTGATTGTAACAGGATCAAACAGTATTATTTTCTGTTTCCTCATTTACTTATGAGTTCTGAATTGTGACTTGTGAAGGGACAATATATCTGTAAACTCAGCAGTTGCAAGCGCAGTGTTCATTGTGTGTCTCATTGATTGGAAGGCAACGTAGACTACAACGGCTCTAGAATTTCGTTACTGAAAAATTACAAAAAACATGCAGTGAAAACGAGAGAATGATCAATATAAATCCACAGAAATCTGAACTCATATCAGACCGAGCATCATTAAGCTAAAATGTACTACCTACAACTGAGACGTAAGAAACGGTCTGAAAATAGTGTTTCTTTGACTTGAAGATATAAACATTCCTATCCCAACTCCATTGAATTTTGTGTAGAATATAAT
The DNA here is from genome assembly GCA_949628255.1 of Macrophya alboannulata. Classification (NCBI taxonomy): domain Eukaryota; kingdom Metazoa; phylum Arthropoda; class Insecta; order Hymenoptera; family Tenthredinidae; genus Macrophya; species Macrophya alboannulata. The sequence continues at coordinate 14,119,378 of OX451208.1, forward strand.
TTGGAAAAAATTCTGCTACAACAAATCTATTCATAATCTTTAAATAAATACACAAATATGTCAGCCCGGTCATCCATCAAAGTGCCCTTGTTATAAAACTTGGTCAGGTGATAATAACTTATGCCGGCGAAATTGTCTTCATCCCATTGCTGTGATCTAGACACATTTACACGGTATTCACAAACCTTGAGGTATGATTTTAGCTGTCTGAAACACATAAACGCATTCTACGAGGCACGACGTCCGGCACTGTATGTATACATAATGCGATTGTTAACATTTGTGTAAGAGTTAGGTTATTGAGAGAAATAAAAATTAGGAGCAAGTCTACGAAAAGTATCCTACGACACAAGCCGGACTTGTTGATCTGCGTCGTTAATAATCGTGACCGATGTGACAGATAATTCTCATAACCTCGAAAACTCGACGTCGTAAAATAAACAAGTAGAAATAATTAATAAGCATTACTATAGAAAATACCGGTGCTGATCTCAACAATTTCTGCTTCACAAATTATATCGAAGTTTGCATTAATAATTATTTGAAAAGTTTTCAGCTACTCTTATTATTCTTCTCTTCTACCGAGCTGTCATCACGAAATATAGGTTATTATTCTTCGCATCGCGCACGCACGACGCGCATAAGACTCGTGCCCATGAACCATAGAATAATAAAAACACGTTACAGTATAGGGTAGACCGGCAACTCTGTCTGATTTCATACCCGTGTATTCTCCCCTGTCCCAATGTCCTCTCTATGTCCCTACATACCCAGGCAACTTTACACTTATGTTGACGGAGACGTAGACGAAAATTCTTGATCGAACCGAGTGCTTGTAATTTAATGAAAACAGAAAATAATCAGTTTCCGTGCACCGATCGCACTGATCTTGGTGTTGAATAAAAGCTGCTTAGACCCTCATTCTAAAGATAAATTGATAGTTTACAGGATGATATAGAATACGGTGAAACATTAAAAATATCATACGATTATTACCCCCACTCCGCCGAATCGCAGTCTCTCCGGTATAGAGACTCGGGTCGAGTCTCACGCCGTGCGTTTAAAAATCCTTTTAAATGTACTTGGCGCGAGACTCTACCGAGTCTCTTGATGTCGATGTGATATTTGAAAAACTGCTAATTTTTTATGGATATATAAAGCTGCACACATAATCGCATAGCATTAGAATTCAAAATTGGAGCACAAGAAAAAGTATCGAACAAACGAAAAAAATAAACCGTCAAGACTCGAAAATTTTTTAGTTATCTATTCATTCGACTAAAGAGTTCATCTATCATCTGCCAAATTATTCGAGTTCAGCGAATAAAGACATCGTTTGAAAAAATCACCAACCTCGACTATCAAGGTAAAATTTACCGCAATTAGCGATCATAAAGTGGCTGTAAAGTATTGAAACGATACGAAATACGAACTAAACAATCCTATTAAATGGAAGGCGTAAATTTACAAGTCTGTAATATTTAGGTATCCGAAATTGGATTAGGTACGATTAACGTAAACGCTGCTAACCCATAGATAAAAAAAAAAAATTACTTGAGACTACTACAGTCGTAAACTGAAAGAGATATAGACTAGTTTGTATAGACGGCTTTAAATCTTGGCCACGACTTTCTCTGACATAATTAGTTCCATCATTTAGAAAAATACGGTACCTGTCCCTGTAATTGATATGACAGTAGGTAGGTAATTACTTAATAGCAAACAGGTAATTAGTTCACGGTTACGCGGTGCCTGCAGGAGAAAGATTTTCTGACGACTTGTAGGCAAGGCTGTTGTAGGCTGTTATAGAGCAACGCGAATGTGCGATTGAAAATTTACTAGCTTCTCAAAAACGGGACGAAATGAAATGGTGAATTTTTTTTTCAGGAGCGACAGTGAGCCACTCGAGCTTTAAATTGCTAATTTAAAGTACGGCGTTAGCTTACGATTAGCATATCTCGTTATCCTGTTCTTTGCGTTGTGTAGACGTGGAAAGATTTCCCTGTATCGGTCTACCTTGCCGAGGTTGGTTACTCATACACAACGCCACATTTGGCACCTTTATTCCATGTCCTGACTTGCTACCTTTCAGAATTTCAAGGTACACTTGCTCATGTATGGGCATCGTTGACCTGGTCTTAAGGTAACCGTAGTTATCAGCTACACTATACTGTACTGCAGTAGTACCTGGCATTTTCTTACTCTCTCACACCACATGAATCATTACACTCAAAAAGTTTACGAAAATATTACTGCAGCCTTGATAGAAGAATTGAAACTGTAAACTTTGAACTTGGTCCTAATTCTCAATGCGTCTTATTCGATTAATCGCGTGCATTTGGTATACTCAATCGCAGAAAGTAATACGAAGGTGTTCGAATTCGTTTTTGAATTATAAAAAATAATACCCTGTCTAGTTTAAACGTTGAAATTGGTTGCGTGACGTCACTGGTAATTCTGGTTACAACCATTATACATCTATATCGACTAGCTATCGGTCACCAGGTGTAGAGGAAGTTTGTAAGAGTTCAACCACGAGGTATGAACTGAAGAAATATGTACATACATAAATACTGACCGCAAAGTTTACAATTAGTTCTTTTGTAAAATCCCGAAACGTCATTGTCTGGTTAACGGTTTAAAATTGAAATCCTACTCTTCATATAATCATATTGGTATTATATTATATAGACAATTCATGCCACACTATGACTGATTTTTTTTTCTTCTTCTTTCACAATTAAATCTCATTGTCTATCTATAACGTTCGGTTGTTTCATTCATTGTAATTAAATACTCATACAGACACAGACACAGAAACAGGCACGTGACTAGGCACTTTCGATTTACATACCCATATAGATGGATAGCGTAGAACTAAACAGAAGTGAAATCAAAATGCGGTTAATAATCTAGCGACAAAAGATCAAAGGTGCAATAAACGTTTAATAACTTCCATATAATAGAGGATAACGATCATTAAAGGAACCGGGGATCATTTAAAAGAATAACCGTTATACAACCTGCGACCACGTGCTTCTATCGCCCGCATATAGGTATACATATGTATACATCGCTGACCACAAATATAAGATTGCCTTTAACTATTCGATAATTAATATCATTTTCATCATTTATCATAGTACCACAGGCAACTTCTACGCGGATTATCCTACAGACTACGCCTACGCACGCCGGTTAACAAAATTATTTCAAATTACTATACGTTTCGTATTCATAAACAGATTTGTATGTAGAACTTCCCGATTCTTCGGGATGTAATTTACGAATTGAATATAAATAGTGAATCGAGAAAAAATTTACGGATGATGATATCTTATTAGAACGCATGACTTTTTTCAGGGAATATGAATTATATGTAATGATTGTTGAATTTTATACTATTCATTATGGGAAAAATAGCGATAGAAAAATTTTCTGTGTACACCTGCAGCGAATAGACATTTACAATTCGATTCTGAAATACAATTTATAGACTGAAGCAGATGATTACGATTCTATAATGACAGGCAAATGTTGACTGCAGGTATATCGAATTGGCATATATGGACAAATATGTTCATGGTTCAAATATGTGTGTACAAATACGTACTATTTTCTGAAATTCTTAAGATCTCAACGTAACTGCAGATATGCTGGTAAATATTGAACACGAAACTTCCTTATATAATACGTATATTTGAAGTACGCAAGTCTTAATTTAAACGATATCGACGTAAATTTAGTATGTATATCTGCTGCCTGTACTATGAATAATTTTCTGGGAAAAATTAACTTTGCTAGTTATTACCACATACACGTTGGCGATCTTGATCACTCCGTGTACTAAGAACAGACAAGAAAGTCTTTTCTACCACACAATCTACCCACCTTATACATATATATAATTTTTTTTTTTTTTCCTTTTTTTTTCTTTCATTTACAGGATTTACAGCGCCTACGTAAGTTCCCTAATAACAAAAGAAATACCAGGGACTTCGTTGGGTTGTCCCCATTGTTTCTACATAATTCATACAACAAATAGTATATATATACGTATATACTTACAGATAGATAAAATCGCAGGATGAAATTCTATCGACGATAGAAAATGTTGCTTGAACGAACGATAAAATCCAAGGAATATGAATTATTTTTAGTAAAATCAACTTGAGTACTCGATTTTTTTTTTACCATTTATCCAAAGATGGTTTTGGAAATAGTGACTACGAATACGTTACGGACTTAATCAGTTGGCTAGATTTTTTTATTCAGCTATAATTTATAGTAGGAAAGGAAGAAAATAAGAATTATTACGAAAATGATCTATACACACCATCCGGACCTGGCTTCTCTTTTGTCACGTTACGTTAGGCAACCTTTCTCAAGAGCTGTCCTAAGAGCTAAGAGTTCGATTTGAATGGTACCTACCTACTGCGAACACGCGGGTCCCAGGACGTTTCTTTGAGCGAATGAATCACCGACGATTATCTTGAAAAAAGTAACAAAATGAACTATTCGAATCTCGGCTATACCTGGTGGTTGTTTGAGAGAATAAGAGGCGAGTCACACCTCACTGAACCAGCTATAGAATAACCACAAGAAAGTAAATTGTCCAACTAGCTATCATTGATAAATTTTTAAGTCGAGAGCTTTCGTATTCAGGGGATGAATTTGAATTTGGAGTAGATCAGGTCAGTTTCTGTCTAAGAAGACGTCGGTTCTAAGAACGAGGATGAATCCACCTCCGAAAGTTACTACTTTGAAATGTTAATTTTTTGAATGCAAACTGAATTAGATGTGTAAGAAATTTATTCCGATATTGAAATGAGTGCGAAACGCAATTTCAGAACTCGCGTTCTGCTTTCACTTCATTATAGCTGATATGTATTATACTTTACAGTAGAATCTTGAGCGTAAAGTAAAATTCAGAACTAGAATCAAAATTATTGAGAGAAAGTATTTTAAACGTAGGTATAATAAAATAACAAAAATTTTCGGATCATTTTTATTCACTTTCACAGCGCTAGTCTACCGACTGAACAAATTTTTAACACCTTTCCAGTCACATCGATGCGAAATCGAAGAATTTCCCGAAACAAATTCGTAACTGACCTTCCGCAAGCCGATCGCTACGCATAACCAAAATTGGAGCATATATAGAACGGTCCAAGGACGCGTATAGACTTATGCGTAAAGTCCTTCTCGTAAATTGCAGTACAGCTCAGTCAAATTTTGAAATGAAATATCGGCCTTCTAGGGTCCAGCGTAGATTTCTATTTACGATTATGGCACGGCAAAAATCCTTGTCAGCTACAATATTCCAATAGCACTAATTTGTCATGTACATACATGGCTTTGGACCTACAATGAGAAATAAACTTCTAGGACATTCGACGATTAATTCGAAACTGGAATTCAATAATTGTGTTCTTCCAATTATGGGACATTGATTTCGGATTACTTTTCGATCATTCTATTAGGGATGAGAATAGTTTTGAAAAGATATTTTTCGGATTGAAAACATCCGTCGAGATGTATATAATTATATAATATAAGGTTAGCAGTGATTGAGACATGTTCTTATCTTTCAACGGTTAAGCCGTTGGGTAGAAAAAGTTGGACTAAAGTGTACGATCTGTCAGATCGAAGATTAATGCCACTCTGCTTGGAACGTCTTACAGAAGAGAAAACAGTTACAACAAGTTTGAACCATCGAACGAAAGGAAGTCTGCGGTTCCCAACTATAATTAGAATAACTGCAGTCAATAATCGAATATTCAAATCCGTTTCATTTTCCCGGTGGTTTTTCCGGGTGCAGTACAATCGGATTCTTTATCGACCATAAGAACTGTTGCGGATTTCTGCAAGTGATCATATACGTATCACACATCACTTCTTCGAATCGCCGGCCTCGCAGATGGATTTACATACTTTTTTTTTCCATATCGAATAACTGACGGTGATAATTTTTTTTTTATTTTTATCTTTCCCAACTCGAACGGCTTCGTACCGCTGTGAAAACTTGGAGGAACCCAAGAAACCAAGAAATACACCCACATTTGCCGATCAACCCACTGATCCGGTCTCATGGCTTTGCCAATGCGTGACACACGCTCGAGCCTCAACGCCAGTCCCTCCTACGCATTCGAGTTTATAATTCTGTAGTTATGCTGCTGTCGCTAAGGCTGGATTGTTGCTGATTCTCTTACCATTTCTTCAATACTAAGATACCTTCACTAGAATTTTTTATTCTCGTTTACCTATGCCGTGAATATCAGTTATTGATTAAGGTGCCGAACGTACATCGTAGTTGTATCTAGAATTAATTCCCTTATCTCTAATCGAACTGCGAATGTATAAAAACATCTTTTCATCGTAAGAGTTGCAGCAGTTTCACATTAACGATTATATCTCTCGTCTGCAATCGAAAGAGAAGGTTTCAGTTGTAAAATGGGGAATAAAGTCCTTATGTATATTCGGAAATTTTGGCAATTTTTTATCGTCCGTATAGATCTCGAAACGGCTTTGAAAATTTTGTCAACACTACTATTTAGGAATAAGGAGCCTCGTTTTTCTTTTTTTTTTTTTTCTTTGGAATCATAATCTGCAATGAACGTGTTCTAAAGATTTGTCAATAACCTGACTTCTTTATGACCGTCACGGCTTGTTTTGACGATCCGTCCGCGACGGACGTGAACGCAATTTAAATTCATCGACTCTTCCCGTCGAGAATAAGCGACTACCGTTATCAATACTTAAAAGGTTCCATTGATCAACGAACGGCAGATCGTAACGCGAATGTAATTTCATAATAATCATTCAATGGTTCGCCTTCAATAGAAATTGATGTAATATACATATACATATATCGCTTGAAACGAAAAAATGTATTAAATGAACGCTTTCCCTCTTATTTTAGCCTCTCGACGTTGTGCAGGATGAATTTTTAGTTTTTTTTTTTTTTTAATTTCTTTACATGATTCCATTGATTATCACCTCGAAACTTGTCGAGCAAGTGCATTATGCTGTATTTAAATTTCCTGAAAGCATCTTTATCCCGGATTTATGTTGAGGATCGGGGTCCAATTAGCGAAATCAAGAACCTTTAAATTAGCATTTATAACAGGTTTTCAAACTCGTGTACCTACGCCGCAACGCAGTTTCACGGTTTATTTGAAAATATTCTACGCAATCGAAACTTTGAATCAGACTCTTAGATGCGTGATTATTATATGTATATGATATTTATTCATTTAGTTTTTTTTGGAATAAATTCGGTTGAATAATAAATCTCTGAAAATCAGTAATTCGAAAAATTTACTCGATTTTCAACATTTCTTTTTCCGTTTGGTGTCACATTATTTAATTCGATCCGAAAGGAATCAGAATTTTGAATGATCTATTGTTCAATTTTTAGTTTGATCAATGTACTGCAATGAACTGATGATTTTCATTCAAGCTCTACTCGAATATAGATTAAAATTTTATTGAAATATGAGAATACCTAGGATTAAATTCTATTCAATTTTTCTTAACTTTTCTTGTTACTTAAGCTTTCATTGTGTCGGATCTCAGAGCGTTTCTTTTCAATTTCCTTATATAGTCGCGCATGTGCATGCACGTGCGCGGAAGACATCGTTACAAAGCTAAGGCTCGTTTATTTAACTCTTACTTACGTTGGTGACACGCGTTTTAGAAATTCATTATGATCATGAGATTTCTTTATTAGTCAAAAGAATGACGTTGTCTATCGTTAGATAAAATAACTAAATCGAGCGTTTACCATTATGCATCGCTTTGTCCGCGTTTCTAAAAGAGCGAAAAACTATTTGAAATTATAGTATAAGTTTCACTCGCTCCACAATATTTGATAATCATAAAAAGTGTAAACATATACAGGTTTTCTTAATAGGCAACATCGCTAGATAATTATTATTATTAATATTATATAAACAGCAAGATCTTAGTAACGTATATACATAACGTTTTGCGTAATTAAATGTTACAACCGTATGCAATAGAATTGTTTGTACAAAGCAGACAGCAGGCAGGTGTGCCTTCAGATATTCGAAGATATTGCGAAACAAGACGATCATTTCTTACCATACTTGTTTTCCATCCAACACCTTTTTCAAGAAATGAATATAATCCAATAGGATCGTGCACTAAACACTCACGAAACAACTTCACTATTATATTACTATTAGCAAAATTGTTTGTTACAAATTTGATTAATTTATAATATATATTTTTTTTCTCACAACATTTGAAGCATCGCTACGGCATTAATACACAAACCTGGAGCTTTGCTTCGGAGAGCAAGCAACACGCGCGAGAATGCCGCGCCTGCGTACTGATCTTTCAAATGATTGCGATCCCACTTACGTTACCAGCAACCCAGAGGCAAACCCAATGAGGAAAGGAGTTGGTTACGGCTGATGTTAAAGTTGAACGTAATTCGATGGTAGGGCTGCAATTATGTTGTCCTAGTCATCGATTCGTTTAATCATACTGCGATCTTATGGTATTCTGGACCACTGGATCCCACCTGCATCTTCAACTTGAATTTACGTTGACTTCGAACTGTACATCATGTTAAAAAGCAGCTTACGACCACGTATACGATATCTACATAGTTTGTAACAAAGAGATTAGAATATTTCTGATATATTACATGACGTTAACGTTAGATTAGGTAATTGATTCTATACCGAGAATGTAAAAAGGAACGCTTCACATCAAATACTATCTTATATTATACATATATTCCATCGCGAACAATTGTGCTTGTTAATATTCAACGTTACGCATTGATGAATTCTTGGAATCAATTCGGAAGTTTACAAGATTGCAAATCGTGAACAGTGACTCATCTGATACTCCATGCAAGCTTGAATGCATCGTCAATTCAATTTATTCAATATTTTTTTTTTTTTTTCATCATGCACACTGCTGCATATTTATCATAGAATTTCTTTCCATTCACCGTTCGTGCTGAGTAAAAAGTTTATTTTTACCAACAAAACATCATATCGAATCAACCACAAAATCAGCTTTTCGAAACATCAAAAAAAAAAAAAAAAATAACTAAAGCGTTCGTAGTTCGGACAATCAGCATAACTGCACTGCCTGCAGAGCGGCTGGTGCGTTATTAGTAGACAAATCCGTTCTTGGTCAGACCTGCTGTATACGTCTGGCGATGTTAGATTATTTCACTATAAAAATTTCTAGATTCTCTCACTCGTCGATTTAGTGTCTTCGAATTGCGAATGTAGTTTATCACGAGATTTTTAACTCATTTATTCAAATAAGATAAAATAAATCGCGAATTTGTATAAAAGGTGTAGATATATTGAAATGCCGATCAATTAAGTACGTTGACAATAATGGTATAGAATAGTTATATTGCCGTATATAGTTTTATGTTTCCCCCCAAATCCAAGAACTTGATAAGTATAACATTGTTGAAGGCTGTAGACTTGAAATTTTTGATATTTTGGCAATTTTTTCCGTTATTTATCACATAACGTATGTAATCAGACGGTAATAAAAGCCTAATAAAACAAGAGGTTTGTGTAATTTTTTTTTCACACGACAATTTTTAACTTGCATACATATACCTACGTCTTTTCAGGTGAAGAATCACAGAGAATTTATTTCGAAGTCATGTTTCGTGAAGGAGGTCAGATATTGACATTGACAAATTGCACTAATTAAGTGCTGTTAATGAGTCGTATAGCAAAGTGCTTTTCTACAGGCAACTGTATCTCAGAATATCTGTACAACTATAAATACGACATTGAATATTATCGGACAATTAATTTCAAGATAATAAACTTCAGTTATTTCTGCATAAGTAACAGATAGCAAAATATGCCCAAACAAGTAAAAGCGTCTGTTTTCGATTTCATAAAACAAGAGAGAAGGAGACAGAAAAAAACAGTATCTTACATTAACTTGCAATTTTAACTCTGTTTTTAAAGACACAAAAAGTGGTCAGATATCTGACTGATCTGAAAATCTAATGCAACAAAATGAATCTTATGATTCCTAACTACAAGAGAATACGATAATCTCAGGCTGTTCACAGTATTGATTCATTGAAAAATTCAGTATCTTCGTTAAAGAAAAATTTTTCAATATTTTCACCAGTTATTTAGTTAAATATTGACAAGGAGCAATATTGACCAGTTCGATGAGTTTCCTGTACCATCTTCAGTCAAGACTTCTTTCTAACATTATGGCTTGACCAAATAAAAGTGGGAAATTCAAGTGAGATGAGTCAAGCTTTAAAAAGATAAATCCTTAAAATTTCATTTTACGTACACGGATTTTTCAAAGTATTGTTGTATAAATAGACTTGCAATATTACAATGAAAAGAATATACATAGGTCAATTTATAATGATATTTAATCAATGATTGATAAATGATTATCTAGTAACGTTGGTGGAAGTTTGATGGTTGGGTAGGCTGCGTGGTAGAATAAACCATGCCAGTTGGCTGCTGATGCGTCATTGTATGGTTTTGGTGCTGATGAAATTCAGGACCTCCATGTGGGCCGTTCAGTCTTACACGTTTAGGATTTTGAGCGTGACCATGTTCATTGTTTCCCTGTAGCTGCTGGTTCTGTTGCTGAAATAATTTCAATACATAGTTTATTCAAAAATTCTTCATATATCTAAGTATTAAAGAAAAGATTTTAACGCCTGGCACCCATTATTTCATGATAAAGATCCAACTATATTTCCATGTGGATTAAATCATTCAAAATATTTGTTGTTCATTTTTCACAATCTATCGATAAGTATTACAGGAATTGTTCGAATTATCAGACTATACTGACATTCACATGAAACTTACAAGCCATTCTTATTACTGCGAATGATAAGAATCGGATTGAAACTTGAGCTTGATCTTGTATTGAATTTATTGCAAATTGCAATGTGAATAATAAAAAAAAGAAATGCGACGATACGAACAACGGAATTACATTATTGTATTTTCACAGGTCACAGATTATTATTGTCAATTATACAATAAATAATATTACATCAATCTTAGGTAACAGTTTATATATAAATAATTTTTATCATAAATAGTAAGAAGTTGAGTAGGCATAATTAAAAAAAGCATAATTTTTTGAGTAAACTTTATTAACAGCAATACTTACGTCTAACAATATAAAACATATCTACTATGATGAATGTAAAACGTAGAAATTGAATAATTGATAATAATAAATTAATAAACCAATTTATGTTTGAAAATATTCCCAAGGTAAACTTTTTTCAGATCAAATATAGCCATGACGCTCACATAAATAATGGCTTAGTACCTATCTCCAGCTAATTGACCTCAAAACCGAACAAAAGTATCATTATCAAAATATTTGGTCATTCTTATACATGTGATAATAGTTGTTATATTATTATGTATGCATACATATGTACATGTGAAACGTTTCAGTTCTAACCATGGTATGATTGAGATGATTCCATTTCACATTTAATTCTATTATACAATAACTTTCGATAGTAAACCAAAAGTATGTTCGACCCGTAAAATAACTATCCTATAATAATTGTACTATATCATTAAAAAATTTCGTATATGAGGTACCCAAAATAAACAAGAAAATTATATGGAAATGATATTGTCTGTGATAATAGAAAAATGAGAAAACTTTTGTAGGTCTGAAAGCAACTAATATTTGTGTTTGATGCTTGTCGTTAGTATTCGGCGATTTGTTTTGTAAATAAATAATCCTAGGTCCCACTTTCTTTCAGGTAATATTCCTCCAAACACGAGTACGACGTCGATTATCAACAGTATATTGCTTTTCCGTTTCCTCTCAGCTTTCACAGAACGATTTGAATTCTTTAAATCTGAAATATGATACAGCCAATTAATACACGCACGATATAACACATTTATAAATACAAATTTTTCTTTCAAATTTACCTTATTTCATAATATTTCAGTCTTAAGAAGTCCCGGCCTCAACGAGTTTTAGTTTTTCCTTAATTAATCGTGCGCGTGAATATTTCTGTAATCATAAGCATGAGAAACATAGTAAATATTTTCATTGGCACACGAAAATCGCAACTCCAAAATTATTTCCATAAATATTTTACCGACAATCTTACCTACAGTTTTGGCGCTCCACCATAAACTTGGCACGTACCACCCTTTGTTGCGTTGGCACATTGATTCTGAAACAATTAATAGTTACATGTTTTGTGAATAACATAGCATGAAATTATTTCACATTGATGAAATACTTTGACAATGAAAATTAGTGGCCACCTTATTGAATCAAACGATAATACAAAGATTTATATTATTCTGAAAGACCGTTTTGTTTCTTATACAAACTTCTTGTTCATGTCCATTCAATTTTCATATACATTGTATCACATGTAAGATTCTTATTGATCGTGAAAGTTTATATACTCTGATTTTTTTTTTTTCCAATGAACAACATTTTGAAGTAGATTTCAATTCTGAAAATGTTTGCACACAACAAATCGTGTGTAGATATCTTCATGAAATCAAGATATGGAAATGAAAATTCTGTTATTTGGAGTCTTGATTGATACATACCTGCTCAAAGTGTTGCGGAATATATCATACATTTTTTTTTTTTTTCAAGACAAATATTGAGACTAACGCTTGCACGAAAACTAATTATGTACTTGAACGGTCATTTTTTTTATTTTTTTTCTTTCCTTTTCTTTACTACAACACTTCATCAAGGTTTCTGTGCATGCACAAGCAAGGTTGTTATGTTAGTAAGCCTAGAAAAATTGAGACAACCAGGCTGACCTTGTACATACATTCAATGTAATCTTGTGATGTTCGCAGTAAACAGCTCACATTTTTAACATTTAGCTGATACCTATGAAGAACGAAATATGAAATTAAATTGACAATTTGATTAAATTGTCATTCGCTCTAGTAAACTTACTTTCGCTCTTACATTTCAAATTCTTATTATACTATTCCCAATTTTCGTACGGAAGTAATGTTAACAAAATCAGCTCGCCTAAAGGCACGATGATTTGTTACCGTTATAGGAGAATGTATTTACCTGCGTTACTTCTCACAGTGTTCTATACCATCCAAAACAATATGAACAACTCATAAAATAATTAAATCATCGGGATTTGTCCATCTAGTTATTTTATAGTCATATTGAAATTGTAATCAATCCACATTGAGTAAACAAATATATAATATTGAAAATAATACTCAAGTTGGAGATTATTAGAATATGAACTACATTTGGCTTTGAGGACATAACGGAGTCATATTTGGTTACCATTTTATACAGTCTGAATAGTAGAAGGAAATAAAACACAAACGTAACAATGCCTCATTACTTTACGTAAGCTGGTTCGCATCACTACTACATAACTCATTGTTAGAGCTAATCACACTTATCATTTGAACATCTGAATGAAACAATTTGCCACGAGTGCTTCGTACTTTTCCAAACCAACTGCAATTCGTAAAATGACTACTTGACCTTTAATGACGATGTAATGCGGAGGTTTATGCTTAACACAGCAGGGTTCACAGATCTGCATTTTATTGAATTGTAAACTGTAAAGAAATTTTTTTCTTCCAACGTTTTTCGGTATATGAACATAAATATAAGAACGGAAAGAACTTGTTTAAGTTTCTTTGCAGATGATAGAATATGCCAAGATATTACTTATATCACACAATGAAATCATTGAAGAATGAAACCTTGGACTTTATGAATGAAAACTTTGCATGTAATAGACCGGACTTATTTCCTCAGATAAAATTTGGAGTTTTGAGAATCGGTATATTCAAATCTTTGATCTAGACACTGAGAGAAAGAGATAGAATTTTTTTGAACGGAACATAGCAAATCACCGGACATAGAATTTGATGAATTAAATATCGAGAATAATTGCAGCTTGCTTACTGGATATTTGATTTGAAGATATTTAGAATTATTGTTCTATGTTTGTTATATGCCAGTCGTAACATCAAAGAATAATGAAGTAAAATCATAACAATATAAAATAACATGAATCAAAAATCGAAATTAGTATAATTTAATATAAAATGATTTGACCTTAGGATAAAAGAAATTAGTAGATAATGAAAACTAATATGTAATTGAATGTTAGGTATAATTCTATGAGAATAGAGAACTAAAAACGAAGACAAAAATATATAAATATAGAGTGAAATAAAAAGAGAATAGATAGTTGGGTGCCAGCATAAGATTGAACGGTAAAAAATCAAAATTCAATCGATGATTGTACGATAATTTGAAATTTGAAAGATATGCTTACTGTTTGTTGCTGATTTTGTCTCGCTTTGTTTTCACTTTTTTCTTCAGTATCATCGTCAGTCAAAAACTCTCTTTTTGGATATGGAATAGGACAACCAGCAAAAATACTGAAAAATTTCATAAATAAGTCTAGTAAAAATATTCACTCAAAAAGCAAACAACATTTAAAATAAATAACATTAGAGAACAAGATTTCATAACTTACTCTTGTGTCGGCAAAGGGTCTTCCTGGAAATAAGCATCCTGCATGGAATGTTCTGACGTTATCCTTTTATTAGGATCCATCATCAATAGTTTCTGCAACTAAAATCAGAGTAAAAAAGTTCAAAGTTGTATTACGTTTTCAAACTGTGATAAATGATTAATAAATGTTTTTACGTGATTTGAACTCTTACCAAATTGAAGGCCTTGCTGTCTGGTTTTATTTTATGGCGATCCATATATTTTGTTAACGAACAATTCGCGTAGCTGTAAAAATAAAAACAATTAACATAAGAACAGTGTCGGTAAATTGAATGGCGATTTTCCTATTTCAAACATGATTAGTAGTAAGAAAAATTAAAGACTTCAAGTTAGCCAATTTTTGGAAATTTTTAAAACCATGATAGTACAGTAACCTTAGTCATAGACAAACTGAATGTGCTTACTTTGATCGCTTAAAATCTTTAAGCAATGTAGGGTGCTCTGGCATTTTCTTTATATCTTCCCAATCTTTGTCCAATGGAAATCCCATTACGTTGAATATTCTGAGAGACCAAAAAGATATTAACAATAAAGTAAATTTTATTACTTTATTACAAAAGAACTACAATCTTGGCTCTCCATTATTTTATGACATGATTACTTTTCTTTTTATTCTTGTTTTATTGTGTACCTTGTATATTTTTCTTTGGTTCCCAATGAATCCAGAAAAATAGTGAAATTGTTTTACGCATACTTTCAATACTCACCTATCAAGCTGATCATGATGATATGGATTACTAGTTTTAATATCTTCTTGTCTACAATGAAATATTGGCTCTGATGTTAAAAGTTCAGCAAATATACATCCAATGGCCCAGATATCTAAACGAAATTTAATACCGTTAATTAAAAGGTTTTCATCAGAATAATGATACATACACTTTATTCTATGAAATCGTACCGATAGCTTTCGTATAATGCCTTGCACCTAGCAACAGCTCTGGAGCTCTGTACCAAAAAGTAACAACCACAGGATCCAAGTCTGCTAAGGGCTTCAAAGGTGCATTGAACAAACGTGCGAAACCCATGTCAGCTATTTTGACTCGACCCCTTTCAACGCCTTCTCCCATCACTAGGATATTAGCTGGTTTCTAAAAATACGTTCAGTTATATTGTCAATAAAAATATTGGGCTGTTTTAGAGAGAATTCTATCTGACGATCATTCTGAAATAATTAACTTCATAGACAATGTCTCTAGTGCTTGCCTGTGAAATCACGGCAAGTTATTGAATAAAGTAAAAATGAGTCAGTAAGACTTAATCGCTTTATCACTTTAAAGTGTTAGTTGATTCATTCTTGAAACAAGTTTTCATTCACTATTGGACAGAATAGCCTTTTGATTATTTTAATTTAATCTTACCAAATCTCTGTGAAGAACCCAGTTTGAATGTAGATAATGAATGCCATCTAAAATTTGATATAAAAGCGACTTCACCATACCCTTGGGAACCATAACAGGTTTCTTATTTGCTTTAGCTGCTCTGTGAAATTTTATGATATGCTGAAATAGTATATATCCATTAGCACACGTTTATCAAGTAATTACCATTCAATTAACAATCAAGAATTTGTTATTGTTCAGATAACGGATGAAGGAGAATTTTCCTGCTAATATTCTGTTCCATTTCTGAAGTTCGAGCACATAATTTCGAAACACAACACATGGTGTGTCTCGGGAAATCTCCCTTCACAAAAATAATTGAAACCTTTTTCCAGTTTGAGTGTAATGCGAGCATTTTTTTTTATCCCTACCTTTTGTGATTAACGAAATTTATCTCAAGAGTATACTTAATCCTCCACATTGTTAAATTTGTGCATATTTATTACTATTCTTTTTATTTTATTTATTTACATAAGTAAGAGTGTAATTGTTTCGTCACATTAAAATGTACCAAATTTTGATTATACATATTAATGATTGCTGATTCAGTAGATTGGATTAATTTACATTAAAAATTCAACATACCCACAAATCATGTTCTGCAAAGTCAAAAAGCAACCAAACCTTTCGATCATTGTGGGACAAAAACACACGTATCAACGTTATGACGTTGGGATGTTTCAGTTCCCTTAGTAGCTATAAAATTAAAGAAACATTTTCTAATTATTGAGAGAAATATTTAATCCGTAATACAACAAATCTTTAGTAATGTACCGTTTTCGAAGTTACAAATGAGCCTAAAATCTAAAAAGCAAAATAGCATTTTTGCATATTTAAACTTTGTTGATAGCTTAGATGTATGAAATTGTATTCAACCTGAAATGTGGACTCAACTTTTTAGCTACATGAGAAGACAAATATTTAAATATCTTTTCCTGAGTCAACTTGGCTTTTTTTGATTTTATCAATCTTCAATATCGTTTCTATATTGTCAGACAAAAATATTTAGTTCTATACTTACTGCTATTTCACGACATGCTGACATGGAAAGTCCAGTTCCTTCAATTTGTTTGAGACCGAAATCCTTGGTATCTGGACGCGATTTCAACTCACTATCAGGTACTCTGGATTAAATGATATTCACTTGATATTATATTGTGTTCATAAAAAGCGTTAATTTTACTATTATGTAAACATGACAATACGTAATGATAATTCGTTAAGAATAGATATAAAATGTATAATAAATCGAATATAATAAAGGAAGATAATTTCGTACAGTAGAGAAGATAATATCAGCAAACGTCAAAGCTGTAGAAAATATGTAAATCATTTTTGAATTTTTTGATGAAGTGTGTAAAAATTGATGCTTCGTTTTTCTGAATTAATCTAGTCGTATCGATTCTCAAATTATTATTGCAAGTAAGATTTTGAACGCTAAACGTATGACTCAAATGTTAGGTTAGGTTATAATGACAAGCTAACCCTTCTTTTCTCCGAGCCTTATATACATGTCCGTAAGTCCCTCGTCCAACCTTGCACCCTTCAAATTCGAACAAATCTTCAACTTTTGTACGATCTTTCTGGGTTTTCACTTTAAATTCATAATCCATCATGTTTGATGTCATTACATAGAATATAAATTATGACATTTTACGAGGCAAATCACAGGCAGGGTTCACGTGTTCTGAAAGACGCCGATGTTTGAGCCGTATGGGTGAATTCCTACAGAAGCCCGGTGAGGACATCTAGAAACACACACAGTCGGTCTACCGAATGCGGCCGACAGGGAGCTTTCCACCAAGCTTACACAAGTCGACACAATTGGACACACAGTGATATGATTGGCTGGCTGTAATGGAAATGACCAATAAGATCATTTTGTGTCGATAATTGTCTACTGATGCTTGGGGATATGAATAGTGTCTGAATTTACCGACCGAAATAGCATTGCTGTATATCTATATATTCGCTATAGATACATACTATATGTAGATATACTGCAATGCTATTTCTGTCGGTAAGTTCCGACGCTGTTTCGTCCCCAAGCCCATTTTCTTGAAAATTTCGGAGCTGATCGGGAATGTTCGGCTACACCGAGTGTAGCCCGGTGTAGCGAACCGAAAACGTCATTAGATAAAACTTTTTAGCCAGACAGATCATTATTAATATTGATAAAATATATGATTATATTTGGGAACATAGCAATACAGTAGTATTACAGGTATAATAAAAATACTATCATTCAATTTTTCAAATAATTTTATTTAAACGTTTACTCACTTCAATGTTTTACTTAACATACATACATTTTCGGCTCAATTCGAGAATGACAAAAAATTGTAGAAAAATATTAAATTAGAATAAAGGTATCACAAAAAGTATATATGTATGAAAACTGCAAACCGTTGCCAATTACACTTCTATTATTTTAACATCA
Organism: Macrophya alboannulata; assembly: GCA_949628255.1. NCBI lineage: Eukaryota > Metazoa > Arthropoda > Insecta > Hymenoptera > Tenthredinidae > Macrophya > Macrophya alboannulata. Next base: position 14,137,780 of record OX451208.1, read on the forward strand.
AGAACAGTGAATTATTAACGTAAAAGAAAATAAATACTATTATAATGTTATTCATTAGAACCAATAATCGTTACAGAAAATATACGTAATTTTTCCATTGTCTATACTGTCATACTTTCATCGTATGTATGTACACAATATCAAATCACAAACGCGCAGAATTTTCAACTAAAGAAAAATAATGTAACTCCATTAACTAAGTAGTGGGAAAAGTGTATTTTATACTTCGTATAAACTTGATGCAAATTTATCTTCGTATTTTTGAGTTCGCAGTCTCATAAAATATTTGCTAAAAACAAATCAAAGAGAACCAGATGCTTCCATTCTTTGTATGACTTTTTTATAATCCTCCTCCAAAAGCCTGTATTGCTTATCAAGTATCTGCATCCGCTGTTCAGATGATGGGCCATCAATCACACCGCTTCCTTCCACTGACTTCAAAGCTCTTTGTAACTTCTTAAAGTTCTTCTGCTCCCTTTGATACGGAACATTCAGCCTTCTCTTAACGTCCAATCGATATGTTTGGTATTCCTGTTCGTTTGATACGTCAGTAATACGTAATCTCAATATTTCATAAACTCTGCGAGCTTGTTTCTGTTGAAAAATAATTACAAGAATTATTATACTATTCTTTCTACTGAAGTAGCAACAAATTTCATTCAAATACCTTGTTGATTTTGAATTTTGCACTAGCTTCTGTAGCCATGTTTTTATTGAATCCCTGTAGCAGGTTTCTATCACTGAAACTTTCCAAAGTTCGACAGTTTTTAGCATCGACAAAGTCTCGCACACGTTGGAAGCTCACAGAGGGATCCTCAACTGCAGAAAGAAGAAAACAAGTTTATTGAATATTGAACATTTATATTAAATTTGAGAAAATAATTAAGGCCACTTGAACAATAAAGATTGTTTCATATTTTTTATCTCCGTTTAACAATACCGAAAACGTTAGACCGTAAAAGCAAATAAACAAGTTAGATAATAAAATCAAAAGTCTTTGCACAATGGGCTCAAAAATGATGGATAATAGTTCACCTGTAATATCTTTGACTTCGTTCCGCCCGATGTACTCCCTGTAAATAGCAGAAAGGAGTTGAGCCCCTGTGCCAAGTCCCTGAAACGGTGGAAGAACGAGAACTTGGGCAATTCGAGGTCTTGCATGATGAGGATAGGCGTAATACTGATAAACAGTTGCGAACCCAACAGTCGCATACTGGGGTGTCCCCATGGTAGAAGTATACTTCTCAAACCTGAAACAAAGGCCAAATCTTCTATAAGATTCTTTGCTATCTGCAGCTAAGATATTTGCCTGAACTTACAGGACTTCAAAGTTATTTCATTTCTTTTAACAATCAATGAGTCACGTGAAACTTACATGTTAAAGTAGTGCCACTGATCATCATCGATGTCAATAAAACTTGCAGCATCTATGTACCATAGTAAAAAGGTTTGAAGACGCTCGTGATACTCCTTAAAACCTTTACAGCTCATATCTGCTTTGTAGACCTCAAAATTTCTCGTACCTTTATCCTTATCTAAGAGCAGAAGTAAGCCATAATAATTAGAAATTTCAATGGAATCTATTTTAAAGTATAATCTAAGATCTAGACAATAATACTGTTACAATTTTTGAACACTTCGCATTAGTTGTATTGCATATTGAAATTATAAGAAGCCTTATTTGAGGCTGTTATTTGAAAAAGACTAATTCACAATGACAAACTTTGTTATATTAATGAAAAAGACCTAATCTTACCATCTATTGAAAAGGAATGAATCAAGTTTCCTTGCGGCATAAAAGATTCGTCATTTTTAAGCGATACAAGAAAAGAATCCATGCTGTTGTGAACTTTGGGAGCCAACTTCTCACTGATTTTTGGTAAAATTTCATCAGCTTCTACACCCTCGCATATCGTCTGATCAGCTTTTTCGGAATATGTCATTCCCAAGTAAGTTTCCAAGCATCCAGCTGAGTAATATAACTTAATGCGCAAATCTCTGTATCCAAATATGTTTTCACTGTAACAATAATAGAATGATAGAATGAAAGTAGAGCTTTTTCCTCAAGTTTTGGAAAGATTTTATCAAATGTTTGATCCACAAAACCGAGTTTCTTTCTAAATCAACTATTAAAACTTGTTACCAGAACAAATGGATTGTATGCATGATTAAATATGATTTCTGGTGGCAAAATATAAATTAAATATTGTTATAAAAGTAATGAACCTATCGCCGAAGACCTGATGAGACATCTCAGGTTTAAAGATGAGTTTATCATCATCAACATCGTCGGGTTTTCTTATTAATTTGAATTCCAATGCATCATTACTACTTATTATTAAGCTCTTTAGACGTGCAGTTGTAGCGTCTTCCATTTTATTACCTGAAATTAAAAATAATTATTTAAATGTATTAGCTTACAAGTTATAAATATTCATCATAGATTAGCCGCTAATTCTCTAACAATAATACAATCATTTATTAACAATAACGTAATTGAAAAAAATCTTAACAAAACATAACAGGATTTTCAAAATCATAAATTGTGGATACTTGGGAAAAAAATTTAGTTTTTTCATTTTAAATTTTGTAAATAATCAATCGAAACCTTCAAGTGACATTAGACCATAGAATCAAATGTAAACTGGACGAAAGGTCATACGTCTTTTCAGTAAATAATAATTATGATATGAGTATGATTTTGGAAACGATTTATCTGTAGTGGTTCAAATGTGTGTGGTATAGGCTTCAAATGAATAGACTATGATCACAATGATTGATATTGACGTTTGGTCGAATTGTTTCGAAAATTTGTTTATAAATTATTAAATATTACGTCACGTTATTGTATCAATATATACAGGTGTGAATCGGCAATGATATTGATAGCAAAGATAAGAATGATATTCGTATAATCGTAGGTTATGGTTGGGCATCGGGATAAATAGCCGAGTGAATAAGAACGAAGTGGGGATGACTTTGAGGTAGATAAATGAATGTTTGAATAGAAAACGTAGTCACGTAATGGAATAACAGAGAAGTGGACAAGGTATCTAACAGAAGAATAGAAAAAATGAAAACAGAAATTTATAAAACGCAAGTAGTTGTGATTCGTGAAGGATTTCGGACACGTTACCTCTTTTGATCTACCGTCCTTTCTGGAGATTTTGGATCAAAGAACAGAGCATAGAACACTCGTCTCTCGGGAATATAATTACAGAACCAAGATCGGCTTCCCGCCAAATAATGTTTCGCCAACGACATTTAACAAATCGGCCATATATCCATTGACAATACGATATACGTAGATAAACAACATCCAGGTGGAAAACACCGGCATAAATCACGTCTAGATGTGCCCGACATAGTGGAGCAGTTCAATGCGTTTACGAACACTTTAAGGATATTCGCTAATTTTCAATTACAGTATTTATGTAGTCTGTGGACTTTTGACAGGTTGTATCGGTGTGATAGTAGAATTCTAGTTAAGTCACAGTCAGACGTGTGACGGATCAGCATCTGAAAATCCGTAAATGATTACTCAAGAATTTACAGAATGACGAGCAAAAGAGGGAACACTATTCGGATCCAAACAGAAATCGAAAAGAACAGGGAGGAAGGAAATTGGAAAAGGGTTATAGAATTAACCGAAGCATTAAAAAGCCAAGAACCAAGTTTAGGTTCGTAAAAATATTAGTTGCAATAAATAATTTCTGAAGTGTATTCCGATATTAATACGATAAATATTCCCCGATTACTCGAAACAGACAATTTACCGTAATTATAATTCCGTTCACTAATTGAACAAGTCTCTTCAGTCGATCAGGAATTAAATAAACACTTTTGAAAGAATAATCCGATTCTACAAACTACTTAAGTATATCTTACAGATTGTTTGGCAAATTTTTTATGCGGAGAAGGAAGGTTGGAAAGTTTTCTTGAGGAGACACCGCCCATCGAACCAAACATAGGCAAGGCAAGGGCTGGACTAGCAGAAACTAAAAAGTATCTAGTCCTTGCGGCTAATGAAAAGGGCAAGAAAGTAAGTTGAGTTTTGCAATATAATCTAAACAACAGTATCTGTGTCCAGTTAAAAATTTATTCGTGCAAAGTTGCCATCATTTACAACGTAATTAATAAATATTTCTCTATCTGATGATTTCTTCTCGAAACCAAGGAAATTACGTAAATAACACAATGTCTGTAAAGACGGCAATAAACAATTCTTGTAAAAACAAAATCAATATGAACCAACAACAGGATAAAATCAACTAAAAATACCATTTCCGTCATTCCGGAATATTTTTCAGTCCTATTTTATGATATGTTCTACTAATTTATTGATTCTTTAGCCAGGGGTTTGCTAGACGTCTTGTGTCACTATTTGGACAAATTAAAAAAGATTAAAGGCTATACTTGGTTGTTTTTGGGCTTCCGTTTTAAAGATATTTAGACAAGAGGACATGAGATGTATCCAAAAATGTTTTAGGATGTAATTTGTACCTGTGTATCATTTGGGTGTGATTTCCAAACTTCTTACAGATTTTTGATTAAATAAATACAAAGCATTAAATATTCCATAATATTTCTTTATTGAAATTTAGGCCACGGTTGTTTTGGACGCTCACTTACTGCTTGGAAAACTTCACTATGCGATGGGAATGTATGAAGATTCTCTCCACCATTATCAAATGGCTGAACTTCACACATTAACAGAGAAGCAATTACCTTGCAGGAGTTTACGCATAATAGCAGAGTCATATGCGATAAAAGGTAGCAATTAGTTCACCTTGATCTCAAATTACTAGTAATTAGTCAGTTGATATGATAGGAATTTTATTATGTTTAGTATTTACCAGTCTTATCTAACTATCTTTATTTACACATGATATCCACACTTTATAGTTACCTCTCAGCATCATAAATACTGTGCTTATCATTAGCTGTTATTAAATCCCACTGCTAATACCAAACTCACAAACGTTGAGTCTTATGCAATGTCAAACACGTAAAATTATATGTTGCACAGTCTCTTGGCATTATTCAACCTGGATTTTACATGAAGACTGTTACATACACGAAACTTTTAAAATAACTATTTCTATTCGGGAATACTATTTATTTCATACAATTTTTCATCTGTACTTTAAAATTTAGGTCTGTGTCTCGAGAAGCAGCCTCCAAGCTTGAAGTCTAAGTTCAAAGTTGCTGAATGGCAAGAGCAGATGATCAAGTGTTTTGAAGTTGCTGGGGATTTGACTGTCTTGTACTTGCAGGAACAGGACAAAATTGCTCTTCAGCAACAGATCAGTACCACTAGTACTTTAAACTCCAATAGTATAGGTAGGCTGATTGGCGACAAAGTTTTACTCCTTTCAGGGTATTAATTCCGCAGTCAAAATTAAAGTTATAGAGATAAAATGTAAAAAATTATGGAGTTACTAATGGAAGATTCAGAAGATGTTATATGATGTTGGAACATGAAGGTTCAGGGTGTTTTTTCAAAATTATTTTTAGAGAACTTCACTTCCCAATAAAATGTCAATGAATATACAAGATGGCTATGATATCTACAATTTTATGGATGTTAGTACTCTAATGTAAATAATATTCGATATATTCAGGTTCTTATTCCCCACAACCACCTCCAAGTTCTTCGAAATCTGTTGGCCCAATTTTAGAAACAGCTTTACAAAGAGCTCCCATACTTCATATACAAGCTGGAAACATTCAAGCAGCCATAAATCGATATAGGTAAATCTAAAATAGAGTTACACCATATTTTTTCAGAATTAAGAACTTTGAAAACTGCTACCTCATTATTTTATTTCCAGTTTTAAATGGTAAAAGAATTCTTGGTCATATTTTTTCAAGCTTTAATATTGGTTTTCAGCACCATACTAATAATCTATTTCTCTTTATTATATCACTCATTTTTATTTTGCCAGAGGTATGCTATCTGCCGTGGAAGCCACTGCGACCCAGAGGCTTCGTTTAACTTTGACTCGACAGCTAGCAGAGGTTCTATTGCGAGGTGTGACCGGCACTATTTACACCCGGCCTGAAGGCTCTCTTGAAATGTCAGGTACTATGAGGAGTCAGATTGTTTGTACCGTTTGTTAAATACGTGTATTATATAAAATTAAAACATTAATTGAGGATAGTTAGCTAATTCCATTACGAAATGCACAATCTATTTGGCAAGTAAAAATCAACTGACATTTTCTTGATTCATCATTTATCGTTGAATTAATTTCTTGAAATGTTCCAAAATTCAACCAGTTTTTTTAGATCAATGATTTGTATTGCTGTATTAATTTAAGGAAACCGAAAACCAGCACATCATTCCAATTCTAATCTGACGGACTCACCATGGAAACCGAAGAAATATACAGGCCTCAACCTATTTAATCCAAGAAGTGAATGTGAAGAAATAATCCTACTCCTGCTTATAAGTGAAGCTATGGCGGTACGAGATACGGTATTGAGTCAGTCACCTGAATTCAAAGAAGCTAGAATACATGCATTCGAAAATGCAACAGCTGTATATGATCTTCTCACCATTGCGATCGTACGATGGGGTCAAGTCAGCCTTTTACACGAGGTAACTAATGTATTTAATTCTCTATTCCATATACATATTTTAATTTGTAATTTTTTTCCCAGCAATAACTTAACAAACAAACAGTTCTAAACTATATGTCCAGTATTTTCGGATATACCTAATACAAAATGAATATATTGGTACTGGCTTTATCCTTTTGATTAATAAGCACAATATATTTCAGTCATTGGAAAGAGCCATGAAATTTTCTCACGGCGAAGGACATGTATGGATGCAACATGCGTTATGTCTGATCAGCCTTGGAAAACATGCCCTCGCATACTCTGTGCTAAAAATAGTGACTCGCCTCTCTCCTCAAAAAGTGATGCCTTGTCTCCTGGCTGCGCGTCTTTGCTACGCCAATTTGAATCTGGTAAATATGCAAATCAGCAATATAAAAATAGAACTTTACTATATAAGTATCAAAAATTGTTCTAGGTCCAAGAAGGCATTGATTGGAGTCACAAAGCCTTACTCAAAGAGGCTGCCAGTCCACAAGGACTTCAGTCTCGCTGCCATTTGTATATAGGAATTGGACACAGCATGCTCTCTTCGACTACGAATATTAAACAGGATAAATTACACCATACTAACGCAGCTCTGGATTGTTTTCATAAGTAATAAACATATGTTCCTTGTACATAAATACAATAGATAAATAGATGTATTATTTTACAGAGCACAACAATGCGATCCGAACGATCATCTTGCTGAATACTATTTGGCCCATGAATATGCGATAAATAGGCAAATAAACGAGGCAATGGTGCATGTCAAAATTGCATTGAACTTACATGCGGAGCATGTACCTTCGCTCCATTTACTGACTCTGTTATTATCTGCACACAAGCAATACTCTGAAGCTTTGTCGCTAGTTCAAACTGCTCTCGACGAATACCCGGACAATCTGAATCTACTATACGTCAAAGCACATCTAGAATTACACAGTGTGGGTGGAGAAGAAGCCCTCACAACTGTAAAGCACATGTTATTTTTATGGAAAAATTTATATGAGGACCAAACCAATGTCGACTGCAACGATCAACACAGCGAGAAACGTAGTGAAACTAGAAGCGTTTTTCAATTATATACCTCGGAAATGTCGGACAAGGATTCTAGTTAGTATATTATTATCTCACACAGAGTTTACTGCACTAATTTCAATAATTGTGATTTTTAGTAAGACACGCTTTCATTCAGATCATGGTTCATCTGAGTCGTTGTTACTCGATGATATAAAATTTCTGAAATAACTGACAAATTTTAATATTAGGTTCCTTACATGCCCATTCATTGGCAGCGTCAAGGGTCGAGCAGGCATTATCAGAAGTTGCTTCATCTTTGAGTTCATTTACTCCACGACCTGGACCTCAGCGAGCATGGCTACTTCAGCTTCAAGTTTGGCTACTACTTTCAGAGGTTTATTTGGATTTGGATCGTCCTACTCCAGCTACTTTATCATTACAAGAGGCAACCAATATTTTTCCACTCAGTCATCATATTATGTACACTGTAAGTATCAGCTACTAATCTACTGCCAGTTGTTGTTGAAATATTTATATATTTAGACTGGGCATTTTTCAATGATTACTGCATGATTTTTCATACTGTTCAAACTTTGCACAAATAATATTAGAGGGTCTGTTAAGAGTTGAATGTAATTTTACATCTTAGAAACATCTTTTAAATGATATTCTTTCAACTTAGAGGGTACTTATTCACTATATCCATTATTCACAGCGGGGCCTTTTACACGAGCACAAACAAGAATACATCGAGGCTAAACAATGCTTTCAGAATGCAGTCTCCATAAACCCATCTCATATAAAGAGTCTCCAGCATTTGGTAAATGTTCAAATGACATACGTTTTGAAAGATATAAAGTGTGAAATTTTAGGGAAAACTTTGTGACATGAGTTTATTTTCATAAGATTTTTCGAATGCTAATAACAAGTATGAATCATTTAAAGTATGAATCACATAGTACTGTGAAAACAATGGGAAAATGACGAGAAAAATTACTAGCAGCAACTGAAAGAACAGATGACGTTTACACTGAAAATAATGTCATTATTGCTTACTTCCAATGAAAAACAAAGATACATTTTCATATTTGATTTCCAGGGATTGATTTATCATTATTTGGGAAGTCAGAGACTGGCTGAGAAAACTCTAAGAGAAGCAGCGAAAATAGATCCCAACTCTCACCAAACATGGTACGCTTAATATAAAATGTATTACACGTTTACAGCAAACACAAAATGTTTCTGACTTGGTGGTCTAAAAACAGTGTCTCCAGGAAGCAATAATACATTTCTTGAATCTGGATATTTACAATCATCATAGCATTCAGTGGCGGTGAATCACTTCGAACATGAGTGTTGATTCTTTTTTTTGAACAAAAAGGATTTTAGTAGACATTATTGTATTTTTGAAACTTTTTAGTTTAGAAGTGTGATTAAAATTCAAGAGTATTTGAAAATGCTGGGCATTTTATTGTTTCAGGTACAACTTGGGCAAAGTATTAGAATCTCTGGGCGAAGTCGACGCGGCTAGTGATTGTATGGCTACAGCATTAGAAGTTGAAACAACAAATCCCATTTTACCAATATTTTCAATTCCTTTAACTTTCGAATAGACTCATTGAAGGAAATGTATAAATATACCTCTCTGATATATAAATAATATATACATATATATATTCTGTGACCTATTTATCTAGATATATAACGTGTAATTAATGTACATCATATTCATTATAAATAATTACCTTGTAAATAATAATTGAACAATACAATAACAAATTGAACTGTATTAAAATCATGGCTATTTTTATTTCAATATAACATACATCCAGTCAATACAATAATATTTTTCGATAGCTGAAGATCTATTTTACCTAAAATTTATGCTATTTACATTCAAATTCCATCGACGGATTAAAATTTTGAAAATAAAAATTCGTTACTGCGATGTCCCGCATAATTCTAATCGTAAATGTAACAGTACGGGTATACCCATTTACAGTAAACAATTTAATTCAAATAGCTTAAACTCTAAAGTTTACAGATATATGTATATATATACTCTATGATTCATAACGGTCGTGCCATTATGTCATCTTCATCAGTCATCGTAGTGTTACTGTGCAAATATGTCAAAGGAAGAATCATTTTGTACATGACTGTACAATATCTCTGAGTTATTGCAAGTATCTAATATATGTATGCATGTACAAATAAATCAACACTTTTACAGCAATAACTTTTAATTAGATATGCTTTCTGCACCTCGTTTAATTGAGAGAGTATGATTGTTTAGACTAGTTAACTAATACCGTTGAAGTAATCAGGTCCTAAATTTTATAGCATGTTGTAGTAAAGTTCACGCTAGGCGCCGCGGTGATTAAGTCTAACGTGTATAACGAAACAGTTTACATGATAATGACCTGAGAACTGAACTATGCCTAAATGATTCGTGAATCGTGAACGTAAGATTCTATCGTATATAGAAATTACAGTACTGTAAACCTTCGGCTGACTAATGAAGCTTAACATACCTATGATATAACTACACAATGTACCCTAGATTATACCTACTAGCGGCAGCACGGATTGTATACGTGTGTGCATACCCATACGTTATACTCGTAATAAAAACTAGATAAGAACTTTATCGTTAGCGTTGATAATTGTTACATCTGAATCTCGATCTTTATACGATTTATTAATCTATATCGTTTCAAAATAAGTTGGACGTCCTATAATCCAATACATAATACCTACGCGTATTGTAATATTTGAATTATGTTTATTATGAATTAAGTTTCCGACTTGCAAAGTCGGTTTACTTCCTCAACGACTTTCTATACCTACTCATTTTCCGCTTGAAGGTGGAACCAGCTGTGATTCATTATTTGTGCTGTAATAAAACTCATAGAATGAGATGTTCCAGCTTTATATTAAAGAGATAAAGCGAAAAATGAAATTTATTAATATTTTTATTTTTATTTCGTCTCAACGTAAGAACACTTCTGATATGCCATATCATATTGTATACTATACACCATATCGAAGAAAATGCGATGAGGGATATAATCTATCGCTGCAGTCCAGTATTAACGAAAAATATAATCGAGATTAAAGCGATAAGGCTACTTGGAGAGATAATATTACAAGCTTGTTAGATTTCATTAATCAGTTGGTCTCTCGTTGCGGGAAAAAATTGGCAGACTATATAGCTGCAGATGACCTCGACCACACGTTTATTTTTTAAGCACCCTTTACAACCTTCAAAACCAAGCCCCACAATAGGTAGGAATTTGTATTCACCGTTATACTGTACGGGTATTCTTTGTTTCTCAAGAGTTGTCTGCCACCTCTAGCTGATTAACTACCCCTTTGCAATTGCCTAACAATTATATTAATTATTCTTGCACAAGCTCGACCCTCTCGAACGGGAGGTATTAATTACTTCGCGAAGCGAACTCGAGAGCAAACTTTTCAAGGGTTTAATCAGATATATGATAGTACGATTCTTTGGTTTCAGAATATTTCTAATTCTTTTAACGAGCTGCAGGTATAGATAGGTATACATATATAACGATATTACACATATATGATTTCGATGTAGTCATTGCGATAATTATAAATAATCCTGAGAATTTTTTTTCGACATTTAAGATGAATTATCAATGAATTCCAAAGTCGCTTTATTTTATTTTTTTTATTTTATTTATTTTTTTATTTTATCACGTATGCGGCCAGCATTGATCTTTACTTTCGTCATTCGTAGCGTGTTATATCCGGGCTAAACGCGGCCTATTTTCCAGGAATTATGTTAAAAACGATGTTTTCAACGCTACCCTAAAAATGATTTAGCTAATTCTCTTAACTGAAAATGTTGAATAATTCTTTCAAAATTACAATATGCTCCTAATTTTAGTGCTGGGTAATTAGCTCATATCAGCTGATATCTATGCGGTGACACAGTTACGACCCAGGCCACGTATAACATATACATACATATGTATGTATATAATACGTGTCTACAATCGAAAATCGCGTGGAATGAGATTATTGATATTCCTGATTATGTCGTTACTATAACAAAGCTTGGTTTAGGTTCTAAACATCGATTACCTGGCGGATATTACACGCGAAAAGGGTCGCTATAGCTGTTTCATTCTACATAGTATAATATACATACATACATATGTATGTATGTATGACATACATACTTATATCTCATATCTTATGCGGTATATGAAAAAGTAATGAATAACGAGTACCTTGATCATTATTTAAAGAACTATATGATGTATATCTTTACTATAATATATCGTAGCAGGATATTATAGCAATGACAACATTTCAGCCGATTCTGTTATCAGATAAAAAAGAAAAAAAAAACAGAACCCACGTACACGATAGCCCACCTTAAACAAATTTCTTTGTTCGTGTTTATCTTTGCCAGCTTGTCTTCGTCGGCCTTGCTTCTTTCGTTTAACAGTTTATACTCCAAATTATGTAACGTGCTATTGTAAAAAATTACTGATTGTAAATATATAATCATTATCACATATGTATATTACAGCCGCGGACATTCAAGACCCGAATAATTTAATTAATGTAACTTTTTGTTCTACGCAAAAAATTATACACAACTCAGAACGTATCATCCGCCAGGTTTTAGCTAATTTCTATCCTGAGAGCATAATCGTTACGTGAGAATGATATACTTATATATCTGATATCACGTACTACATACTATGAGTATAAAGAAACGGGGGTTCGTAACTAATAGGATTCTTAAAGCGCTATATCGAGAATTATACATTATACTGCAGCTATATCTCACAATTATTGAGTATTTTTCGCAATAAATGGAAGAATAAGAAAAAGACGAATAGAAGCAATATTTATTCTATATCTGAAGGTGAAATTGGCGATGGGAATTAAATTTTGATTGCAATTAATGAATTATTACAGCACACTGTGTTCTATATTTTCGATTTATATCGCCATTTTTTCATTTCATAGAACAAGATAATAGTTAAAGTTATAGCAAGCTTTTAAAGACGATAATAAATATCGATGAACCGACTTCGTGCGTTAAACCATTGATAAAGATAATTGTTTTAAGATTTAACTCACTTCTCAGGAATCTCTAACGAGATTATGTCCTGTGTCGCATTGCGCGCCCGCCTGCGCGTAACCAATGCGCAATGGATATGCGGTTTGAACCGACGTCTTTTAGACGTAATGAAAATTTACACTAAAAAACGATTATTACAGGAATTCCAGCGTCCTTCACTAAAAACTATTATTTTTTTCCCCATATATTTTCATAAAACTTTACGTATAAAAATAAACAGACGAACCACAAGATCGAAGAGAAAGAAGAAAAGAAAAATATCTTAAAATATTTAATCTTCAAACGATTGAAATTTCTATGATAAACCAAATGGTTTTTCAGCAGTACCAATAAGAATTCTATTGAAATTGTTAGTTAATTGTTACAAATATTTGTAGCTATAATAGAGGTTGTAATAATCATAACATATATAAATATATATACATATATATTTGGATGCATAATGCGAGTACCGGCAGTGAAATGCCGGTGGTATGTACATAAATATAACAGGAGGAACGAAAAGGGCCGAGAGGACGGAAGGAACGAAGGACACAGAAGGATAGGAGGGATGGAAAATGTAGGGAAGCAGGCAGGCTGGCAGCGCACGCTGCAACCCCAGAGCCAGCCAGCCCTGCCAGCACCACTCTGACCCGTTCGCAAACTGTACACAGGCTCCAGTGGTTGACGCATTGCAGGTGCGTAGCAGCCAATCAGAATTGAGCTTAGTTTGGACGTTAGACGAGTCGACAAGGAAGTCTTGTAAACAAGACCGCACCCAGCGCTTATAAAGCCTACTCACATGCGCGGCTGAAACTTAATCCGAAGTCAGACCTCGATATATATGGTTGAACGGTGGATAAATGTATGATAAATAATTCTACGAGTGTTTTATATTTGTTTGATTTAATTTCTGATAAATTTTGAAACACCGCGTAAGTTTTATTCGTAGTTATGTGCAACACCACTATCGTGGCGTAGTAACACAGTATCGCCTGGACGACAGACCCTCTTCCATTATTGTCCGAAGTGTATTTCGTGTCAGCGGCGCTGTTCGTAGTGGAGTTTGTGTAGTGTGCCGGTAATATCTAGCAAAATCTGCAATGGTGAGTCATAGGTTAAATCTATTCAATATGAATTTGCTTATTGGAAATAGAATAATATACGAACATTTTCAAGCTTTTACTACTTTTATCCGCAACGTAATAATGGAAGCCCAATTCTAATGTTACTCGAAACCTATATCTATTCAATTCAACATCCAAACCGAACTACTGCGCTATTCCGTTATCTCGAATACGAGCCTTGCCTTAATTTAACGGTAAATTGACGGCGAAAAATAAAAACTATTATAATTGAAACGAGACCAACGAAAGTCGGTCGTCTCTCATTATTTTCAATCGAGGTGGTCATTTGCTATGCTAGGAAAATCAATTTGTCACGGGACACAGAAGCGTCTACGAAGTAGGCGTGTGCCGTAAACGTTTTAAGACTAGTTGACAGTTCCTGCCGGGTTCAAATCACGAGATTAATAGTAATCAGCGTTTGTAATTATGTATGCCGACAAAATTTCCTCGTGCCTACACAACCTACCTCGCAGGAATCATGCCATTTATAGATTCTGCTGTTAGTTTTTTTTTTTTCTTGCCGTGTCCCATTACGTTCCTCTCGCTACGTATTACCATAGTTAAATATTCCCTTACCATTATAATCAAATGCAAATATTATTGATAGACAAAAAGCAATGCATTCCAACATCCGACATGAAACATATTTTATGTACCGGGATGATTGTTTCAACAATGATAAGTTTCTTTCCCATCATTTATCTCTGATATATAGCCTATATTTATACATATTACACCACGTGTAAGCGGAAATTAGAGTCGCTAGTTACAGTTGATCAATTCGTTGATACTTAGTGTGTAAATGTAAATAAAAATAATCGATTATTTTTCTCTTTTTAATCCTTGTCTATTAAGTACCTATTATTAATAATCTTATTATAAAAATAAAAATAAAATGAGCTGCTCCAATGTTCTACATAAAGACCGGTCATAGTATACGGCAGCCTTTATGGCGGCCTTATACACTCGCTATTGATTTTCGTAGTTGCTCAGTGCAGCTCTGTCATGTCCTCTTCTGTTTCTCTCCTTCCCCGCCCCTCCGGTGCCGTCGTTCTCCCCCTCTCCCGCCCCTTTGCGTTGGTTCCGGTCCCTGGCCGCCCCGCCTCCGTGTCCCCTCCACTTCTCCTCTCGTTCCCTCGTTGCCCCTTCCCCACCAGCCCTCGACCCGTTGGCCGGCGCCACCCCGAGAATTCGCGAACCTGCCACTGTGCGACGTTGCTCGGTTCACCTGCAGCGTTTTGCCGCAAACGGCAGAACCGTTCGAACCTTCGATTTGTGAAGTAGTGAGGTTATTTTATTTAATTTCGTTAAACCGAATATAAAAGAGCTACAGGTCTACGACAAGAATCGCGACATGGTACGTTTCTACATATGTGTATATATGCATATATACCGTAATATATATCTATATATTTCGATATTTCCTTCGGTTTCCCTTGACGCATTTTATTGATTTTTACCATTCTGATGTAGTAGGTGGTTTAAATTTAAATAAAACTACACGAGGAATAGAATAGAAGGAATTATACTTATATATAGATAGACACATCGCTTAGAGAGCTAAGAATAATCTGTGGATTTACCCGTTTATTGAAAAGCAGATTTTTATTTTCTATTCAATATTACTAATTAGATGACTATACCGTACCAGGTAATCTAATTAAGGGCTCAGGTCATGGTATAACATATATCATACTGCTTAAGAAAATATATGATCAAGAAATCTACGAAACAAACTAAAAAAATCCTACGTCTTTGATCGTAATTTTTTGTTAATTTAATTTTTTTTTCCCACCTATTGGATGTTGTGAGGTAGACGAAATACTTGTCTTGGGCGTTTTTTCTTTCTTTTTCTTTCCTTATCTAAGTTATATCATAGAATTTTATCAGTCTTGAATCATATTATCAAGTAAATCATTATATGTGTTATTATCTATTCTTACATCAGTTAGCTCTGGTATGATAGATCAATAAATAAGAGTGAATTTTATTTGATATTGGAGGCGTGACCATTCAACATGTTGTAGTGATTAGAATTAAAAGAATATTTTCGAAAATTTATGTGACCTGGATTCACTAATCCCACCTCTGAACAATTGAGCTGTTTGAAGAGTATGGATTTGCCATATCTCACAATCAGTTGAATGTGAGTCATTAGTGGTAATCAAAAAATTTTATCTCTTAACATTAAAATCGGATAATGTATATCGGGTTTTATTCTTTGAATCATGGTGTGTCGTTAAAATTATCATGAAAAAATATCAGGTTTTAATCTTTCCCAGTATGTCACAGTGATGACATTACTTCATCCTTTTTTACTTCCTTGAAAAAAAAATGTCAGATTCTTCTTGAAAACGCCTACATGAACCACAAAAATTTCAAGAAAATGATACAAGCACTTCCATAATTGCAGTGCAATAGAAATCAGTTCGATTCTTCCATTAACACATTTAGTAAAATAAAAATTTCAATTACTTTATAATACGTGAGAAGGATTTTCCCAAAACTGAAACACCATATTTATTTTACAGTATTTTTAATCCCAATCATTCGCTAAGCCATTTTTGTAGCTAGAAAATTAAATTTTTATTACTGAGGTTAACTAATAATTTCAAGCAATTATTATTTTGCACGTTATCAAAAAGTCAGGCATATGTGTACTCAACGCACATACACGTATCTGAAGATATATGGTCTACTCACTTCTACAGCTGCGTCAATACTCCCACATGAATTTAATATAAACCTATAGTATGTAAATTGGCTGCAGTGACTCAGTAGACATGTTTTATCTAACAAGAAATTATATGATTAATTTCAATATGCAGAATACCATAAATTTCATGTACTACAATGTTAATGTACCATTATTGGCTTGAGGTCATAATTTATCGTTTTTTTTTTATCTACTGAGAGTTTGATTACATTGTAGTTCAACCTTGTCAAGTGTACTTGAAAGGACAAGAGCTTTTGAAACTTTATACGGGATTTCAGGACTTTATAACACATATCATATTAATAAAATTTGATTGCAATTATCAATGATAAGGATGATAAGTTTTCATACTAACATCCCGTTCAAATTTTGAAGTCCAACTTTAAGCCTATTATCATATTGAAATGACCAACTTTTATAGCTTGTAATAAATAGTGTATTATATGTTGTATTAGAAATATTATTTCATAATTTCAGCGGCTTAATAAACAAATATACAATATTGATTCGATTGTTTTAAATAGGCTGACCAACTCACAGAGGAGCAAATTGCAGAGTTCAAAGAGGCGTTCTCCCTCTTCGACAAGGATGGCGACGGCACGATAACAACTAAGGAATTGGGTACCGTAATGCGATCACTTGGTCAGAACCCAACGGAAGCTGAGCTACAAGATATGATCAATGAAGTAGATGCTGATGGTGCGTATTATGTAATATATTCAATTTTTTTTTTTTTGTCTTCAATTACGCGACTAAACTGCGAAACAATAAGCATAGCCAGGAATTTCTTTGAAAATAAAAATAAAATAAAAATCACCCCATTTCAGACAACTGTTTAATTTCCTTTGAATTGTAAATGTATTTCAGGTAATGGAACTATTGACTTTCCCGAATTCTTAACAATGATGGCGCGTAAGATGAAGGACACTGACAGCGAGGAAGAGATTAGAGAGGCATTTAGGGTATTCGATAAAGATGGCAATGGTTTCATCTCAGCAGCTGAGCTGAGACACGTCATGACAAATCTTGGCGAGAAACTTACAGACGAAGAGGTTGATGAGATGATAAGAGAAGCTGACATTGATGGTGACGGGCAAGTCAATTATGAAGGTAAGTCAATTTTCGAATCATATTGTTCATTGCGAAATAAAAAAAATGCATATATATTATTTCTTGAAAGTTAATTACGTGGTTCTATGCTTAAGTCATGATCTTTGATCTTGTCCTGTTTAACTAAGAACAATTTTTTTTTTTGCATTTTAACTTTATATTGACTGTTGCTACTCCAGATCTGAGTTTTATCCTCAGAGGTTGCACACTACTTCAAAAAGCACATCTGGCGTTAGTCTGCTTCGTCAATATTTGTCTTACTTTTGATATACTTATGTACACTATAGCTTCATGAATGAAAGTGTAAACTGGGAGTGGGGTCATACGTTCTCGTCGAATATAGTCTTTTTTTTTTTTAAATACACAATGCTATCAATATGGCAATTATGAGGAATAGCACCAATTTTTAGGAATACTTTTTTTTATACATTGCCGCGATGAATTGGAATCATAAAGCAAAGATAAATTAGATCTACAGATCAGGGATTAATATTTTCAACACTATGACGTTATATCTGTATACATACATGTGTAGAGGTAGATGTGTATTCTTTTAGGGAGTAATTATGAATGAATAAATATTCTTTCTTTTTTTTTTTTTTTTTTTTTCTTTTTTTTACCTTCTTTTTCAGAATTCGTCACAATGATGACATCAAAGTGAATACAAACCATGTTTTGGAATAATTCACAACTAGGAGTGGTGTTGATAATAAAGTGAATACCAGAATATAAAGCTATCATCAACACTTAACATAATACTATAATAATAAGTAATAAAGATAATTAATACCAACCATCTTCATCGTCGGCAACAAAATCTTAAGAGTATAAATATTGAAACTGCATTTCTGCTTTCCAGTCTTGATACATCGTGAATTGGAAATATTTAACAGTATCATGAAAAAAAAAAAAAGTTGGAGTAGATCTTTGAATAAAGTTTGATGTAATTTACAAGTAATAAGTAAAGTACTGTAGAACAATTTGCGATAATCATCAAATTTTGTTCAAAGTTTGTGTAATTTTTTAAGAAATATATTCAGGTATTGTGTTTGAATTAATAATAACTCTGAAATCACCCTTCGTATCTTGTTTTAATTCTACATGTCCGTGTTTAATGGGAAAAAAAAAGAAGAGAGAAATAAATAAATAAATAAATAAATAAAGAGAGAGCTAGAGAGAGAAAAAATATGGAAATGAAAAGAAAGGGGGAAAAAAAGAAAAGAAAAAAAAAAAAACCAACTTCGTTTGAAAAATTATCTGGAAATTTATGTACCGTAGTATTATAAATTAATAACTCCTATAACGGAATCACACTCTGATATATTAAAAAAAAAAAAATAAATAAAATAAATAATGAGAAATCCGTGTTACATAATACTTTTGTGGCATGATACTCGGCTCAATGTGACAGAGGAATGTATCGACCCATCAATAGGTTAATAGTAATTATAAATAGTATTGGTTTATAATTTAATTTATATACATTAATATGTGAGTAAAGTAACAACAAACAAACAAAAACAACAACAGCAAAAGCACGAAAAAAAAAAAAGAAAACTGTTTATTAACGCTTGATTTTTTTGTTTTCCAATATATATATATATATATATATATATATATATATATATATATATATATATATATATATATATATATATATATATTTATTTATTTAATTTTTAAATACCATAATAACCACCACGTAAAGTAAAAGGAAGTGGGGACACACAGGGATCGTGTCTGACTGACCCTGTTAACATTCCTTCTCATCCCGGACTGTACGAAAAACAAAAAAATATCCCTCACTCGATTCAACCTGACCTTGACCAACGTTTAAAAAACATGTTTGTAGACAAAACAAACGAACACGAACCGTACACATCTCCTTAAAAAAAAAAAAAAAAAAGGGATAAAAACTGCACTGCACAAGATCAGCACCACTTTTCGAACTAATCGATCGGTGCACTTTCTGGCACTAGTTTGACTATTGCACGGTTAAATGGTGCAACACAGACTGGTTGGCTGGAGCCATCACACGTCTTAAATGTTACTTAACCAACGCCGATATAAGACCATCGGATCAGTCATAATACATGTAATATATATTATATATTAAATTAAAATTCCTCCACAGTCTTTATTTAATAATGTATTTGGTGACCTAGGTTGCATTGATTATAAAAGACAAAATAAATGTATCCTCATTTTTAGGTCACAAAATTGTTATTTCCTTTCTTCATTCCTTAAATCCTTTCTTTTTATCCTTTGAATATTTCATAAAACAAGTCCTAGTTTCATATTTTTAACAATATTTACTTGGATGCGGATATGATAACGAATGTTAATTTACAGTATAATTTTGAGTCAAATAATTTGAGTATACTTTGAAAAGTCGTGTCAGCATTCACAACGTAATCCTATCTCTATATCGGATGAAAATATTACTGAAATCGTCGGTATTATTTGTCTGACTCGGAATCTTTATATTGAAAAAAAAATTATGATCTAAATAGGAATTATTTAAAATCATCTTCGTTGGAAGTGTTGTACAGTATAATGTATTGATCGGCGAACTAATAATTTT